>CM062812.1:920482263-921082263 GCA_031772625.1 Pinus tabuliformis | reverse complement strand
ATGCTGTGTTCACTGCATTGCGATCAGTAGGGCAGTCGACACGGCTTCCTATGGATAAAGGCTTTGTTCCTATAGGGGTCTCCCAATATATACGCGACGGTACGTGGGAGCACAGGTCCGTATTAGTGCCACCGACTCTCAGGAGGAATCACCCACCTTCTTCGAGATCGCTAGTCACTATGTTTAACGACGCCGGAACACGTCTCTACCTTAGACCTCTATGTGTTTGCGTTATGTTTCAAAGCGTTGTTAGGTTCATTCAATATATTTTAAGTTGATCTTTTTAAAGTTTGCCTTTCAAGGTTCACCACGAGATGTATTGATACAAATTCCTAAATGCAGTCTAAGATGAGAAGCAAGCTTTTTCAATCTTTTCGACTTATGAAAATCTTAACTACTGAGGGAAAAGAGAGACAAAATCTTTTCACACAGATCAAAGAGCACTCACTAATGCACTTTTTCCCTAAATCAACATACAAACTTATATGCAAAATGCAAAAAAATGCAGGTATTTCTTTTCTCTTTCTTAATGTTTGTGCGACACAAAAAGAAAGTTGTTGTATAATTTCGAATTCAATTTCAAGTGAAAGCACACAAGCTTGTCCAAAATCGAAAGACACCTTAAGATTTACTTGTTTCGACACTAGAAATATATGAATTCAAACCAAATGATGAAATTAAAAGCTCAATCAGCTATGAACAGCAAACAAACTAACTCTTAAGATCAAAACGACACTTTATCACAGGTCTAGATCTAAGAGGTCACAGCAAGACTAGTTCACTTTCGTTATGGGAAACTGTAAATGATACAAGAAATACACAAAGAACAAACACAGTTTCTTTATACAACCGAGGCGGAATAGTGGTAAGGAAAGTTGGTTTCAGATAGGCACACTGACTGGTAACAAGCAGCAAAAACAAAGGTGAAAACAGGGCAAGAAACAGCAGGAAACCCCAGTAGCACAAGGCAAGACTGGTCCAGCGCAGGTGGGACACTATCTGTTTGACCTTCAGCGCAGGTAGCCCCTTCGGGAACTGCGCTAAAAAGCAGATAGCCTTTGTACAGCCTGCACTGAAGAACGAAACTTTCGTTTCTCTTGGTTTCCGGGTCACAGATTGCTCAAAAATTCACAGTTTTTGCTCAAATCAGAAGCTATCAGTCAAGGACACACTAAAGGATGACAAGGAGGATGAAAAGCTATCACTAAGAGTTTATTAGAGTCCTTGTGGATCAGCTCTTCAAATCAGAAACTTGCCTAGAAACTGAGCTAGAGTAGCTGCCCTCTACTTTGCATTTGAAAGATTCAAACACAGTTCGATTCGGTACTCCCTTTGTTTATGAAATGAATAGCAAAAAACACAAACAACCAACAAGATACGATCCCCAGTGGAGTCGCCAATTTGTTGTTGGGAAAAGTATCCAATACGGAATGACCCTATCCCACTCTAAGGGTGATAGTACCTCAGCAACAACCGAATGCAAAGCTATTCAAGATTACTTCTTTATGAGATGTAAGAGAGGGGAGAAAGAGATCCACTAACCGTTGTCTTCCGCTAATGGTTGATCCAATCTTTCCTCTTTGCTGCTTGCTCCCAGTTCCTTGCTCTTTCACTGGCCCAGCTACACAAAGATCCTGCAAAAGCACAAGAAAGGGAAACTACAAGAAGCATACATCCATAATTGATTCAAGGATTAGAATAAATCAAATATACAAGCATCGATATGCCACAAAGACACATGCATATAGAAGAACCTCAAATACTTTATTAATGGAAGAAGTAAAGTTCCGAGAGTGTTACAACCATAATAGGCCCAATCCAGCAACACCTCCCAGCAGAAAGAAATCTCCTCTTCACCTCCTTCAAAGCAATCACCCAATAGTTCTATACTCAAACCAACAGCACTTCCTTACATTCACAAGATTCCAGCCTCCATAGACCTCATGAGAGAGCTCTATATATAGGAGATTTGGAGAAAGGATGAGTCAGCTTGAGGTTGGCATGAAGCTGACTAGTGTCCTCTCCCACTTCAGTTATACTTCAGTTCTTGAGTCCACTTGGAGTTTCTTGCTTCCACTTGGAGATCTAGATCCTCTTACTCATCACAAGGCGAATTCCCTGATCCAAGTGTCATTTTGGAAGCTTCCTGGGCATTTGACACCTTGCAGAATGACTGTGCCACTTGGCCAATCTCGCCCAGCGCAGGTAGCCTTCATTGCTTTTGACATTCAGCGCAGGTACAGAGTGGAGCAGTTGACATTCAGCGCAGATGCTCAGTGGAGCAGCTGACATGATCCAGAAATAGCTTGTTTTTGAGTGTTTTCAGGTGGAGAACTGATTTTCAGTGCTGTGGTTTGCTAACCTTGTTCCTCTAGGGGTAGGAACAACATGTTTAGGGACTTTGGATCCCTCAGATTATTGACATTTCATGCTTCATGCTGTTAGGCACAAAAATGTCTATAACAGATATCACCCAAAAGAGATGTGGAACACAAGATCTAGCTATTATCAGAATCCCTATTGCCAAACATTGGGCTGAAAAGGCAGTTCGTTATTTAAGAAAGTGAGGAGAAGAAGAAGTTGCAACAACTACTAGATCGAGGTGTCATTCGACTAAGTACCTCACCATGTGGATCACCCATCATTATTATTTCAAGGAAGGATGGTACTTGGTGGATGTGTATTCTTTATAGGGTATTAAACAAAATTATGCTCGATAATAGGTACCCCTTGCATAGGAGATTATTTACTAGATCAGTTGTAGCAAGTGAAATACTTCACCAAGAACGACTTAAAGTCTAGATATCACTAGGTTCAGGTCCTAGAAGAAGATAGTTGGAAAAATCCCTTCATATTAAGGTTGTATGAGTGGTTAGGCATGCCATTTGGCTTATGCATTGCACCAACCACATTTATGAGGTTAATGAATGATAGTGTGCATTACCAAACTTGCAACATCCCATTGAAATGGATACAAACATGAGTGGGTATGCTATGGGAGGAATCATGATGTAGGGAGGAAGGCATGTATGCTACCATTCTAAAGTATTTCATGGGGTAGTTCTCAACTACCCTATATATGGCAATGACTCTATGCCCTAGTGCAAGCTATGAAGAATTGGAAACACTATCTAATGGGAAAGGAGATAGTAATCCATACATATGACCAACCACTATAGTACATGTAGGCCTAGAGTAAGCTAAAACATAACAATCATGGATGGGGTTTCTATAGTTGTTTCATTTGGTGATCAAGTACAAGAAGGGGAGCAAAAAAAAGTTGGCAGACATGCTTTGAAGGTCGCCCACATCAAATATCACAAATTTGGAAACTTTGATGCACATGGAGTCATGTACCCATGATGCATACAGGGAGGCATATTCAAAGGAATAGGGATTTAAGGAAGAAGCTCACACCTCCAAGGTTGCAGAGCACCTTGGTGTAGAAAAGACAGTGGCCAACTTGCAGAGGTATGTGTATTGGCACAAGATGCAAGAACACGTACCTAGGATCATAAGAGGATGCATGCTTTGTTGTACCGAAAAACCTAGTAATAAGAAATAAGGTCTATGTCATCTCTTTCCTATAGTAACTTATCCTTGGGAAAGCATTTCCACAAACTTTGTCGAATATTTACCAACAACGAGGAAGCGACATGACTACCTATTCGTGGTAGTTGACGTGTTCAACAAGATGTGTGTTCTAATGCCCTGTAAAAAGACCATCAATTGGAATAAAGTAACAAACATGTTATTTGGATAGGTCTGAGTGCACTTTGGGATACAGAGGACCATCGTTTCAAACATCGACAAAATATTTCTTAGTGCATTTTCAACTACATTCTGGCAGAAGATGGACACGAATTTAAAGAGGTTCTACAAAATTCTATCCACAGATAGATGGGTATTTGATGTATCTTTTGAGGGGTTACAATAAGAAAAATACAAATATTTGGGATGATAATTTGGTTTATATACAATAATATTATAACAAGTAGTCCACACTTCTTTTGGTAAGTCCCCATTTCAAACTTGTTTTGGATATTTTCCTCCTTTAGCTTTGGATATTGTATATAAAAAATAAGGAGTGAGGGAGGATCTTATAAGGGATGCCTTAAGGGAAGAAATATTTGTTGAGAAGATTTAGAAAATCCACATATAAGTACATGAGACATTGTAGAAGTCACATGAAAAATGTCATGCCAGGAGGTAACTCCTCAAATGAACTATGTTTATTCATTTAGATTGTTCATGGTTAAATACATGCGAGAGTTACTCTTGGGTTTCACCTCTTGATGAATCTTCCTTTTCCATTATTTATTATTTACATTATTTACAACTGTTCACCCAATCTCCATGATTAGGTGTCAAAATTCCCCCCCTTAATCTGAAGGGATGTTGGTGAGTCCAAGCATCATTTTGAATCTATCAATATTTTCTCTTCCAAGCACTGTGGTGAAGATGTCTGCAATCTGCTCATTAGTGGAACAATGGCGTAGATGGATTGTCTTAGCCTCAACATGATGTCGAATCAGGTGGTATTTTGTATTGATGTGATTCATTGGATCATGAAACTTTGGGTTCTTGGCCAACTTTATTGTAGAGGTGTTGTCAATCATTAGTGGAGTTGAATGTACTTGTTTTACTTGGAAATCTTCCAAAATTTTCCTAAGCCATATAATTTATTTTGTTGCCTCAGCTGTTGCCACATATTATGCCTCTATTGTGGAATATGATGGAACTAATTGTTTGCGTGATCTCCAGGAGATATCTCTTGATGCAAGACTCATAACCAAAAGTAGATACTGCAGTTTCTTTGTCTCCATCGAAGTCTAAATCAAAGTATCCAATCAAGTTGAAGTCGCCCACCTGTGTATACTTGATTCCAAAGTCTTGAGTTCCCTTCAAGTACTTTAGAACTCTTTTTGTAGTAGACCAATGTCCCTCACAAGGATTTTGCATAAACCTGGAGAGGATTCCAACATCGAACAAAATTTTTGGTCTGGTAGTAGTCAGGTAGTTGAGACTTCCTACAAGTTATTTATACTTTGTTGCATCCTCAAATTCTTTTCCTTCAACAGGTGTGAGCTTTAAGTTTGTTCCATTGGAGTAGTTAGAGGATTGCACTCAGCCATGCCAAACCTATTCAATAGATCTCCAATGTACTTCTTTTGAGAAAGGAATATAAACTTCGGATGTTGAGTTACTTCAATACCAAGATAGTAATGAACATAACCCAAATCAGTCATTTCAAAACATTTCCTCAATTCCTTCTTTATGGATGCAATGTAGCTCTCATTGTTCCCTGTCATCAAGATATCATCTAAATATACCACAAAATATAGAATTGTTTTTCCAATTTTCTTGACAAGCAAAGTTGCATCATCAAGATCATAATGTTTGAAATTGAGTTTTAGAAGATGCTCAGTTAACTTTTCATACTAGGCTCACGATGCTTGCTTGAGGCCATACAAGGATTTCACAAGTTTTCATACTTTATTTTCATGTCCTTTCACAACAAATCCTTCAGGCTGGGACATAAAAACATTATCTTTTAGATATCCATTTAAAAAATTAGATTTTACATCCATTTGATGGACTTTCCAACCGATTTGAGTTGCTAGGGAAAAGAGTGTCTGAATGGTAGCCCATTTTGCTGTGGGGTAAAAAGTATCCTCATAATCGACCCCTTCCTTTTGTGCAAAACCTTTTTCCACAAGCCTGGATTTGTGCTTTTCAAGTGAGCCATTAGATTTATACTTGTTCTTGTAGACCCACTTGCAGCCAATTGGTTGGGTTCCCAATGGAGGATCAACTAGCTTCCAAGTGCCATTCTTTATCAAGGCATCATACTCCTTTTGCATCACTTCTTTGCATTCATCATGAGAAGTGGCTTCATTGAAGGAAGTTGGTTCAAAATATGTAGACAAATTCAGTTCACAATCATAAGAAACATCCATATCAACAGGTGAATCAGAATCATCTATATCACCTCCATTTTGCCTGGTTTAATTTCTTGTTCACGTCTTTCCAATTTCATCAGAATGAACACTTTCAAGTGTCTTTGTTAGCTACTTTGGGGGACCTTTCTGAGATGGTCCAGGCTACTCAGTTGATTGAGTTGGGACTGAATCAAAATTGAGTCTCCCAATATTGTCAATCACATCTCTCAAAGTATCATCAGTGGTTGGAGTTTCATGTGGGGGAGAGAGTGATTCAAAAGAAAATTCCACAGATTGATCCAGTATAGGAATCCCCCCTTCAAGATGTGGAATCTGATTACCAAATTCTTGAAATGATTTTGCATTTGCAAATCTATCCAAGTGATCATGTTTTTGCTCAACAACATTGTCAGCTTTGGAATATTAAAGGAAGATTACATCTCTAGATACAACAAAATTTTTATTAACTTCATCATAGAGACGATATGCTTTGGAGGTATTTGAATACCCCAAAAATATACACTTACGACTCCTTGCACCAAGTTTGTTTCTATGTACCTTTGGTATCAAGGCATAACAGGTGGAACCAAAGACCCTGAGATGCTTTCCCGAAGGAATGTGGCCATACCACATTTCATAAGAAGTCTTGTTTCTAATAACATTAGATGGACATCTATTCTTTACATATACAACACATAGAACTCCATCAGCCCAAAACATCAATTTTACATTCTTGAAAAACATCATGGAACATACCATATTTAATATTGTTATATTCATTCTTTCAGCTACTCCGTTCTGTTGGGGATTGTAAGGCACAATTGTTTGACGTTTGATCCCATGCCGGGGAAGATAGTTTTCAAATTCATTTGAAGTGTATTATTTTCCATTATCAGTGTGAATAGAGATAATATGAGATTGTGCATCATTTTCAATCCATGTATGAAAGTTCTTGAATTTTTGAAAAGCATCAGATTTGTCCTTAAATAAATAAACCTGACACATTCTAGTGTATTCATTAATAAATGTCATCATATACTTATTTCCATTTGTAGAAGGAATAGGCATTGGATCTCATAAATATGAATGAATGAGTTCAAGTTTTCTATGTTCTCTGGAATGTAAATCATGAAAAGACTGTTTGCTATGATTTCCTAGAATGCAAGCATCACATTGCTTAAGTTTCCTAGGAATTGTAGGAAACCAGTAACATCATTTTTATTCAACAAGTGAAGGCTGTCATAGTTTAAGTGTCCAAATCTAGCATACCATGATAGACTTGATGGAAATGTACCTTCATCATAATGAGAATTGTGTGAGAAATTTTGTGCACAAGCAGAGGTACCTTGCGGCTTGAGAAGCCTTTCTTCTTGTATCCCTGTCATGACAAGTGTGTGATCTGATACTTTTCTCACCTCAACCTTGTCATCAAACATATGAATGGAGTGTCCTTGCTGGCGGATGTGGACCAAGGACAACAAGTTTCTCCTCAGCTATGGGAGATATAAAACATCATGCCGAAGAAAGTCTAGAAGACCAAGCAATTTGAGCATGATTGTGCCAAGCCTTGATGGCTTGATTTTTGATTTGTCTAGAAAGTATATTGCTCCATCAACATTGTCAGTAAATTCTTCAAAAAAATCTCTTCTAAAATTCATGTGGCAAGTTGCTCCTGAATCAAGAAACCAATCATTTTTCCAAGAAGCAAGTGAAGCATTAAACAAGTCTTCATTTACTCCAATATTACAATGTGTCACAACATAGTGAGCAGATTCAAGTGTTTTACTTTTCTCTTTGTCATTAGTTTTACCTTTGGGTTGATTTATTTCCTACTCAATTCTATCCCAAGGCAACTTGCATGTGGATGCATTATTTGATCCATCTCTATTGCAATGTATGCAATGCAAATCAAACTTTTCTCCTTGAGAGTGTCTACCCCCCCGCCTCTAAAATTTCTTCTTCCTCTTCCTATTCGACCACCTCTTCCTCTGGAAGAATATTGAACAATATTCTTATCTCTATGTGCAAGACACGCAACCTCTTTAGAAGACTAAGAAGCTATATTCTTCCAAAATATTTCTCTCTCAGAAATTTTGTTCACAAGGGACTCAAAGGTAATTTCTTTGATGTTTCCATTTTCTTGCAATGACTCAAGATAATTTGAATAAGTGGGATAAAGTGCCTTGACAAAAGATATCATAGGAATGCCTCGTTCAACACTAGATACTTTGATATCATGCATAATATATTTCACTTCTGATGTAAGAGAAAGAAGATGATCATTTTGTAATTCAAGGCTAAACAATTTAATCATGAGTTGAACAACTTCAAGCGTAGAGCTTGGGTCATAGAGTTCCTTCGATTTTTGTAAGGCTTCGAAAGAATTTGAAAATGGTGAAATATGGTGACTCACCTCTTCATTTACAGATGTTGCAATCAAGGCATAGGCCTTGATGTTCTTATTTTCGCAAATGGCGAATTCCTTGTCTAAGGTAGGCTTTTCTGGTTCTTTGTCTCCTTCTCCAACACAAACTCCTTTCCACAACTCATTAAAAATGAGAGTTTGTTTAATCTTCCAAGACCACTAAGGATAGTTCTCCTTCCCATTTAGAACCACTCCCATAATAGATATCAATAAGTGCATTTTAAAAATGTACTCGGTTGCCAATATATAAAAAAATGCACTTCTGGTGGTTAAAAAATGCAGTTCTGGTGATTAAAAAAATGTAGTTAGGGGACATGGTATATGGGGGAAGGAGTATCTAGGGGAGGTGGTATATGGAGGAGAGGTCAATGATTGATCGAGAGTCGATAACACTGGAACAACATTATACCAGACAATGAAACAATGTATATCGCCGTTATCTATATACCAACATTATATATATATATCTATATATATATATATATATATATATATATATATATATATATATATATATATGGAAAAATGTATTTAGGTAATATGGAACAACGCATTTAGGTAACCGGTGTGCAGGATATGAGAAATCAGAGCGGTGAGTTATGACAACAGGATATGAGAAACCAAAGTGGGAGGAAGGTATGTTATGACAACGTTATGGAGTGATGAACCTAAAGGTTCAACGTAAGAGTGCACAGAGGTGGTTTAATACAGTGCGACAAAAGGAGAGGGCGTACAGTGAATACACTTGTGGGAGCTGAGGGGACCGCATATGGAAATGGTAGAGCAGTGAACACAGTCACTCCAATGTACACGTCATTCAACTGAATAAAAAACTTCATGCATTCACCATATATGTCATTGAACATCAATCTTCTTCAATGTATGAGCTTGATAATGAATTCTGATTATTGAAAGCACTTACCAAACATCGCAACACCTCCAGGTTTTGACCAGGCTCTCACACCAATTCTTCAATCGTGTCGAACTTTCCAACGCACCAGCTTGCAAAGCAATGTCTCAATGCAGCAATACGACCCCTTCAACAGTAAGATTACTGTTGAATACGACATGCAGTAACACACTTAAACAAATGTATTCAACAATGAATGAGATTCACAGGGTTTCGACAAAGATTTCAGTCTGTTAAAGATGCAGAACAAAGGGATAGAATATGAAAGAGAAATCTGACAGGAGTTACACTATAGAAAACTAATTTGGGACATGTGCTTTGATACCATGTCAGGCCAGGAGGTAACTCCTCAAATGAACTATGTTTATTCATTTAGATTATTCATAGTTATATACATGAGGGAGTGACTCTTGGGTTTCACCTCCTGATGACCCTTCCTTTTCCATTATTTATCATTTACATTAATTACAACTATTCACCCAATCCCCATGATTAGGTGTCAACAAAAAATATAACAAGGCCAGGCATGAGTAACACAAAACCAATAGGTCGTTCAAGGTGAGAGGAAGAGTGTGATTATAGTTAAATAAGGAGAGGTTATTGGGTCCTAGTGAGAAAATCATGGCTCCACAATATCATCCCTTTGAGATACTGGAAAAGGTGGGACATAGTGCCTATAAACTTAATATATCCCCATATATGAACATTTACTTAGTGGTAAATGTAGAGAATTTGAAACTCTATGAGCCTTCCATGCTAGGTCAAAAAGAGGAACAAATCCTTGACATATTCGGTTGAAAAGTTAGCTTCCACGCAAAGCTAAATGGTAGACTCGAGAGAATGTGGAGGAAAAGTTTGCTTTCATCATTCAATGGAAGATTTTGGGGACCAAAAGCCTTCCAAAATTGGTAGGTGTGATATGTATTGGATCATTATTTTATTTTCCATTCATATTGATGTGTTCATAGTTGAATAAGTGGAGGAATCAAGTCACAAGAACATTTTTACCAATGGGCACTAGTTTGGTGAATTTTGGCTTGAAACCTTTCATAAGAAATTTAGGGCATAAAATGGAATTTTCCCGAGGGGGGGGAAGAGTTTGTTTCTTGAGAATTGAATCCCTAGCACAATTCTACCCACAAATAAATATCCAATGAAGCAAGAATCACCTCAATCAAAGTCCATATGCAAAATTTATGCCATTCGGAAGTTTCCCTTCTTGTTTTGACCACCATGATTCAAGATGATTCCACGTTAACCCCCATTATTCATGGAAAATGGGCTAGCCATGTGATCATAATGAATAAAGCTCTAGAAGAGTTGATATTGTAACTCTAGTTAAGAGTTGAAGGAGTAAAACATAACCATTAGTAGCCTATCAAGTTGTGTTATAACCATGCCACTAGGAGGAAAAAGGGTTCCATTCTATTTGAGTGAATTTTGTTCCATAGATGAGAAGAAGAGTCAAGAGTGGATAGGGAGTTATAAAACAAAGAGGATTTGTGCATGTAGCAGGCCATGGGCCATAGGCCTCACTTCTTTGTACTTGCATCCATTTTCCATTCAGAGAAAGAGAGCAGAGCAATCTCACTTCCCAGTTGGATTTTTTCTCAAAAGGGTCTCCCAAATTATAAATTGTGTTAATTTATGGTTTTTGAATTTATTAAGTTGTTCTATATTTTTTTCATAATAATAATTTGCATGCATATGCAATAAACATTGATTAACAAATCCAAAAATCTAAGGAGAAATAAATCCTCATAGTGTAGATTTTGGATTTTCTAATATATTTTAGTACATATGTTGTGACAAATTGTCCAATAAAATATTTATGACAATTTATATATAAATTGAAAAATTAAACAAACTTACACTTCTTATAAGCTTAAATAATAATAAAATTAGTAATCTAAACATCTAGGTTATTATCATAGTAAATTCAAAAACCAATTTATGGAAATACATTTTTCTCACTCCCCTATTTTGGTTTAAAATCCCCCATCCCAATAATTTATGGTGCTAAAGGGAAGTCAATGGTACTCATTGTAGTAGTCATTATGCAATGGAGGATTAAAAAAATATAAATTTCATTGTGTCACCATTTCTGACATTTAGATTTATGAAATTCAAGGTAAACCCAAAAAAATTAATAAAGATAAGTTTTTTTTTTTCTTTTTAAAGTAATGTGCACTTCAAAATCTAAATCAATATTTACAAAATACTTTTTTATAGTGTTTTTTTTTTTTTTTCGTTTTTCTCTTTGTAAATTCTGTCTACGATTTTTATTGTTAAAAAAAATGATTACATTGATAAATATTTATGCCCATGCTAGAAGACCTTGAGTAGCTTCTAAAATGACCAAAACACAACTGATCAAAACATTATTGAGACAACACTTGTGCTAAGGAATACATATGTAAATACCTTGGATATAGATATGGAAAAAAACAAACTATGACTGTCATAAGCAAAAAACATCCTAGAGCCATTGACATCGCTCGATAGAATAAAAGTATAGTGATTACAAAAAGCAAAGAGTAGCTACCAAAAATTAGAAGTAGACAGTAAACATAGTGTATGTAGACCTCGTTGACCTTGGGAAGATTTGTCTTGCTTAAAGGAAGATCTCTTGAAGAAGTGTCTTGTGCCAGAATTAGGGTTTTTGAGGCATCTACAAGGCCAAAGTTGGAGGACAAAGTTGGGGTAGAAGTCAAAGTTGGAAGCTAGTTGATGATGGATTGAGCCTTGTTGATCTTATCCTATTGAAAGGATTTATTTAAAGGTTGACTTGGTACTTGGAGGAGGACTTGGTCTAGGGGTTGGGTCTTGATTATCTCATTTGAAGTAGATTTTATAAGAAGAGAAAATATTTTCATGGTTTTCTACTTTGAGGGGTTTTTCCCTAGCTTGGAGCCTAATTTATGTATCCTTTGTCTTTACTATTTTTCTCTTGAAAAATGTTTGATGAAGAAGAACCAATAAATAAAATATAAGAAGATAAATAATGTTCACAAGCAATTATTTAGGTTAAGAAAAATAATAATTAATAGCTTCCATATTTCATTTTCCAACATGGC
This sequence comes from Pinus tabuliformis, assembly GCA_031772625.1. Taxonomy (NCBI): domain Eukaryota; kingdom Viridiplantae; phylum Streptophyta; class Pinopsida; order Pinales; family Pinaceae; genus Pinus; species Pinus tabuliformis. The sequence continues at coordinate 921,069,909 of CM062812.1, read as the reverse complement.
ATCAGAACCAAGGTGAACAAGTGAAAGCAACTGAGAAGATCGTCTTGTGGAAATAAACAAGTGTTTGCCAAGGAAAATCACTTACAGAAGGATCAAGACTACATCAAGCTCTCATCAAAGGAAGGCTTGAAGAGGAAGATTACAGGTAAGTTGTTGATCTCACTTGGAAGTATATCTATTTGGAAGTAATCTTTGAAAGAAGCATCAAGCAAAATTGGTATCATTCATCACTCTTTGAAGTTTTTTCTAAAGTGTTGTGGGGAAAAGTATCCGATGCGGATGACACTAACCCTTTCTAAAGGTGACAGACTTTAGCAACAACTGAATGACAAAGTTTTCATGTTCATCTTTATGAAAGCACAGAGAGAATAGAAAGAGGATCAACCAACCTGGTGTCTTGCGCTTAGTCGATCCTTATCCTTCTCGCTTTGTATCCCGTTCCCAGCTCTTTACTCTCCAAGCCGATCCAGCTACACACAGAATCTGCACAACAAAAGGGAGCAAACTACGAGATACAAGCAATCATAATTGAAGCATGGATTAGGTTGCATCAAATATACATGTAAACACAAAAGCATCTATGTAAAACAAGTATATAAAAGAACATGCAAACTTTATTGATAGAAAGTAACAGGGTTCCAGAGGAAGTTACAACCAATGATGTTGGCCCCAATCCAGCAGCACCTCCTCGGCAGCAAGAACTCTCTTCTTCACCTCTAGTAAAACAATCACCCAATAATCCTGGCAGTATACCAACAGCACCTCCTTGCTTATACCAAAATTCCAGCCCCTATAGACCTCATAGAAGAGCTCTATATATAGGAGAGAAGAGAAAAGGATGAGTCAGCTTGAGACTGACATGAAGCTGCCTTGTGTCCTCTCCATCTCCAGTTAATCTTCAGTTCCTGTGTCCACTTGGAGATCCTTGCTTACACATGGTGATCAAGTACCTCTTACTCATCACAGGGCGAATCTCATGACCCAAGTGTCAGTTTGGAAGCTTCCTGGGCAATTGACACCTTGCAGGAGGACTGTGCCACTTGGCCAATCTCGCCCAGCGCAGGTAGCCTTCATTGTTTTTGACTTCCAGCGCAGGTACAGAGTGGGACAGTTGCAATACAGCGCAGAAGCTCAGTTAAGCAGCTGACATGATCCAAAATAAGCCTGTTCTGAAGTGTTTTCAGGTGGAGAACTGATTGGAAGTGCTGTTGATTGATGACCTTGTTCTTTTAGGGGTAAGAACAACATGTTTAGGGACTGAGGATCCCTGTAATTATCGACATTTCCTGCTCCTTGACGCGAGGCACAAAAATGTCTATAACAGTTGCCCCCTAAAGTATGAGGCCGTTAATCGGGTGAAATGCTTTAGCTAGAGGGTCCGAAGTTCGTTCCAGTGCTGAGGAGAGTGCCCTGTAATACAATACAATACAATACATTATCTTTCATTCATCATTATTCTCATGATCTAGCTGAGGCGGGTATTCCCATGCTCAGCTTTCTATAAATACATTTTGGTACATATGACAGACGATCGTCTGAAGACAGACTGATAATCTTCCGCTAAAATTATCATCCTTTGAAGAGGATGATCATCTGCTGCAATGATGTACATGGCAAATGCTTTTATATTTCCTGAATATATATCGCAGCCCGGATGGATGAAACTAGATCCGGGGTCTTCAAACTCGTTCGATCTTCACTCTAAGTACAAGTCGATCCATGTGAGAATTACGCTGAAGTCGAACATGGAAAGACATCGCTTGATTACCGGTCAATAATGAAAACCGTTAACAAGCGCGAGAGGAATCACCAATAATGACGATGACCCTCAAGGTACGGCAGTACAATTCACGTGGCGTGAATAAAGGACTTGGCGTCGAACGCCACGTAAAATCTTCTGGTCGAAGGTCATTGATGTATACCTGTCGCCGGAAGTGAGAAACTTGCCATTGAGGCATGCAAGCTTCAAAGTACTGATGGGGGTGTTCCTAGATCGACTTCTTGGATAATGAGCTGAAGTCGACAAGAAGTGATCCGTCAAAGGAGGGCCTTGATGAATCCCACATCAATGACACGGAACGGAGCTAATGATTTAGTGGAGGTGAAACAAACTGTGACATATGATTCAGGGTGGCGATCATGAAATGGATGAAGGAAAATGTATGGTAGTGGATGGGACACGGTTGACACTTTCTGAATGACCCCTCTTGAACATATAACGACACTGATGTGATGGATCGGTAGCATTACCCCGAATGGATGGTGTGGCGAGGACCATGGTGATGAAACCGGTGAATGAGACAACCCAACCCGATGTGACACGGAAGAAAAGTGTCATGTTCAAGAGTGACTTGCTACCTCTAAACTTTGATGTTCTCCCAATTTTTCCCCAGTCATTTCTGACCAGTACCTCTTTATTTTTGTCAAGCTTGAGGAGGATAACATATGCTTGTTCTATAACCTGCCCTTTGGGCAAGCCCATCGCTAAGATTTAACGAGCCTAGCGATAGGGAAACTCGTTCTCGTCTAAAGACAAGTTTGTCGCTATTTAATTATTTTAACGAGTCTAACGACAAGGAAAACTCGGTCCTTTTCATTTTTAGAGAGTCTAAAAAGGTACAGAAAGTCAACTCCATAATTCCTTTTTCGTCATCTAATCCCTTAAGTCCGAAAAAGTATAAAACAATACAGAAGGGATGGCTATTCGGTACTTTTACGAGCCGAACAAGACAAGCGCTCGATCTTTTTGTGTAATAATCCCTCAGGTCCAAAAAGATTAAAATCTAGAGGAGGGATAGCTTTCGGTCGTTTAACGAGCTAGAAGGCCAAAAACTCGGCAAACTTTTCATATTTTACGAGTCAGTGAAAAGAGCTCAAAGAAGACTCGTCTTTTGAGGAACGAGTGATAAACAAGGATAGCAACTGATTCCAGGTACAAATTGGAATTTTCCAATCACGGTAGTGTTACAAGGAGGGCTAGGTGAAATCACTCTTCGCAGCCGTTCCTCAAAATAGGTAAACACACGTGGGGGTGAACGATCGGCCAAATGAAATGGAGGTGATGGATGAGAACACGACCAAGGCTTTTAAGGCTTATAAATTTACGATCGCAATGGTTATTTACCGAGATAGGTTCATTTCTTAATGAGCTTGAACTTTGGCGAAAAACCTTGCTCACACTTTTCTATTTTTTAACGAGCATAAATTCCGTGGTAAAACTGCTCGATTCATGGTCAAATTTACTTTCATTAGCTTTTCTCTTTTCAAATGTAGTACTTCATTATCAATTGCTGCAACAAATTTTGTTAGAAATGGATAATAATTGCATGAAAACGAGAATATAACCCTAATATTTAACTTTAAACGGTGTAAAAAGTCATAAAAAGGGGTTTTTACCTCTCATTTACCATTTCATTTGTATTTTGCTTGTTGGATCTCTGGAGGTGCCTCTTCTTCCTTGATTTTCACCAGCTGATTCCGGGAGATTCTGTGGACGATTTTCGGCGCCGTTTGGACCAGGTAGGAGCTAAACTTCAGCCCTTCACTTTCATGGTTTCCTTTTTCAGTTTCATGCCTGTTTTTCAGTGTTTCTGGGCCCCAGGGGTTCCATTAGGGCGCCCTGGCATCAGCGCAGGTTCCCCTTTCGAAACCTGCGCTGTATTCCAGTCAGCTTTGAGGCAAACTGAATTACAGAGCAGGGGGAACACTCTCTGCCTTCGCTGGGCCTAAAAAGACTGAGTTTGCATGAGTTTTTTGATGTTTTTTCGCCAGATTTTCATCAAATTCAGGAACTTACTCATTCTCTTGTTTGATTGTAGGGAACTTTGGACAAAATGTCCCTTACATGGCGAGAACGAGAACATGAAGCAGAGGACATGGTTGCACTCCATGACCCAGTCACGGTGAACGCGCTTCGGAACTGTGGCCTGCTGAAGTTCTTCCGTATCTCTAGCATGAGAGCACAGATTTCTTTACTGCAGTATATGCTTGATGCTTGGGATCCTGTTAACCAAGTATTCCAGATTAGGGGGAAGTCCTTTCCCTTGACCATAGAGGACATGTACTTCTTGACTGGGTTGTCAAGGCGGGGTGCTCCCATTTCTTTGTCAGGTACGGCTCGAGGGACTACTTCCACCAGAGACTATATACGTCAGTATTGCCGGGAAGGTTCACAGCCGAGCAAAGACGGCAAGATCAATATCCGTGACATCACTGACAGGTCTCTCAGATCCATTCTGTTTACTATTGGTAGGATGGCCGGTAGCGCAGCTTTGCATGTTGCCAACAGATCTTATATGCAGCACGCCTTGGAGTGTCTCCAACCGAAAGTGTTTAACTGGTGTGACGCAGTACTTGTTCAGATGAAAAGTCAATTGACCAAGGTAAAGGACGGGGGGCTGAAGAACTTTGGATTTGGTTCTATTCTTACTGCCTTTGTCTTGGAGAAAATCCCATTGATGCAACCTCAGTACATCTTGCTTGATATGCCTTCTCCGACCGAGCCACGCATGCAGAGGTGGGTCGACCATATGTCCCGGCATGCTGGTCAACCTCATATTACATTCACTGAGTCCTTCTTTAGGTGGTTCGAGCGTCAGGAGATGGCATTTTCTGAGTATCCATACGTGGGTATGGACTACCGAGGTGATCCGGACTTGGTGCTTCCGGATGGCGAGCAATGGGGTGCTATTGGTAAAATCTCTGACCATATCACTGTTTATTGTTTTCATTCATGATGTTTACTGTTCAAAACTGATCAAACTCTTGGGTGCATGCAGATGTTGGTCCTGTTCGTCCAGTAGCTCGTCCACGGTCGCCAGTCGCTGCCCCAGCAGCAGAGCCTGCTAGGAGAGTTGTTATTCGCGACCTTGGTGATACTGAGATACTTGCAGCTGTGCAGGAGCAGGTTGAGAGCCTTACTCGTGGCCTTCCGGATGTACAGATTGACGAGTTACCTTTACAGTTGCAGCGACACACCATCGGCGTGCCTAGACGATGGACTCGTCTCTTGCGCATGATCGCACAGACCGTGACGTACTTTCATGAGCACCATTAGGCTAGGGTGCCCCCTAGCATCTTTTTTGAGTTCTAGGTCGTATGACCAATTTTGTTTTGATTACAGCACATTATGTACAAACTATAAACAGCTTTATATATTTTGATTTTCGGAGTTTATTTCGGTTTATTTGTGATCCACTTACATAGCACCGATGCATCTCTTTTTATATATGTTGTAAATGTCTATCTAATACATAGTTTGCCAATGAATCTGTTAATGTGTTCAAGTTTCTGGAAATATGCTGGTATTGAATTGAATCAAACTCTCTTTCCAAAATCTTAACTCTTAGAAACATACGATAAATAGCTGGATTGCGGACTGAGTATATACCAGTGAGCTGTAGTATCACAAGTTGTGAGTCTAGCCTGACAATTAGTCGGCGTATACCATGAGCAATGGTATCAGAGAGGAGTTCGATCAACGCACTATACTCAGCGATATTGTTTGTCGACCGTCCAATACACACACCTCTGAAACTCACTAACTCGCCGCTTGGATCAAAAATGGCCCAGGCAGCGGAGGACAAATTCCGCGTACTACGACTCGCTCCGTCGGCATATCCCACATATGTTTCAGAATAATTCGACATCTGCAACAAACGAGAAGGGTGGATTACTACCGAAACAAACATTTTAGCGAAAACAAAATACAACAAAAGCACTCAGGTTACTATTTAGGCATAGTAACGCTTGAGGTACAACCCGTTACGGGGTTGCGCCAGTGGTATTCCGTCATAATCCATTAACTCGTAGGCTCCTTTTGCTAACACCCTTTTAACAATATAAGGACCCATCCATAAGGACTGAAATTTTCCTGCTCCTAATTTATCGGATTCTTGGTCGTAAAGCAAAACCAAGTCACCCTCAGAGAAGTTGCGCGGTTTGACATTCTTATCGAACTGTGCTTTGACTTGTTTCTTATGAGCCTCGTTCGCCAAAGTGGCGTCACGACGGTTTTCATCCAACTGGATCAATTCCAGGAAACGAGCCTCTTCTTCTGAGGTTCCGGGGAGGAGGTCAATTGCGAGTTTAAGTGACGAAATTTCGCACTGGATCGGTAAAACTGCCTCCAGGCCATACACCAATTGGAATGGTGTGAACCCAGTGGCGTTTTTTACCGAGGTTCGGTAAGCCCATAGTGCTGAGTACAGGATTAGATGCCATCTTCTTTTATGAACCCCGATCATCCTTTGCAACATACGCTTCAGGACCTTGTTGATTGCCTCAACTTGTCCGTTGGCTTGTGGATAATACGGAGTAGAGCTGTCGTGAGATAGCCCTAATTTGGCAGCTAATTCGATCATCATGTGATTGCGAAAATGCGATCCATGATCTGTCACTATAGCTTGCGGTACGCCGAACCTGGCGACTACATGATTGAAAAAGAAAAGGGCAGCTGTTTCACCAGTGTTATCCAATGTAGGCATCGCCTCGGCCCATTTGGTAAAATAGTCAACAGCGACTATAATATACCCATGCCCCCCGGTCGAGGTGGGGTTACATTGCATGAAATCGATGCCCCACTTGGCGAAGGGCCCAACAGCAACTATCGGCTGTAAGGGTGCGGGTGGTCTTCTGGTTTTGCTATCAAAGATCTGACATGCATGGCAACTTCTGACAGCTATTATGCAATCTTTAAACATAGTTGGCCAGAAATATCCTGCTCGTAAGATTCTTTGTGCTGTCGCATATCCAGATTGATGCCCCCCGCACGCGCCTGAATGACAATCATTCAAGGCTTTTTCGGCCTCCTCATGGGTAAGGCACCTCCTCAGAACTGTATCGATGCCACGACGGTAAAGTGTATCACCGACGATCATGTAGTCTTTTGATTGGTATCGTATACGTTTTCGTTCCGAGTGTGAGGTATTAGGCCTAAATTTTTGGGTTTGGAGATAAACAATGATGTCTCCATACCACTCATCGCTTACTGATATCAGAAACAAATTTTCATCCACGATTGACTCTTCTGATGTATCATCGTTAGATGACGATGGGAGATCGCATAATAATTCCGCGAAAACTAGGGCTTTCTTCGATTTGGATTTTACAAAATCTAAATCAAACTCTTGAAGGATGGCTATCCATTTTGAATATTTGCCCCCAAGCAACTGTCGCGACAGTATATATGTCATGGGATTGCAATCTGACAAAACGGTAGTTTTCCTAAAGAGGACATAATGTCGAAACCTTTGAATCGCTTGAACAGCAGCAAGCGCTAGTTTTTCAACATAGGAATATTTACTTTCTGTGTCATTTAAGTTTTTACTTAAATAATAAATAGGATGTTCAATTCCATCGACTTCTTGCACTAAGACCATCGCAATGGTCGTATCTGCTGCAGCAATGTACAGGTTAAAATCTCTTTGATAGTCCGGGGCGTACATTAATGATGCTCTTACTAGACAATCTTTCAGAGCGTCAAAGGAAGCTTGCGCGACCTGGTCCCAGACAAAAGGTACATCCTTTTTCAAAAGACGAGTATAACCTTTGGCAAGTTCTGCGTAATTAGGAATGAACCTCCTCAGAAAGTTTGCTTTCCCTTGGAGTTTCTGAATCTGAAGGAAATTTGAAGGTGGAGGCAAATTAATGATTGCCTGAACCTTACAGGGGTCGAGACGAATCCCGTCCTTAGAAACTACAAATCCAAGTAAGCGACCAGAGCCGACGCAAAACACACACTTATGCGGATTGAGTCTTATCTTGTAATGTCGGCAACATAGAAATATTGCTCTCAAATGCCGCGGATGATCAGTCCGCTTCCGCGAATGAGCCGGAAGATCGTCGAGGTAAGGTTGAACGATGTTCTTGCTGTCATGGAAGGCATAATTCATTGCCCTCTGAAACGTCGCCCCTGCGTTCTTTAAACCAAAGGGTAATTTTCGATAAGCGAATGTGCCCCACGGACAGATGAATGCAGTCTTAGACTGGTCCTGTGGGCGGATATTTATTTGATTATACCCGGAAAATCCATCCATAAATGAAAAGATTTCACATCCGGCGCATTCATCAATTATCTGGTCGATGAAGGGTGTAGGGTAGTTGTCCTTTGGACAAGCTTTGTTTACATCCCTATAGTCGACGCACACTCTTATCATCCCTTGTTTTTTCATAACAGGGACAATATTCGATACCCAATCGGTTAGAGGAACCGGGTAGATGAATCCAGCATGGAGGAGTTTTTCAACTTCCGCCTTAATGGCAGCGGATTTCTTCGGATGTACCTGCCGAAGCCGTTGTCTTACTGGTTTGACATCAGGATACATTTTAATTTCATGTTCAACTATGCTCGAGTCAATGCCTGGCATTTCATCATATGACCATGCAAAGACATCTCTAAATTCGCGAAAGAGAGCACTATATATTTCTAGTTCTGAAGGGGAACAACTTTTGCCGACATGAATATTCTCAACAACATCAGATTTTGTCGAGATATTTATGGCTATGGTCTCTTCAATATTGGATAGGTTTCTTTCTGAATCCACCGTATTTACAGTATTTGTTAGGAATTCAAACACTGAAGGGTGGTATAGGTCGTGATGAGTTTCTTCTTCACACTCTGGAAGAAGGGAACGATGGTGGTTATCATTCCATGGTGCCCCCTTAATCATCATTGATTGCAAGATTCCTTCGTCAGTCCCATGAACTTTTGACCATGGATCTAATGGGGTACCATATTCTTCGGACCTATCTACCCAAACGCTTGACGAGCGTTCTTTTGGGCTCGCCTCCCATGCCTGAAACATTGATTGCTACAATATTTCAATAGGGCTAGGGGGCAAAACCATTTGATGATCCATGACGACTTTGTCTTCTGCGACCTTCGACGAAGATACCATGTTGCATGTTGCTACAAACGGGATATTCCCTTCATGGAACGGAGGTGGCAACGCGAAAGTTCCCATCATGGTGGGATCTTTTAGCAAGCCTACTCCTATATCTTTTATTGAATGGTCGCTCCCATGGATCAGGGGAATGCTTCCAGTAACTTGTGAACCATTAGGGAGGAAATTCTGTTGGTCGACGATCGTAATCCCTCCTTCAAACGGGAATGCGATCTTCCTAAAATATGTCGACACTACAGCTGCCATGGCATATATCCATGGTCTTCCCAGTAGAATGTTATAGTCAAGATTGCCATCAATGACTTCAACATCAATCTCTACTGTTTTTCCTCCTAGTTCAACCTTAAAGTTATTTAGGATTCCGTACAGAGTGTACGTCCTACCGTCAAATGCTTTCAATGTCGTCGAAGATCGCGACAATGTTGGAGATCCAAGAGTTTTCCAGCAACTCATCGACATGATACATGTCGATGCGCCCTCATCAATAATCGTTCTATGAACAGTTTTGTTGAGTGCTTTCACTTGAATAAGGAAAGCTAATTGCGCTGGTAACTGAGGATCATATCCTTTGTGATCAAAGGATACAAGATTGGAATCTTTAGGATCCACTCCACCAATTGCTGATAACAATGCCTGTCTTTGGGATGGGCAATTTTGTAGTACCTCAAGAGTCGACATAGCAGATGGCGATTGGGCCAAATCCTCCACTACATTATAGTGTTGCGCCGCTCTGGCGCGAGGGTTGAATGTCGACTTGTGGACTAATCCCTTAGGTGGCTTTATTGTTAATTCATGTGTGAGGGGGGGTACAACTTCTGCCGAAGTTGTTGTCGAACTACTGGGTTGATCTTTCCCTTTGTCGTTCGACACCGGCGGATTTCCATAATCTTTATTCCTAGTCGATATCAAAGCATCACTTTGCTTAGAAACCGACAGCATAAGCACTTGTGACGGGGAAGCATTTCCACTATCAACCATATTCTGACCTGGGGCAGGAAACGGATCAGTCAACACAGCTGAAGTTTGGGAACTTTTCAGGAACCTCTTCAACTCAGCTTTGAACGGACAGTTCTTTGTTGAATGATTTTCATCACATATTTGACATGGAGGAAATTGTTTCTTTTGCCCAGGAGGGTTTGAAGAAGTTTTTTGAGGGGATGATCCACCTTGTTTCTTCTTCTTCCCTTTGTTTTGTTTCTTCTTGCTTCCTGGTTGATTGGAGTTTTTGTTTTTATCTGTAGATACAGCATTTACCTCCGAAGCAAGAATCTCTTGATTTGCTTTTTGATTCGAAGTCTTACGGGCTTTCTTATTCGAATCCCTTGTCGACTTAGCGTTTGCAGTTCCAATCACGCCATCACCGGCATGAGAGTCACTATTCGATCCGGGAGGAGGAGGGATTGAAAATTCCGGTCTGGGGGCATCAGGTATCTTATCATAGAGCGTGCCCGACTGAGTATACACTAAGTCCAAATACTAGCACGAGCAATAACCTGCTCCTCTGTTACGACGCCCCCCTTGGCCACATCTTCTGTAATTGCCGGCAGAAGCGACTTTATAAACCACTCAGCTAATAGCTGATCTGGAACATAGGTCTTTACCATTCTGCGACGACGACGCCACTCATGTATATGATCAGATATATGTGTGGCGGTTGTCTGCTTGAAATTAGTTAAGATTTCTGTTCCAGTTTCGTACCTTATAGGTAACTGAAAGTGTGTCAAGAAAGTCGTGGCTAGGGAACTAAAATTGTCGAAAGAGGCTCTAGGTAATTCAATATACCATTTGGCCGCCGGACCAGTCAATGTCCTCTGGAAAAGACGAAGCCTTATTGAATCATCATTCAAGGTATTCGACGAACACCACAGATGGAATGTCATCACATGATTCGACGGGTCTTCGCCCGGATTTCCATTGAATTTAGGAATGTCCGAAGGATGTTTGTGAGGAATCGCTGGCCACCAATGGGCATAGGCGATTGGATCGTTCGTCAATCGATGTAAATCTGGTAATTCTAAAGTCGCCACGAATGGCAACTGCTGATTCAGGTTTGGCGAGGCGTACCCAGGGTACGATTGAATCGCCTGAGCAGTAGGTCTTTGCATACCAGTATAATGCAACTGATGTTGATATGACTGATATGGTTGGTGGGCTTGGCCACTGTAAAGTGGTTGGTTTAACCCGTTCTGAATATAGGGTTGCCCACTATTCGCAAAGATCTGTTGCTCAGATCCCTGGTATACCTGTTGAAACTGAGGTTGTTGGTATTGCACCATCCATGGTTGTGAAGCCATGTTTTGTTGTGCAACACTAACCGACGGCCCAAGATGCGGGGTTATGGTCCCCGTTTGTATCTGTGTCGTCCCGGCAGTCGGCGATTGTGGTTGTGTTGCAGGGTCAATTGGCTGTTGCATTACAACTTGGGGTTGACATACAACAGGCATCGATTGAACTTGCGACACGGTTACAATTGCTGGCGTCGTCGGGATATGAGACATAGGTACACTTTGTTGCATAGAATATACAACTCTTGGTTGTTGGGGTAACATAGGTACCCAACCACTCGTCGTTACTTCAGTCAAACCTGAATGTGGTTGAAAACTGCCATATGGGTATCCTCCCGAAAGAGGAAGTGAAAGGGCATATTGCCCCCCATACGGTAACAATCCGGAGCTCAAGGGTATAGATGGCCTTTGAGGACTGGATGGCCCAAAATGATTCCCAAAGGGATCAATTTGTCTAGTTTCAACATAAGAATTACCGGGTATTATACCGGAAGAGCAAACTGGAACAGACCAAGTTGTCATAATAGTCCCTGGGTGGACTCCTTCTAGTTGATGAGAACTAGTTGGGACAGATGGTATGCCGGCAAACATCGTTGGAATGGCAGCAGGAGCTTCTGCTGTCGCCGTGTCGTTTGGCACAGTTCTAGATGTCGACGGTTGTTCAGACATTTTAAGTCTATCCAATAAACTTCCTAACGATTCTTCAGGAACTTCTTGTGGCGATAGACAAACTTCTGATGCAGAAGGAAAAAGAGTGGAACCTACTCCAAAATGAATTGGAGTATTCGCTTGCTGGTCCTCTACGATTTCTTCTATTGCGATCAGACCAGGAGGAAGAGGCAGACCGTCAGGTCCGTAATAGATTTCTGGTGCCGAAGAAGGGGTTGTTTCGACAGCGACAGTTGTTTGAACAACAAGACTCTGTGGACCGGTTTCAAATGGAACTGGTTCAGTTAAACAAGTACTTGTTTTCAGACTAGGATCAATACAATTGTCCTTCTGTTGCCGTTGAACTTCTTCAATAGAGGCAGAGATTCCAGAAATATTGGGAGTGACCAGAATCTCAGATGTTGTTGGAACTTCCGTTCTAACTTTAAAAGGAGATTTTGACCTGGTCCAGCGAGATCGCTTTGCTCGTACTACTTTCGGTTCCGGAGACAAAGATGGTCGACCTGCAAGCCTCCCTGAACGACGGGGTTTTAATTGACTTTCCTCCACGATTGCGGATTACTTGATCAACTAAAATACAAAAAAGGGGAATTATGTTTCCGTATTGAATGAATTTTATTAGACGCTTTTAGACACAACTTTGCTTTTTCATGTTTTAAGAGTCGATAAAAAGCTAAAGATGAACCTAGTCGCCTTCGATGTATTAACGAGCCCGAAGTGACAAATGCTCGGTTGGACCTTTTCAATTATAGAGTTTGAAAAGAGCCAAAAGAACTGCTCTGGAGATCTAGGCAGAGGGTGTGCCAAACCTTTCGCGAAACCACAGAATACGTTTTACGGTACGGGTGGTCGATCTTCGTGAATGCTGTGTTCACTGCATCGCGATCAGTAGGGCGGTCGACACGGCTTCCTAAGGATAAAGGATAATTGCCTATAGGGGTCTCCCAATATACGCGACGGTACGCAGGAGCTCAAATCCGTATTAGTGCTATCGTCCCTCAGGAGGAATCACCCACCTTCGTAGAGATCGACAGTCACTACGTTTAACGACGTCGGAACACGTCTCTACCTAGACCTCTATTGTGAGCGTTATGTTACAATGCGTTTTTAGATTCATTCAATATATTTTAAGTTGATCTTGTTTATCAGTTTGTCTTTCAGGATCACCACGAGATGTATTGGTACAAATTCCTAAATGCAGCTAAAATGATAAGCAAGCTTTCACAATCCTTTTAGCTTTGAAAATCCTAACTACTGAGGGGAGAGAAAAACAATATCTTTCCACACAGAGCACAAAGCACAAACTAATGCACTTTCTCCTAGATCAGACACACAAACTTATCAAAAATGCAAATGCAAGATGCATGTATTTCTTTTCTTTTCCTTTAATGTTGATGCTTAACAAAAGGAAAACTGTTGTATGACTTTCGAATTCAATTTGAAGCGTAAACAAACAAGTATTGTCTAAATGAAAAGACGCTTTACAGGTACTTGTTTTACACCAAAAATATATGAATTCAAACCATAAAGTGAAAACAAACCAACTTAAACAGCTATGAACAGTAATAACACTAACTCATAAGATCGCAATCTAAGAGGCCACAGCTACTAGGTTCGCTTTTCACAATGGGAAATTGTAACTGAAACAAGAAATACTGAAAGAACGTTTACAATTTCATCACACAACTGAGGCGGAATAATGTCAAGGAGATAAGGTCTACAGCAAATACAATAACCAGCAAGCAATCAGCCAAAAAACAAGTGCAAACAGGGCCAAGACACAAAGGAAGAGATGAGCTAGACTAAGGCCAACTGGACCAGCGCAGGCACTGGTCTGCCAGTTTCACTCTCAGCGCAGTTCCCGAAGGGAGCACCTGCGCTGTAATGCAGACTGCCTGTGGACAGCCTGCACTGACTTACGAGAGTTACGTCTGCTAAGAATTCCGGGTCATAAAAAGCTCAAAAATGTACTGTTTTGACTGAAATAAAATGCTATGGGTTAAGTACAGGCTAAGGGATGATCAAGAGGATAAAGATCTATCACAAAGAGTAAGGATTCATCTGTAGATTAGCTCTTTAAATCTTGAATTTGCTCAGCAAAGGAGCAAGAGTAGCAAAAACCCTCTACTTCGCTTTTGATAGAGTCAAAAGCTTTTCGATTCGGTACTCCTTTCTTCAAGAAATGAATAGCAAAATACTACAACAACAAGATACTAGGATCTCCCCAGCGGAGTCGCCAGTTTTTTGTGGGGAAAAGTATCCGATGCGGATGACACTAACCCTTTCTAAAGGTGACAGACTTTAGCAACAACTGAATGACAAAGTTTTCATGTTCATCTTTATGAAAGCACAGAGAGAATAGAAAGAGGATCAACCAACCTGGTGTCTTGCGCTTAGTCGATCCTTATCCTTCTCGCTTTGTATCCCGTTCCCAGCTCTTTACTCTCCAAGCCGATCCAGCTACACACAGAATCTGCACAACAAAAGGGAGCAAACTACGAGATACAAGCAATCATAATTGAAGCATGGATTAGGTTGCATCAAATATACATGTAAACACAAAAGCATCTATGTAAAACAAGTATATAGAAGAACATGCAAACTTTATTGATAGAAAGTAACAGGGTTCCAGAGGAAGTTACAACCAATGATGTTGGCCCCAATCCAGCAGCACCTCCTCGGCAGTAAGAACTCTCTTCTTCACCTCTAGTAAAACAATCACCCAATAATCCTGGCAGTATACCAACAGCACCTCCTTGCTTATACCAAAATTCCAGCCCCTATAGACCTCATAGAAGAGCTCTATATATAGGAGAGAAGAGAAAAGGATGAGTCAGCTTGAGACTGACATGAAGCTGCCTTGTGTCCTCTCCATCTCCAGTTAATCTTCAGTTCCTGTGTCCACTTGGAGATCCTTGCTTACACATGGTGATCAAGTACCTCTTACTCATCACAGGGCGAATCTCATGACCCAAGTGTCAGTTTGGAAGCTTCCTGGGCAATTGACACCTTGCAGGAGGACTGTGCCACTTGGCCAATCTCGCCCAGCGCAGGTAGCCTTCATTGTTTTTGACTTCCAGCGCAGGTACAGAGTGGGACAGTTGCAATACAGCGCAGAAGCTCAGTTAAGCAGCTGACATGATCCAAAATAAGCCTGTTCTGAAGTGTTTTCAGGTGGAGAACTGATTGGAAGTGCTGTTGATTGATGACCTTGTTCTTTTAGGGGTAAGAACAACATGTTTAGGGACTGAGGATCCTTGTAATTATCGACATTTCCTGCTCCTTGACGCGAGGCACAAAAATGTCTATAACATAAAGGTATCCTAGAATACATATTTATAGGACATAATTGAAGTCTCTTTGAAGATCTTGAAAGCCTCAAGATAGTTGAACACATCATCAGAGAAGGGAAGACTCTTGATTGACAAGTACGTAACATATTATCACTCTCTGTCTAAATATTTAGTTCATATGGGTTCTTTCTACAAGGAAATATATAATCTCGTTGACTTAAAAAATTTCTTAGCATTGAAGAAAAGTATTGATCTGGCACTTGCAGAACATGAAGTAATGGAATATGTTCTCGGTGAAATTATTGAACCTAGCAAAGATAAGACTCAAGAACTAGAAAAATACAAGAAGGGAGAAGCGAGGGCGCAAAGGATAATTGTTGAATACATTAAGGATCATATTGTTCCATTTGTTGCTAATTTGAATACTTTTAAGGCTATGTATGACAAGCTAGTAAATTTGTACTCTATAAGTACATTAGGACAAAAGATGTATTTGATAAATAAAATATATAAAATGAATAAATCGAAGGATGGGGATATGGCCTCCTTTTTAATGAATATTTATCAAATAAGAGATTAGTTTCAAGATCTCAGGGAGACAATTTATGACTATGAAATGACCATCTGTGTACTAAATGCCTTGCCACTAGAATGGAGCAGTTTTGCAACTAGCATTTACTCTAAGAAAGAATCAACTCCTTTTGATGAGTTGTGCACTCAAATCATCTTGGAAGAAACCAGGATTAAGGTAAAATATGATATCGAATTAGATGAATAGTCTCAAGCCTTTATTCAAAGGACCAAGAAGCTAAATAAGGGAAGATTTGGAAAGTCCAAGAAGAAGCCAGATGTGTCCAAGATTCAATCCTTTGGATTCAATGAATATGGACACTTTAAGAGGGAATGTCTGATCAAGCATAATAGAAAAATAAAGGAAAGAAGCAAATATCTCACAACTGAATAAATGGGAGAAACTGAGAAGAAGACAAAGAAAGAAGATATAAAAGATATTTACTACTGAAGAAGACATCCTCACTATCAGGTTCTTTAAGAAGTTGGTCTTTCCTTTATAATAATATGCATTGTTGTTTACTCTAGAAGAGTCTTGATTTTGTATGGCATCATAGATAAACAAATGTTATAGTAGCATATTTAGAGTTTACTTGATTGATTTGCTTCATAATAATCGTCTTGTCTTTAATGTTTGGACCATTTTGCATATTATTGTTTGTCTAGGCATTCTCTGATATTATGTTAGAGGTAGTCATTTTACTAAGGTGGATCATCATGATCCTGCAAGAACCATCATTTTGGAAGGTTCTTAGAAAAAGCATTATGACAAGGTTAGTATATATTCCATATAGTATGGAAACAATACTCTTAAGGGATGGAGGAATGCAATTGGTCAAGTTGCAAGCTCATTTTAGGGCTTATAGCTAGATGATTGAATGAGAATGCATATTGAAAATAATTCTTCTCCTAGATAAGATTCACATGTACAAAATCTTGTAATATTCCTAGTATGATTATGTGATGATTAAAGAATTTGACTTACTCTAGAATAAATAAAGAATTAAGGCTTTCTCACTAGATTGCGTAGAATAGTGATCAACATTGAGTATAATCTTTGGAACAAAATTGTAACTTGGTAATTTTCGATCTATGGGCACTTTGATGCATGAATAAATATTCATGTGGAGATTAACCATGAGGATGTTAATGCTTTGATGAGAAGGTCATCATGATGAGGTAAGTCTAACATTAATAATTTTTGTTGGCTATATGATTAACATATTATTTTGCTACCTAGAAGGATATTGCAGGAATATATGAAGAAAGTTTAGGCAAGCTCAACATAACGTACCTAGAAATTATGAAGTGAAGGTGTATTCATCTTGTATTTGGAAGGTAGAAATGATAGAAGATAACCTGAAGATCAAGCTCATACAAAGGAGACCACTTTCACGAGGAAGCTATGATTAGCTTGAATTTTGGTAAGGATCAATATAATGCCTTCATTGTTGATGATGATATGAGTGATTACCTAGAGCATGTCACAAGATTGAAGGAAGAAGATGGATCCATGATACCCAGGAAGGAAAGAGGGAGCCATGCAAAGAACAAGTGGTCAATACTCTTATGGATACAATCTAGAAAACTTGTGGTTATGACTTCCCAATTGAAAGGAATTCAGGAATATCCATTATTTTTGAGAGGGAGTAAATGAGTCTCCTTGAACAGGAGAAAGGATATATTCTCTCATAAAAAAGAGAATAGGGATATCCTCTCTAATTGAGAGGGAGTGATAATGGATATCACATGTGCATTCTCTTCTTCATGTGTCATGTAATTGACCAATACTAACAATTGTAAGTCTAAGTGAAGGACATGGAGAGAGAATAGTGGAGATATGTGGCTTCCTTGAGCATAAACAATCCAATGAAGGAAAGGTATTGACACTCTTTAAGGATGAGACAGGTATCCAAGATAAGAGTAGTCGAAGATGACCAATATTATTTGATGATTAAGGGATAAAAATTCAAGGCAAGAATAGTCCTAAAAGAACATACCTTGTGAACATTTGGATGGGGTATGTTCCTTAGAGGTAGTGTAGTATCACATGTAACGTCTCTTAGCATAATTCTCCTGAATGAAGATGAGATTGTCTAGTTAGGCCTCAAAGATAGTGTTGGTCATAATGTTGATGCTTACAGTTGGCTTATCAATCCAACTCTTCTTGCGAGAACTCTTCAGTTCAAGAATGATGTTGTACTAGTTGTACAATTACGAATATCTCTGTAGTTAAGAGGGAGTGTTGGAAATGTAACTAGTTTTAGCCTTCATAATTGTTGTTTTACTCATTTCATTATGTATATCTCATGTAACAAATAAAAGAAGATTATTATTTTAAAGCACGATTTTCATGCTTCTTATTGATGGTCTTCTAGGTAAGAGCATTTTCTTCATGCTTCTATGGTTTGTTAGGTCATAGGAGTTATTTTCATGAGTCAAGAGAGTCAACATCATGTTTATAACACCCTTTTGGGCAAGATGTAACTTGTAAAAGAATTTATTTTGAGTCTAGAAGGTCCTAGTAACCTCCAAAGTACAAGTCAGCTTTGATAACTTCAAGTTGGCCTTAAGGATGGAATTCGACCCCTTGGAAAGGCTATAAATGCAGGAAACTTCGACCTCATTTGGTACATTCACTTACACAAATTCGATCTCTCAAGAACAAAAGGAGGGAATTCGACCCCTTGGAAAGGCTATAAATACAGGCAACTTCGACCTCATTTGGTACATTCACTTACACAAGTTCGATCTCTCAAGAGGAAGTTTGATCTGAAGCTGGGAAAGAAAAGAAAGGGGGAGAGAAGGTCTAGAAGGCAAGGGGAATCCAATAGGAAGGAATAAAGTTTTTTTTTTGGCTCTTTCTCTCTCTCTCACCCGTGCGAAATCAATGGTTTTTGCAGCTTCTAGGAAGGCCGAAATTGTAGGTCTGAATTGTAGGAGATCAAGTTGTAGTATCAAGTTGTTGGAAGAAAAAATACTCTCTTTTAACCTCATTGATCTTGGGAAGACATGTATTTGTTAAAGAAAGATATATTTAAGAACTATCTTGTGCCATAATTAGGGTTTTTGCAGTAGTTATAGGGCTAAAGTTGCAGGATGAAGTTGCATGGTCGAAGTTGGAAATTGGTTGATGCTGGATTAAGCCTTGTTGATCTAATTCTATTAGAAATATTTCTTGAAGGGCTGACTTGGTACTTGGAGAAGGACATGTTCTAGGGTCTGGGTCTTGATTGTCTCATTTGAAGCAGATTCTATAAGAGGAGAAGATATTTTCCTGGTTTTCCGCTTGGATCGGTTTTTCCCTGGCTTGGAGCCTAATTTTTGTGTCCTTTGTCTTCACTATTTTTCTCTTGATAATTATTTGACGAAGAAGAAATAATAAATAAAATATAAGAAGATAAGTAAAGCTCACAAGAAATTATTAAAGTTAAGGAAAATAAGAATTAATAGCTGCCATATTGCATTTTCCAACAACCATTTGTAGATTCGAGTGAAATTAGATGGGTGTAGATTTATGTTGTGTATTATTGAAGGGAACCCAAACATACTTCAAGATTTGGATAAAGTCTTCATCCTTGAGATATTTAGGTTTTAAGTTGAACGAGCTAGGGGGTTTTCCCAAAGTAGGAGAAATTTCCAGCAAACAAGGTTGTGGTAAAAGTTTCATTTTGCTAGTACCCGTTGTTGAATTCTAAGTGACTGTTTCTAATA
Source organism: Pinus tabuliformis (assembly GCA_031772625.1). Lineage (NCBI taxonomy): Eukaryota > Viridiplantae > Streptophyta > Pinopsida > Pinales > Pinaceae > Pinus > Pinus tabuliformis. Next base: position 921,050,475 of record CM062812.1, on the reverse strand, counting down.
CATATTATGAAACTAGGAAATGGCAGAACCACTTTGTTATTTGATCCCCCCCATTCCTTCTATTTTTCAAAGTGGAGTTGAGCTTGATAGGTTGAATATTAAGCAGGCAACTTGCTCGAGGCTTCTAATTAAAAAAATATGATCTAGTTGGGCCATTGGCCCCCAACTTTCAAAGATGAGTAAAATTTAAATCCCAACATAGGATTATCATTGCTTGTTGAATCTAGGACTTGGAAAGAAGATTCTCCCAATAATCCTAATGATATTAATAGGGCCCATAGATGTTTAGGTGGTTGAGCCATTTTCCCATTTATGAATGAAAAGGGAGATAACTAACCTTGAATCAAGGCCCACAAATTAGAAAGAGAGAAATAACAGTTTCCTTCTAAGTTGTAACAAGCCCTCCCAAATGACCTAAAGCATCATATAATTGAAATCCTATCCTTTGATAATTTTTGAGAGGTATTGAACAATATTGTCTTTGTTTTTCATGAGTCCTTGCAACAAAACGACAAAGAGATTGTGAGAGCGAATTAACCTCTTAAGGGGCAATTTCTTGGAGGGAATGGACATCATTCTAAAGTTTCCTTAGGAAATTGCTCTAAGGGCCCCAAAGTTGGTCACTTTACCTTTGAGTTGGATTGCTTTTGGGAAATGGATAAATATGAATTTCTATCTCTTTGCCTTGTCTTAAGTTTTTTCTCTTTTAGATGTCTGAAACCACCATCAAAAGATCCATCACAAACCTTGGTTTCCTTATTGTGAGGATTTTGGTTATACTCTGAGCCCTCAAAATAAAGAGGGTCTTCTTTGGGTTTCTTCATAGGAAGGTATGTGGAGGGAGGAATGGGTCAAGGAGTTTTAGAATTGCAACAAGGGATTCTTACAACCTAACTAGGGGAGAATAAAGTAGGTTGAGCTTCAAAAACCATGATAGATTGGAGAGAGTCTCCATGGAAAATTTTGGTCTTATTATGCAAATCATATTCCCACAAACCAAATTGTAAATGACCAAATGAATCCATAGGAGAAAATGGGGTTAAATAGTATCACATGAAACAAACAAACTCTCCCTATCTAGATAAGCGGGAAAATCCTTGAGAGACTCCTATTGTTCCACCACTAGCCTTTTTGCTAGAATATTTGGTTGGGTGGGTCATTCATGGAGGAGGCAAGTAAGGCGATCGAAGGTTCTTTTCCTTATGATAGGGGAGTGAATTATTTGACAAGAATATATGACTTTAAAATCCATGCCATTTTATTGAAGAGCACAAATCCTCGACCAGGTGCCCATACTCGTTACACCTACATTTGAAGGGAACTCCATAATTAATAACTTGTTGAAAAACATGGGCCTTTTTTTGATGATGATGGAATCTATATGACCTTGGGTTAGGTAAAGGCCCACAAGGATCCTTGTCAATCCCATATACTCAAATTCCCAGAGGGAACTATCAACTTTATAGTATAGTCACAGAGTGTTGCCAATTTCTTTGAAAAAATTATTATTCAGACTCAAAACATGCATGACATCCTTTAATGTGAGAGGATAATTAGACTCCTTTTGAAAGGTAACAACATCGATGTCAGTCGTGTTATACCTTCCATCGTCTCCCATCTCGATGTGCATCTGGAGGTCCTTGTCCTCCAAGTCATTGAAAAATTATTTGTTTCTCATCATATGGAATGAGGATCCACTATCCATATACCACACACTACCCATCATCGATGTCACCATGCATGCAATGAGGGTGAAATCCAAATCAAATTGTGAACCTAAAGCTTCACTTGCTGCTCCTCCTATGGGCTTCTTATCGGCCTTCTTGTACAGACATTTTGTGGCATAGTGTCCCAACTCATGACAGTGAAAACATTTAATACTCGACAAGTCCTTCTTTCCACCCTGATTGGAATCCCCTTTAGATTTGGATTTCTTCCCTTCCCCTTTATTTTCCTTTCCATCCAAGGCATAATTCTCCTCATAATTATGCTTCGATGAAGTTCCATCTCTAGTGTATCGCCTTATCCTTTCTTACACTAAATCGGACCAAAAACGCTCCCACTTTGGTAGGTGCTCCCTCCCATTTACCTAATCCTGGTAGTTGTGCCAACTCTTGGGAAGGCCTATAAGTGCTAGGCTAGCCTGATATTCTTCAAAAACTGTAACACCAATGCTCCCAAGCTCATCCCAACATTGGGTGAACCTGCTCAAGTATTATGGTATTGTGTTGCCCTTCTCCATTTTGATTTTCTGAAGCTTATCCTTCAGTGCCAACTTCCTGTGGTCAATGTTGTTCTGAAACAAGTCTATCAAGGCTTGTAACATTTCATATGGTGTATCCTTCCCGTGTATATTTGAGACAATACGATCTCAAACTCCTTCTAGTATGATCCTCCTTGCCTATGCCAAAAATTTCTTCCACTCTGCCAGATCTTGAGCATCGGTTGTTGGAGGATTAGGAATATCATTGTCTATGAATTCCTTCAACCCGTTGTCTTCCAAAATTGCGTCCATCATGTCCTTCCAAGCAATATATTTTGAGCCACCCTCAAGGGCATACTCAAGTCTCAATCCATAGAAAGACATCCCGCTGGTCTGAAGAATGATCCTGTAAATTCGATTTCACCTGTAAATATAAACTCGTATTCTTCTCTTCTAGTGAGATTTCAACTCTGATACCATGTAGAAATTCCTCGTATATTCAAACTTCTTATGTAATATGCTAAAACAAAGTAATTGAATCTACTCTACTCATCAACGGAAACAATTAACGATCACAAAATCATGAAGCATACAAGAGAAGTAATTCAATCAACACATTACAAAATGAATTCTCGGGGAAAACCACAACTAAAAAGCCCTGCTATATGTATATTGCATTAGTTAGAAAATATGAGAAGATTACAATTCTTTTCTCAAGCCTGAGCAACCTCTGCACTATCTCTATATGTCTCACAACTTCTTAGACAATCACAATCCTTGGCCAATACTTCACCAATTTTATGCTTGCCCAAGTCCCTATTTCCTTGTGTTGTTTCCTTGGGAATTAGTCCCTATTAATTAGGGAATTTACTCAATTGGAATTGCGCAATCCATCATAGGCCTTCCTCTGACTCCATGCACCACCTGTACAATTTGGATGATTATACAATTTCTAGTACACTTCCCTTGAAATCCAATCTCAACTAGGTAACTCTCAGATCTCATATGAATGACTTATTTATGGTTGAATTATCAGTTAAATGGTTGAACACATGAAGCAACACCCCACTGTTAGACCTCCTACTAGTTCCTCCATCAGTTGGAACTAGTTTAACTTACTTTAACTCAGTTAAACAAAATTAATTAATTACAACTCAAAATAAACTCAATTAGGGCTCCTATAAATTAGGAGCCACTCTACATGACTCTAGTTAGACCCTAAACTCAAATTAACAGAACCAACTAAGTCAATTTAACTTAGTTAACTCTTACAGTTGTCTTGTGATGTGGAATTATAATTTTTCTCCTAATTTAATTCAAGAGAAAAATAAATTAGGATTTTCTTGTTGAAATTTCAACATATCTTCAGAGATAAGCTACCACCATTCTAACTAGCTTGTATAGCTTTATATTTCATAGTCTTTTTCTATTTCACTTATTAAGATGATTTAGTTCTTGATATATTATTGTTCTCTCTACAACTTTCTTCATGTGTGTTTCTATTCATGTTCATACTTTTCATTTCACTCTATATACATTCTAGATTAGCTTGTTAGTGAGTATGTTGCTTCAGTTCGTAGATATGTTAAAAAGATGCAAAAAGGCACCCATGAAATATATTTATAGTATGGGACCGTTCATTGTAAAAAAATCATATCATTGATTCATTTTATTTTATTTACATATAATATGTTATTTATTCTAATTTAATTGAGTAAACATGTTTGGCTTCTATGAATCATTTGGTATTAGAGTGAAAACTTTCATAGATGAAGTTAAACGATCATATGTTTTTCTATCACCATTTTATATATATTTATATCATGGATGTAGTAAGGAAGACTATATTTTCCATTTTTTTTATCAAATGAGAACTAAGCTCATTTATACAATAAATAAAATATTTGAAAAATACAAATATAAAAAACTTATTATAATTAAATATGCTAAAAAAAACTAGGAAAAACAAAAAAATATTTTTGAAGAAAAAGTCAAGGGCAATGACCATGATGAAGAAAACCCAAGGATTAAAGTCAATGATGCATTCTTTAAAGAATCCATAAAACACATTTCCATGAAACAAGGATGGTAGAAAAACTTAGAGTGGGTACTAAGCAAACACTCATTTCTAACTCTTAGAGCTCAATTGGGGTTTGTAAATACACAAGGAAATTTTATAGGTCAATATCTTTAACAAAATATAACAAACGGTTTCTAAACATGGATAATATCAACAAACTTGTACAAATTTCTTACTGCTCAAGGACTCCTCTCTATTCTATTCTCCAACTAACTAATACATGGCTCAGGTTACGATGGTGCTAAGGCAAACATATCAATGTGCAGAGTAATCCTCTACATGCTAAGATCAAGTTATGCCTTGTTCAATTACAAATTCGAGGTCATGAGTAGAAAAATGCACAAGAAAGACTCAAATTATCACTCATGTACTAGTACACTCTCCCATCTTCAACCTTGTATAAATGCAAAATTGCAAGAAGAAACTTTCATTGCTACATAGTGGAAGGAAATGTCTAATGATTATAATTAATCATCCATATCATAATGATATCACTAGAATGGAGAAGGTTTTGAAAATTCTTGTAGAGGTAAAATTAAATTAAAAAGAAAAATAAATTCTATTTAAAAATATCTTTATTACTTTTTTTCGGGAGGAAAAAATAATTTTGAAGAAAAATTTGAAAAAGGAGACAATGTTACGTAAATAAAAAGAAGATATAGTTTCAAGGGTTAGTTCAAGCGGTATAGAATCAAATGTGAAATTTGTTACTAGCTCATGAGTTCAACTCTCTTCAATTTCCTTGGGACAAGAACCTGTATATAAGAGAATATCTATAAATAAATCTCAAATAGATTTTAATAAATAGATCATAGACAAATACCATGAGTTACCTAAACCATAAAATATAAACCACTATCTTACATCCAGCACCAATCTACTGAGCGACACTGTTGAAATTTTGGATTGCTGTTGAGGACGATGAATCTCAACAGTTGAGGACAATGAATCTCAACAGTGTCGCTCAGTATATTGGCGAATTGAATCAAGTTCTCTCACATGAATAGCGAGATTGTGATGCATCTTATCACTTGACGAGACAAAGAATTATCTAGAAAATCAAGTTCTCTCACACGAATAGCGAGATCATGATACATCTTATGCAAAGAATTAGCGGGACAACAACTATGCTTACGAGCCTTTACCATGCTAGAAATTCATGTTGGAAAATCTCTCAACTATTAATTAGCAAGCATTGAGAAGTTGGTTAGCCTGCTTCAACGAATGCTTCATCGACTGGGTCATCTACTTAATCTACATAACCTGGGACTAGGTCTTTTACTGGATCATTGGACTTATAGAAAACTAATATGTGAATGCCATGCTAGAGAGATATCTTTGATGGATTATTGCTTCACCCACTGGAAGTTGGTAGACAATCATGGAATGTGTGAGGAATGTGCATTTCAATGCGTAATGTCTCAAGTTTTGCAGAAGGCAATATCAGCCAATCCAATTGGTTCACATGCAAGTCAATGGCGACAGATTTGTGAAAGAGAGGAGATGAAAAGAGATTGTTGATGAATGGCCACATGGATGATTTCAACACAAAGGAAATAAAGTCTAAGGAGAAAGAACGCAATCATTGGGTGACTAAGGACTTGGGCTCTAGCAATAATGGACTTGAGCGCAGTAGGGGAAGCAACAGAAGAGGAGATTTTCATTTGTAGAGTTGTGAGGGAAAAAATTGGCATCGTTCATATCTACTACAAGATTCAAACTCTAGAACAACAACGACCGAATTGGATGAAAGATTCCAAGGTTGGGAAGGAAGATCTTATAGAAAACCTACAAAGGGTGTTGGTAGTGGAGTATGCATAGAGGGAAATGGGTGTTGATAGTGGAGTATGCATAGAGGGCAATGGACGAATTGGATGAGAGATTCTAAGGTTGGGAAGGAAGATTTTGTAGAAAAATTGCAGGTATTGGTCATGGAGTAGCATAGAGAGCTGTTGGAAAATCCTGGAAAGCGTGCATAAGGAGGTAGCCTTTCAAGTTGTGCACGTTTCTACTAGCTGGAAGACTTTACATGGGTGAAACCATGAGAAGGTCTTCTTGTCAATTGCTGACACAGAAACTTGAGTTTTAATGGTGGCTTATCATTTTCTTTAAAATATAAAAATCAATTAGAGTTATCTTAACAAATATAGGCAACTTTCTAAACCACTCAAAAAGCTTCGGTAGATTGGATTGTGTGAATTGTACCAGCAACTTACTAGTGCTGGGAGGACACAACGAGTTGGTAGATAGTCATGGAATGTGTGAGGAATGTGCATTTTCAACTTGTAATGTATCAATTTTTACAGAAGGCCATATCAGCCAATCCAACTGTTCACATGCATGTTAATGACGACAGATTTTTCAAAGATAGGAGATGCAAAGAGATTGTTGATAAATGGGCACATGGATGATTTCAGCACAGAGGAAATAGAGTCTTGTTGGAAAGGCCAAGGAGACGAAACACAATTCACACATAAAACATGAGCTGCTACTCTTTTATTGATCACGCAAAACATGATGATTACAATGAACCTGGTGAAGGGTATTTAAACCTTTTCCAACTAGCTAACTGCCTAAAATATCTTGACATGCAACTACATGCAATCTCACACTCAAAGTAGTCTATCACTTAACTCACTTGACTCAACACTCAAACACTCAATCATGCAATCACTCAGTTAACTGACTCTCTATTTTTAGCTAACTCCTCATGCAGGAGTAATTATCTTATTTTAACACTCCCCCTTAATTACGACTGCTAAACTAAAACATGACTCATGACAACTCAAACATGCCTACTAGTCTATGTCTCAGCTAGGCTTACAACACCCAAGTTTCTTCTATGAAACTCAAACACATCTTGTGCTAATGAATTAGTAAATATATCAGCCACTTTATCACTAGATTTACAAGGCTTCAAGTGAAATTCTCCGTTTCTCACAAGTTCTCTAATAAAGTGATATCTAGTATCAATATGCTTGCTCTTCTGATGAAAGACACTATTCTTGGTTAATGCAATCGCTGAGGTGTTGTCACAATATATTGTTGTTGATCCTTGTTGTTTCTGCTTGAGTCCATCAAGTACTCTTCTTAACCACACTGCTTGACATGTTGTTGATGTTACTGCTACATATTCTGCTTCTGCTGATGAAAGTGTCATAATGGGATGCTTCTTAGATGCCCATGAAATCACACCTGAACCAAGGTGGAACACAAAACCAGAAGTGCTCTTCCTATCATCCAAACTGCCTGCAAAATCACTATCTGTGTATCCAATCAATTCTTTCTTTTCTGTGCTTGCATATATTATGCCACAATCTCTAGTTCCTGCTATGTATCTCAGAATTCGTTTTCTTGCACTCCAATGTGTGTCTTTTGGAGTCTCCATAAATCTGGAAATCAAACTCACTCCTTGCATGATATCCAGTCTTGTAGCTATGAGATACATGAGGCTACCAACCAATCTTTTGAATAAAGTTGGATTGACATCTAATCCTTCATCATCCTTGCTTAACTTTGTACCTGTTGTAACTGGTGTAGGGATAGGTTTGCAATTTTCCATCTTAAATATTTTCAACAAATCTTTGGAATATTTATTTTGACAAATAAAAATTCCTTTCTTAAATTTCTCAACTTCTACGGCAAGAAAATATTTCATGAGACCAAGATCTGTCATATCAAATTCTTTCATCATGGCTTCTTTAAATTCATCTATGTCAAAATCACCTGTAAAAATCATGTCATCAACATATAAGCAAACAATCAAAATCTGTCCATGCTCATTTACCTTTGTGTACAAGATATGCTCAATGTTGCTTCTACAAAATCCATTCTTAATCATGTAGTGTCGATTATGCTATACAAGGCTCTAGGCACTTGCTTCAGTCCATAGAGTGCTTTCTTCAACCTCTAAACGTTTTCTTCATTACTCTCAACTTCATATCCTGGAGGTTGCTGCACATAAATTTCTTCTTCTAGAATTCCATTCAAGAAGACTAATTTCACATCCATCTGATATAATTTCCACTTGTTCTGAGCTGTTGTGGCTAGAAATGCTCTTACAGTATCCAATCTAGCTACCGGAGCAAACGTTTCTCCAAAGTCTATTCCTGGTTGCTGTGAGAATCCTTTTGCTACAAGTCTTGCTTTAAATCTATCAATTTCACCTTTCTCATTAAACTTTGTCTTGTACACCCACTTCACACCAATGATATTTTTGTCCTTTGGCAAATCAAACAAATCCCATGTGTCATTCTTTTCAATAGCTTCAATTTCTTCATCCATGGCTTGCACCCAATTTTCATCTTTGATTGCTTCTTCAAACGAAGAAGGTTGGAATAACAACAATGCAAAATTTGAACTAACATCCAAATCATCATAAATATCTTTCAAACTTCTCATCTTTCTCTTACCATTGCTTGATTCATCAGCTGATTGATTGCTGGGAGAATCTTGATCTGTTGATCTGCTTGAGCATCCATGCTTCTCTAAAAATCTTGGAGTCCTTGTTGGTGTGTCTCTGTTTTGTGTCTTCACTTGTGATTCTTGCTGCTCCTATTCTATTACATCATCTTCTTCCATCAATGGCACTTGTGCATCAACTGTTTTGTCTACAGTTCCATTCCATGACTCTTGTTCCTTGAACACAAGATCTTTGCTAATTATGGTCTTCTTTGAGATAGGTTTATACAATTTGTAAGCTTTTGATTGCTCACTATAACCAATGAATATGCATTTTTCACTTTTATCATCCAATTTGCCTCTTCGCTTCTTAGGCACATGTGCATAAGCTACACATCCAAATACTCTGAGATGAGATACATTGCAATACATACCTGACCATGCTTGTTCTAGTACTCTGTTCATCACACTCTTTGTAGGAGATCTGTTGATCACATAAATAGCACATGCAACTGCTTCTACCCAATACTCATTAGACAAGTTTCTACCTTTCAACATGCTTCTTACCATGTTCATAATTGTCCTGTTCTTTCTCTCTGCTACACCATTCTGTTGCAGTGTGTACCTGGTTGTAAATTTTCTTATGATCCCATGTTGTTTGCAGTAATCATGGAATGCCTTTGAGTCATATTCTCCACCACGATCTGACCTCAATACCTTGATCTGTCGATCACTTTGGTTCTCTGCTAAGGCTTTGAATTCTTTGAACTTTGAAAAAGTTTCAGACTTCTGCTTCAAAAAGTAAACCCAAGTCTTTCTGTTGTAGTCATCAATGAAACTGAGGAAGTAGCAACTTCCACCAATCGATTGTGTCCACAAAAGTCTGTATGCACTAGCTCAAGAGATTTCTTTACTCTGTATTCAACTCCCTTTGGAAAACATTCACGGTGTTGTTTTCCCAAGATGCAACACTCACAAGTACTAGCAGGCTCTTTGATGGGAGGTAATCCTCTGACCATCTGTTTTTGCTGCAACAATCTTAAACCATAAAAGTGCAAGTGTCCAAATCGAAAGTGTCGTAACCAATAATCATCAGAACATGCAACTATAAAAGAACTCACCTGACCACTGTAATTCAAAATTAGAGGAAAGAGTTTGTTCCTCATCATTTGCACCTTCTCTATTAGTTGCCTACTTGGGAGCTTGTCATATATAACAACTTCTTGACCTTGAAAGATAACTTTGTATCCTTTCTGTGTCAATTGACCAACACTTCACACATTATGTTTAAGACTAGGAACGTAATATACCTCTGAGATTGTCTTTGGTTCCCCCTGCTTGGTCAGAATGTTTACCACTCCTTTTCCATCTACTTCCACAGTCCTTTCAGTCCCCAACTTTACCTCTGTTTTCACAGATTGATCGAAATTTGCAACCAAATCCTCGTTCCCTGTCATGTGGTTACTGCAACCACTATCTAACAGTCACACACTAGCAGAAGGTTCATGTATGGTATGGAAAGCTAGGAAAATAGAGCTAATACTCTTTGTAGTGACATTAGCTCTCTGGTTCCCTTGATCAACTATTTTCTTCCTACAACCACAAGCAAAATAACCAAATTTATTGCAGTAATAAGATCTCACCTTTGATTTGTCAACTCTTTGATTATTGTTGAAGCTTTTGTAGTTGCTTCCATTTGCATGTTCATGATCTTCTCGGTCATCTCTCTGACCACCATATCTTCCACTTCGTCCTCTGCCTCTCATTCTACTTCTACCTCGACCTCTATCTCTTGAAATAGAAACCTGACTTTTGAAAGTGGTCTCTAAAGTGGAATCTTTATTTCTGCCTATCCTTGCCTCATGGGATAGAAGTGATCCCATAAGCTCATCAACTGTCAATGATGCCAAACCCTTGGCTTCTTCTATGGTTGCTATCACAACATCAAATTTGGTAGACAAAGATCGGAGGACCTTCTCAATCACTCTTTGATCTTTTATATCTTCACCATAAATATTTAACTGATTTACAATAGTTATGACCTGATTCATGAAAGAATCGATGTCCTCTGTCTCCTTCATTTGCAGACTTTCAAAATCTCTCCTAGTATTCTGCAACTAAACAATATTGACTTTGGCCATACCTTTATAGTTTGTCGCCAAAGTATCCCATGCTATTTTTGCTGAATATGTGGTCATAATCTTCGAGAACATTGTTAGGTCCACTCCCTGTTGAATAAGATGCAACACATGTGCATTCTTCTTCTTGTCTTTCTTCCATTGTTCCCTCTCTGCATTAGTGAGAGCTTGTTCTTCTTCTTCATTCATAGGTTCTAAAAACCCAAACTTCACATAATCCCAAACATCATGTGCCTGCAAAGTGGTCGCCATCTTAATGGCCCACACATCATAATCTTTCCATGTAAACGGTGGGAACTGGGGCTGCAAATTTGAGAAAGCCATCTTTCTCCAAAAATTTCTCTTTTTTTAAAAAATACCCTAAATTTCTCCTTTATAAAACTCTTTTTCAAAAAAAAATAATACCCCTTTCAATAAAACCCTAAGTTTTTATTTAAAAAAACACTTTTAAAAAATCGTTCTAAAAGAAACCTTTTCAAAAACTCTTGATATTAATTTTGATATATAAAAGAATTTAAAGAAAATCTTTATATATAGAAAACTTAATACGTGAACCTTTCTTCAAAAGTTTAATCAGTCACGGTAACTTGTAACAAAGATTTTGAAAGTTTTAAAAGTTGAACTTTTAAAACTCTGTCATATAAACCACGCGATGTTAGTTGGTTTATTAACCCACCTCACCTAACCTTCTCGACCAAGTCAAAAAAAAAACTTGTGTGTACAGGAGTCTAGCTATCATAGAAAATCGATGGCTAAATTATAGCGGCGGCTCTACAAGTTGCTATTGACTTCTTGGATAGCACCTACAGATGGATGTTCATGGCAGCGGCGGCTGTTTTTTCAAATCATAAGAGTTTTTTTTAGGTCGTCTGTCGAAAACGAGCTCGAGCTTGGCTAGTTCGAAAATTTCGATTCTCTTATAACTCACTCAATGCTGCTCTTAAAGCTGCAACTACAGATTTTCTCTGTCTCAAACCTTGCTCTGATACCAATTTGTTGAAAAGGCAGAGGAGACAAAACAAAATTTACACATAAAACATGAGCTGCTGCTCTTCTATTGATCACACAAAACATGATGATTACAGTGAACCTCATGAAAGGTATTTAAACCTTTTCCAACTAGCTAACTGCCTAAAATATCTTTACATGCAACTACATGCAATCTCACACTCAAAGTAGTCTATGACACTCAAAATAGTCTTATCACTTAACTCACTCAACACTCAAACACTCGACTCTCTATTTTTAGCTAACTCCTCATGCAGGAGTAATTATCTTATTTTCACAAGTCTGAAGAGAAAGCACACAATCGTTGGGTGAGTAAGGACGTGGACGCTTGCAGAAATGGTCGTTTGAATAATATTGTATTTTTAGAATTTTTCAAGATTTTTTTCTTTAATGGGCGTGAGGACGGTATTCTGAAACCCCAATGGAATGCATCTGATTATGGTGGAAATGTTGTGGAGAGCGTGTTGGAGGAGGAAAATGACTCAAAAATCCAATCTAGGTGTGTTTGTTGAGGCAATCGGGGGAACATCTCTGAGGTTTTTGTTTATTCCCCAAATGAATCTGATGTGGGTGCATCCTCATCTGTGGTTGATGGTGAAATGACCTCAATGGAGGTGGTGTAGATAACTGATGAAAATGTTAGGGATTTGAAATTGGTTGCTAACAGGGTTCAACATTTGTCCAGAAGACTTGAAGTTGATTAGAGTGATGATGCCTAAGTAGATTTCCAGTCTCATAACTATGTTGATAAGAATATTTCATATCCTGAAATTGTTACACATTAATGTGCAATGGCACGTGATGTAATACTTTAATAATAACAAGGGAAGGTACATTCTATGATCAGGGCTTCTAGAGACTGGATTCTGTTTAATAACCTTAGGAGATTGGGAGATTGAATTCTGTACCAACTTCAGAAGGTTTTAGTAGTACTGCTTTGGAGGATGAGGTTTTTAAAATTGCAGAGAATGGAAATTGTATCTGAGGGTATGACAACTTTTTTTTTTATGGTAGTGATGATTTAGGTTTAAGGAGTCTATGTTCTGGTGGTTCTGAAGAGGTTCTTCCAAAATCTTCGAAAGTGTCCCGTGCATCCTAGTATGACAAAGCATTTTGATGGTAGTCATTATTTAAGTCATAAAGGATGGTTTGTAACATGCTAAAATGTAAGATAATTGTATAGAATTGCTGGGTAGAAGTAATTTATTATATTGTCTACTTGATCAATAGAATCTAAACCAACACAATTTCATAATAAACCAAATTAGCTATGGTGTGAAAGGAAACCATATATGAGGCATCTGTGTGTTTGTAGAATCTTACCAACACAGTTTCATATAATATAGGTGAAGGATAGCCCCCCGCCTACAACCATATTCTTGTGCGGCCCTGTCAAAAAAATCCCAGGGGTATAAGGGATCAAACAATTCGGGAGAGATGATGCGGGAACATGATATGGGAGGGTCATCCGGGATGAGGTCAAAGTCTGCTTTGATCAAGGCTGCCATGATAGACCACCTGGGAGGGGAGTTATGAAAAATGAGCTGATTACGAGCAATCCAGACAGCCCAACAGAACAATAAGGGGAGATTTCTCAATTTGGTGGGAGAAACAGAGGAATACCACTCGTTCCAGGCCTCGTCCAGGGTGCCCAGAAGCCAGGTATAAGGGGATGGAATGACAGATGATACAAGGTTCCATAAGTGGCAAATGTTCGGGCAATTCAGGAAGATGTGGGAAGCAGATTCACCTCCTTGTTGCAGAAATGACACCAGTGTGGGCCAAAGAAGGATCGCTTCATCAGGTTGTCCCCTGTTGGAACTCTATTTCGAAGGATGCACCACATTAAAAGTCTGGATCTAGGAGGCGCCTTGAGTTTCCAAAGGTGTTTCCACCACTTTTGTAGCATGGGGGGCTTACGAGGATCTGCCAGCACAATGTATCCCTCCTTTGGAGTGTATCTCCCTGATTTTGCCAACGCCCAGATGATCTCGTCATCACCCCCAGTCAGCCTGATATGAGCTTCTAGGAGAGCTTGTATGTAGTTCCTCTAGTGCTGCTGCCAAGGAGGGGGAATGTTGAGATGAATGTCAGATTTCCAAGCCTGTTGAAGAAAAGTGGTGTTGAACACATCAGCAATGTGTTCAAGGTGTGTGATTTGATGCTCCCTTAGGTACAATAAGAGATCAGCCGGTAATCTGTGCATATTGCCGCAGCCAATCCACGGGTCAATACCAATGCGAACCTTGTTCCCAGATTTAATTCTCCAGGTGATGCCCACTTGAATGGGATCCAAAGCCTTCAAGACAACCTTCCAGATAATCGAAATGCCTGAGTAGAGCCTAGCCGGACTTCTAATCCATTCCAGAACATGAATAGGGGTGATATATTTCGAGCAAAGTTACTCTTGTCATAGGCTATCCAAAGCAACCAACTGCCAACCAAGTTTAGCAGCCAGGGTTGAGGAAAAATCATCAAGATTTTTGAGTCCCTAGCCGCCCCATTTTTTAGGAAGAGTGAGGGCATCCCATTTAACCCAAGCAAAAATTCTTCCCGGCTGATTACCCCTCCATAAGAATCTGCAACAAAGATTTTGTATTCTTGCCAGAATACCCCTGGGAATCCAGGCAAGTGACATCCAATAAATCGGGGTCGCTTCCAGAAAACTCTTCATGAGATTCAAATGGCCTGCACGGGATAAAAATATTAAGTACCAAGTACTTAGCCACTTTTCCAACTTAGCAATGAGCCATGTCCAGTCTGCAATCTTATAACCAATTGGCTTTAACTTATATCCCAAGTATTTCAGCCCCTCCTCCAGAGCCAGCAAAGTAAAGTTAAATCTGTGGAGCACGTAATGAATTTCATGCTGAGTGCAGGTCGTTACCATCAAAGAAGATTTTCATTCATCGATGAATACCAGTGGTCTATTGAAATAAGGAAAAAATATCTCTGAGCGAAGTTATATCCCCCACACTTCCATTGATAAAAATCAGCACGTTATCCACGAAAAGTAAGTGAGTGAGCGTGCAATCATCTATGATATTAATGCCAGAAAATCTGCATCTCTGATGCTCTTCCATAATTAACCGTCTGAGGCCTTCCATGATCAAGAGGAAAAGCAGAGGGGAGAGAGGACACCCCTGTCTAAGGCCACGAGTCGACGAGAAGAAAGGGGATGCACTCCTGTTGACCAAAACACTGAAAGGTATGTTAGTAATGCAACCCATAATCAATTTAATGAAAATTTAAGGGAAACCAAGGTGAGTAAGCAGCATTTTCAGATATAACCAGTTCACCCAGTCGAAAGCTTTAGATAAATCCACCTTCATTATCATACCTTTTCCCTTCCTGCTGTGTAGAGAGTGTAAAACCTCCTGAGTTGTTCCAATTGCTTCATGTATTTGTCTATCCTTCAGGAACGCAAATTGTTCGGGCAAGATATGCTTAGATAAAATGGGCTTCAATCTGTTTGCAATAATTTTGGCAATAATCTTATACAGACAGTTACATAGCGAAATAGGGCGAAAATCAGCAAAGGTGGATGGGTTGTCTGCCTTCGAGATCAGAGCAATGAAAGTGGATGAGATGGCAACTTCCATCCTACTCGAAACCCTAGACTCCTCCACCACTCTGAGCAAATTTGATCCAATCAAATCAAAAAAAGCCAGGTAAAATTCAATGGACCATCCATCAGGTCCAGGGCTTTTGTCCTTGTTGAAACCCTTTAATGTATCCTCCAGTTCCCCCAGAGTGACCTCCTGAATCAGAACCTTCTCTTCATCTTGATCCACATATCTAGGGAAGGGCTGTGCAACCCTGATAATCTCTGCTAAGTTTATCTCCCCTGGGTCACTATAGTCCTGTTTAAAATGGGAGGTAGCAAGAGAAGCGAGCTGGGGGAAAGTATGTGCTGTCCTTCCCTGATCATCTTGCATTTGCCAAATAGTATTGACAGCTTTCCTCCCGTTTGCAAATTTATGAAAGAATTTAGTATTTGCATCGCCTTCTTGAATCCAGATGGCCCTACTCCTTAATCTCCATTTGTCTTCTTTTTCTTTTAGGAACTTACCTCGTGCTGAGAAGAGGGATGTGATGTGATTCTTGTGCTCCTCAGATCTGTAAAGTCCTCCCTGCTCTTTTTCAAAAACCTCCAGGTCATTCTCAATCTGTTTCAACGAATGATCATCCTGTAGTCTTTTATGATGGGCCCAGTTTTTAGACAATTTCTTCAGCTCCATTAAGTTACTAATAAAACCAATCAAAGTTGAGCCTCCAACCCCTGGAGGGTTTGATTTCCAAAATTTAGTGACCATGCTGATATAAGAAGCTTCCTTAAGCCAGGTAGAACTGAACTTAAAAGGACCCTTCGGCTTGTCTCTTCCTCGTCCTATTTCCATGTAAATTGGCAAGTGATCCGAAAGCCCGCCAGTACCCACCCATTGTCTAATATTGTGGCCCATATCCATGACCTGTTCCTTGACCAGAAAATGATCCAACCTCCTAGCAAGGCCACTATCACCCACCCTATTATTTCTCCAAGTGGCCTGTAATTTCGCAATAGGGATGTCTATCAGGTGGTGAAGTTCCAAGATAGATGAGAAGTAGTCTGAGAGAGAGTCCGATTGAGCCCGCTGACCCCAAGATTTGGCGAAGCCAATGGAAAAATTTAGGTCCCCACCTACAATCAGGTTTTCTGCAGAGAATTGCTCTGAATCCAGAAGGTGGTCCCAGAAAGCAGGGTGATTCAGGCAGGGACCATAAATATTGACAATTCTGAACGGGGTCCCCAACTCTGCAGAGTGTACATCGACCCCAATAAAACCTCTCCCACCCCAGCAGCTGATCTCTTTAATAGATCGATTATTTATGCCTAAAATCAGTCCTCCAGAACGACTGAGTGCATCCAATCCTGTAAAACTCCAACCCGGTAGAAAAAGTTCCAGGGTTCTTGCAATATCACAGGAATGTCCCAAGGTCTCCTGAAGGAAAATGATATCCAAAGAGTCGGCAGAGAGAAGCCGACAGAGTGCTAGTTTTTTCTCGGGCCTAGCAAGCCCTCTGCAATTGAAGGATAGAATCTTCATGGAGGGGGTTCAGGAAGGGTTGTTCTTGCTCTAAGAACCCCAGTGATAGTGGATTGCTTTCCCAAAGCAATGTCAACATCCGCTTGTGCTTGTGCAATTTTTAGATCAAAAGGACAGCCTCGGGAGGATTTGGTAGCCGGGGGAGGGTGGAGGATGTCCAATCCAACCTAGTCCATAGACAAAAGCCTCGAAGGACACCGGGTGATGTATCGAGGGATAGATGACTCCAACAAAGAGGACGAGGTCTGCGGAGGGGTGGAACTAAGCTGAACAGGGGGCGTGGAGGTAAAGGCGATGAGGGGGGGCAGGGGATGGCACAATTGCCAGTAACAGGGGACTCCATATGGACATCAGAACACAGACTCAATAACTGTTTGGATATTATATTATGAATATCAGAAAAGCATTTTGAGGAGGGTAAGGGAGAGGAAAGCGTACCTGAGGAAAAGGAGTCTCCCGAGGCCGTCATTGCTGAGCCAGGAGCCGATGGAGGGGGGCGAAGTGGCGGTCGACCACGCTTCCTTGGAGTGTTCTTGGCCAGCTCCGTTGAATGCTAACCCGGGCTCGAAAATGTGCCAGTGCCCCCAAAGAGAAGAGTAGAAATGCGGTGAAATTCCTCGATGGATCAAGGCAATTCATCTCTGGCGGGGTCTCCTTGTGACAAAGCATCCTGAACCAGCGAAACCTGTTGTGAATTCCTCACTAAATGCCTATTATTCCATTTGTTCAGTGGGCAATCTTTGAATAGGTGCCCCACCTTGTGGCAACGCCTACATCTGAAGGGAACCCCTTCATAGTCCAGCATTTGTCTCCGAGTCGAGTCCCTCCATTGAATATTGATGTATTCCGGGAGTCCTCCAGAGAGGTCCAAGTGGACTAAGATTCTGGCATAAGCCATTTTTCCTGTGGTGATATATGATTCGTCATATGTAAGGAACATGCCCATGGCATCCCCAATCTGTCTGAAAATCTGCTCTGTCCAGAAATGTACAGGAAGACCCAGGAGCCGAACCCATACCAGACTAGTCCCCGCCTTTTCAGTCTCAAGGTCGAACATTGGAGTCCATCTACGAAGGAGGACTGGTGCCTGGTCAATGTGCCAAATAGTTGTGAGGACCCAATTAGTTTGGGCAATGCTCTTGAAACGGAGAGCAAACCAACCCCTCACAAAAGTTTAGACGTGAGGGGGTTCTGACAGGTGATGTCCCCAGACCTCCATCATCCACTTCTGCAACCACTCAATACTATAGTGTCGGCCCCTAAGCCGACTAACCAGAACCTTTTTAGCTGAGTCCATTACCTCACTAAAAGGTGTGTCTTCAGTAAGTTTCAAGAAGAGCTCGTTGCTGCACAAGGGTAGGTGCTTCTTCCTTTTAGAAGGCCCTGAAAATTTCTTGTTCAGTGCTGCCACCACCCTATCTCCAGGTCGTCCACAAACGCTACCTTATCTTTCTCCGGCAAAGGTCCTTTATCTTGTAAATTGTCAGAAAACCCTAAGATAATGCCAATATCCATGAAATTTCCCTGAGGGGGGGTTCGCAAGTCTTGTGGCTCTGAAGGAATCAATGCCCCACTGTGTGATGCAAAAAGGGACCCAACCGAGGGTTTGTTCAACATATGCCCCACAGGAAGTGGTCCTGTGCCCGGCTCAAGAACTTGAGAGTCTGCCACACTGCTGACCCAAGCCTGCGAGAAGGGTTCCCTAGGCGGATGAGGACCCACAAATTCATGAATCGTTGTAGCTTCAGGAGCTACCGAAATGGAAGGTATGAGCTGCTGAGAGAGTGGGGGTAGGGCTTCTACTTCTGTAGCCAGATCTTGCTCAAAAGTAAGAAAATCATCCACAGAGGTTCCAGTTTGAGGCCAAAACGACAGTTGTTCTGAAGAAACTGCAGAGAAAACGTTTGCCTCCATAACCGACTAGTAAACAAGCTGACAGCTGCCAGAGGGAAAGTCGGTGGGGGACCAAAAACCATCTAGGGGAAGCAAAGATTAATTAAACCGGTTCATAAACCGCCTGCGGATAAGGAGGAACCTGAAATAACCGCGAAGGAGACAGAAACCACGATGGAGTAATGAATAAAAGCTCCACAGCGAGTAAAAACCAATGAGTCAATTCCCAAAAACCCACACCGCCAAAAGCAACCGAAACAAAACGACTAAAAGATCATAGGTAAAGGAGCTGGGTGCAGACCAACCCCTGTGTGCCCGTGAGATGTAGAGAAGGGACGGAAAAACCCCTGTCCCACCATGACTGTCAACCATGAAAAAATCTTTAACCAACACTAAACCCTAAGTCCGCCATTGTCGCCTTCCGGGAGCTCTTCCTACCCTTATCTATATATATAAACAAAAGTTATTTTAATTTTTTAATTTTTAAAAGTTTTAAGAGTTAGTTCAAGTGTTTTAGAGTTAAATATTAAGTTTTTGATTTTATTCAATTTTTTTGGGGTGATTACCTTCTACCAAGTTTATTATGCATAACATTTGGGGAAGTTACATATAGCGTAGAGTATGTCCAAAAATTGTTTCTGCTTAGTTAAGAGCTTGTTTTCTTTAGCTATAAGACAACATGTTAATGACCTAAAATCTAAAAGTATCTGATAAGAGTGAAAACTTACCCTTATAAAGCACTAACCACTAATTACATATGCTATAGTTTTCCTCACATAATAAAAATAAATCAACTTGTATTTGCTAAATAATTGCCAATAATAATATCATGAAAAAAACAATAACAAAAAATGCATAAAATGAATTATTATCATTATATCACTAACGATTTCAAAGTTGTACACCTGTTTCTACCAATGCTCAAAGAGCACATAGATTTGTACAATAAATATGGAGAGTTGCAAATATGAAATGAATGAGCAAATCAGATTTCCCCATTTGTCCATTAGTTTAAGTTATAGGACATTACATTCATTGTGATAAAATCAAATTGTTAGGTATTTTTGGCCAGAAGACTCTAGAACCGTGGATTCTTCAACTATCTACGGCACAGATTTTGTCACAAGCTATCAAATTAAGAGTTTAAAGCAACAAATTCTAGATAAATGCAAACCGATCCATACCGCGGCGTTATCCCTATCCGCATATTCATTTTGGGGGGCAAAGATCCCATCATTATTATTATTATTATTGTTATTATTACGGAAATGATTCTTCCCTGTTTAGAAAAATGTGTTATCACCGGAAAATGAGATCTGTTTTCCTTTCCGCGCAGCACGGTAATGGACCTACCCCGCTGGATTTCTGCAGGTCAGTTGCATTTCGGTTGAGCAGTACAGTGCATTGATAAGAGATATTGGCTTAGGTTCAGTTTTCTCTTAAGCATATATATATATATATATATATATATATATATATATATATATATATATATATATATATATATATTGTTAATGTTAGATCAGCGACTCGACCTTTGCTCTGATGATGAACCACACTAGAGGCTTCGAAATGTTGGGTCCAAGAAAATTATTCGATTTGATCTCTCTAAAAAAGTTCTCTTCTAATGATATTTATATCTTAAAGTACTCATGTGTGACATTGGAGGTTGGGGTGCTCTACTATGCGGCACGGGAGTTGGCCAAGAGTGCCTTTGAGGAAGTATGCTTTTGTAATTTTGTCTTTGGGGTTTTTTATCGACGTGGGTCTAGCTGTTGTATGTTCTAACTCCTTCGTCAACTGTGGGTGAGAAGTGTAGGATGGGGGGTTCTGTCACTGTTAAAGCTAGAGTTGGAAGCCCTCGAGGGGGATTTGGACCTGAGGGGGGACCAAATTTGATGTGGATTTTTGTTAGGGGAGTGGGGTTCTGCGTGGTGGAGGTTCGATGGCTTTCGGAGTGGGCATTGCTCCATGTGGTGTGGAGTGGTTTCTCTCTGGAGCATGCGATTGGAAGGAAGCTTGCAAGGCTAGAGTAGACATCGGGAAGGGGTCCACTCATAGTGCATCAGTGTTGGCCTGTAGCCTGGATGGTCTGTAGTGAGATTTGGTGCATGTTCGTGGAGTGGGGACCTTATGGAGTACGAGCTGGGTGGTGGCCTAGGGGGTTGATGCAGAGGCAGTGGGGACAGGCACCGTGGGGTACCGACCCACATGGTATTGGCGTAATGCATTAGGATGGCAGGCGAGATCTAGAGGGGGAATTCAAGTAGTCAGTCGGTTCCCTTGGCAGAGTGGACCTTCCCCCCATTTGATTCTTTTGAGGCACATAAGACAGATGGTTGAGCAACTGGGGAGGGACAGACATGACGACCGCAATGAATTAATTGCTTTCATTAATGATTCATAACACAACCAATGACATATTCTAGATAAATTGATTTCTCTCTGGCGCGAGCAGAGGCATGTTCAAGATAGAGACAAGACCGCTTGGATGGTTGTCTGGATCATATTGAAGCACATGTTCATGAGGCCTTTCACTAGCCTTTTCCACATGATGATGATCCAGGTGTCGCAGGTTCGGGGAATGTTGAAGCTTTGGTATGATTGTTAATTATCTTTATGCTCTAGGTGAATTTCGTCTACTATGAGTAGCATGCATGAGATCCTGTAGTTTCATTTTGCTTTTGTCTATATTTTTTTGTTTGTATCTCCAAGACAACAAGTCCAGTAGGAATGAGCCTGGAGACATTTTCACTGTGATCCAACCATGATGTAACCATTTGAACAGTTAATAGAAAATGTCAATATATATATAAACTCTGGATCTACCAATTGTCGAGAGGGATCAAATCTCTTTGCAGATCCCTCTCAACACTTGGTAGATTCAGGGTTAATATGAATTTAGTTTGGTTTAACCCCCCAGGCTATATTCCACATGAATACCATGGGTTCTCATAAACCTGGAGCTCAAAAATTATTAGTAACTTCACTAAGTCAGGTTTACCTTAATTAGCCAATGAAAATTAATTAAAAAAAAATGCAGAACTTTTATTTTAAAGTAGAGTTATTTTTAAGTTTATCTTAATACCCAACAAAATTGATTAAAAAAATAACAAAGAATTTTTAATTTAACAAAGTGTTATTTTTATTTTATTTTATTTTGACCAAGTCAAAATGCTTAGAGTATAAGACATACAACATCTCTTGCATGCTGGGTTGGAGAGCAACTCTCAGCACTATATATATATATATATATATATATATATATATATATATATATATATATATATATATATATATATATATATTCTTGTCAATTGGAGTTATTTTAGGTGATGCCAACCTGAGCCGACAATACCCACATTATGAAAATAAAATTGCATGTCACTGGTCCCAAGCCTTAATCACTTGATCCATGGTGAAAACCTTCACAAATAAAGGTTTAAGGCTTCTTAATTAAGTCTCATGCGGAAACATTATATTTGACTATACATAATCTGACCCCTTAATTAACCCTTGAGCGAAACTTTACCCAACGTTCATAAATTTTGGTTAATTATTATACCTTAGTACTTAACCCTTTGGTTGATTTCACTATCTGCTTGTCTTAATCATACCATGGTTAGACTTTGGTTAAACCCGACTTAACCCAAAATACCTTTAACACCGCTATTTCTATTATAACTCTCGTATAATAGAAATATTACATAAACCACACTTAACCTCACCTTTTCACCTTTCCTCGGCCTTTGCACATTTATCGATGCTCTCCCATCGCGTTCAACCTCCATCGTTAATTTCACTCCATCAGATCAATGGTTGTCGTGTCATATCACAACTTTGATCCATTCACCCACCGGAACTCAAATGAACTGAACCCGCATTGATAACATATTGGGTCTGCTTTTTCCCAAGCCTTATCGGCTTCAATCTCCGCTATTGATCTTACCTTTCACTCCGATGGTTGTTGGATTACCCAATCAACAGAACTAATTGGTGATCATCCACCGTTTATCAAGGCACATTTGAGCCAACGGTTAATAACGATATCGGACGGGAATCTTGCGCGATGTTTACCTGCCTGATAAAGTGGTTTTCTCTCTCCACCCGAGTGCTACGTGTCGGTCGATAAATGGAAGCGGGTGACCACCCCGAATTATCACTTACCACTTTTTCTCCACCCGATAAACAGCTTCACTGATAAAAACTCTTTTCTTCATTGACTAATGTACGAGCTTATTGGCACGCGATGACCATAGATCTTCGTCCATCTGAGGGATGCGATGGATCCTCCAGATTCCTCTTCCACTAACAATTTAGTTTAATCTCTGTCGTTCATTTCTTTTACTTTATGCTTCACGACTTAATCTTGATCATCCATCACCTTCAACCTCATTCTTTGATCTCCTAGATCCAACGGCCCCATACAAATCACCTCATTTCTTTGTCCTTCTTCGTTTTTATGCCATTTCTCAGTGTTTCTGTGATTTCGAGTTTCATCAGGGTTTCAATATTTAGTTGCCCTGCAACACAACTCCCTCTTGATTTAACTCTGCATGCTCTTAACAAACTCACTCTTGAATCTTGATTGTGATCCTTAGAATGGATTCAAGCATTCCAATACGATCCTTCATATCACTTCTTCTCTATGTTTTGCTCGAACTCCACCTGCAAGCTCTGTTACACAGAACTTACTCTAGTTCACACACAGATTATAACTAAATTACTCCATATACACACATAAACTCAGAATCAAGTTGTTTGTATTAATAAATAGGTATTTACATAGGAACTCTCTCCTTGGCCTGATATTCTATATCAGTGGCCTCTGTTTTCCTAACTGCCCGTAGGCTTACAATCAAACCTCTAACTCAAAACCTCTAACTATCTAATTTGACTAACTTTTTCTCTACCTTTTAGCCTTACATTTATACAAAAGGATTCTATAACCAATTCCTGGTTTAGATCCATAAACTTCTCAACCAAATCCTAAAATCTCGTCTTTATCCCTAAGGATCCTCTTTAATCCACAAATCATGAAACCAACTCCTAATCTAAGATTTACAATTGATTCTCAAATATTTCAACTATTCTAAATCTCTCATCTTCTCCAACATTCGAGAATATTTACAAATATGCCTCACAATACTTAATTAATTCCTATAATCGTTAAAATCACTCAAAAGCCTAAGTAATTACATTAATTTTAACACTTAGGAAACCAACTTCCTTAAAACACTAGACCCCCTATGTCTACTAAAATACAGTGATTCTTCTGAGCTGAATGCTCCTGCATCAGACTCCCAAAGTAGAAAGCATTCATGATCTCCTAATCATGTGTCTTCATATGTTGATAGAAAACCTCCAGGGTCCCAAACTTTAGTTTGTAGTTGTCTGAATGCTCTGCACCTTCGTTGTTGATGTATGTTTGTTGTCTTTTGTTTCATCTTTCTCTCCTTGTCAATCAGGTTCAAGTTCTGATTGATCATCCTTCCTGCTGTCATTTCCCTCGTCCTGAATTGTTTCATCATCAACTGTCATAATTCTTCAATCTCCATCTCCAGCACATCCTTGGGCTAGTCCATACTCTACCACTTACTATTACCTCTTTCTCTTTGTTTCAGGTTGTTGTTGTTGTTCACTAACTCTTCAAATTGTTGTTCTTCTCTTTGAATTTGTCGAATTCTTACTGCCACCATTTCATCCTTACCCTTCATGATTATCTGTTTTTGCATTGAATCTTGACTTTCCAGCATTCTCTCCAGCAATTGAACATCTTTGTTCCATGGATTAAATTCTTCCACAGAATCATCTTCTACCGTCTTTACTTGGCTGCTCATCTGTGCCAAATTTCCTCCAGCTTCTGCAACTAAACCTGCACTGACAAAATAAATATTAAAATAAAAAACATAAGGCCTCAGTGCCTCTTCTTCCTTTGGCAACACTTTAGTATGTTGCTATGATTTCTCCTCTTCTATCAGCAGATAAGTATGTTGATTCAACCTCTTTAAAGAATTCTCTAATGTACTCTCAAGACTATCATTTAGTCTCCCCTCCACATCATCTGCTCTAATGATGTCTTTTTGCTCTTGTCCACTGGTGTGAACTCCTTCCTCTACAATCACATTGTCATACTCTGAATTTCCCAGCAAATACTCCAGCAATTCAATTTCTCTGTGACACTTCATAAGTACTTCATTATTACTTATGATTCCTGTATTTATACACAAATGATCAGTTTGAAAATTACAAGGTTCAATAGTCTCAACTGTTGCTTCACATATCAGTTCTTTAGAATGAATTTCATCGCATTTCACAAGAAATTTTTCCCGTGTTGTCACAGCTTCAAACATCAATGTATTACTAAATTATTTATGTTGCAATAATTCACTACTTTTCTCATTCAAGAGACATTCTCCATCATTCTTTACTATACAGTTTTTATCTTTTGAAAGATACTCTTCCATACTTTTGATAGCTTCAAAAGATTTCTCATCCTCTGCAAAACTTGTAATCACATCAAAATCATTAGATTCAACAATATAAGGTTTTACATTCTCTTGCTGGTCTGCATTTGTCCAACAATTTAGAAAATCATCAACAATTCCTTCTTCTTCACCCAGAACTTCAACCTGCTCTACTTCACAAATGGAAACTTCCATTTCCAGCTCAGCTTCTCTGAGTTTTTCCATCAGCCACTTTACTTTCTTCTGTTGTAGCATTCTCTGTAACTTAGACCACTTCACTGGCTTTTTCTTTAATACCCAACCTAGTCTTTGCTTTCCTCAAGTATCATCCTTAATACATTGAGTTGTTCTTTCATCTTAGCAATCTCTTTGTTAATTTCCTCTTGACTCATTCTCTTTCCATTTTCCTTGGCATCATCCTTCTTCACCTTTCTTCTACTGTGGTTTTCCTCAGAACCTTTATTATGACTATTAGTAGTCATTTTCTCCTTCTCTATCTTCATGAGCTCCTTACTCACTTACTATGAGCTGCATTAAAGTCTTTGCAACAACAAGTCCTCACCGCTGCCACTTACCTCACCAAGCTTTCTCTGTACTTGGTCTTTTGGAAAGCACTTGGTTTTCTATCTTTGGAACCTCTTTTGAGCACTTCTCTCTGCTCGTTCTAGGCTTTAACTCATCTGCACCTTTTAAGAACCCAACTTTCCTCTTGTATTTCAATCACTAATGAAATAATAGGTTCTAACCACCTCTTCTTTCACTTATAAACTCCTACCATCTTCCTTCATCCCTTAGCAATTCTATCCATGTCCTCTGTGGAATTTCCTTTGAGCTGCAACAATACCTCTGTGGTAACAAGTCTCCTTCTTGTTACATATGCCTCACTAAGCTTCTCTCCTCTGAGCTCAATCTTTTATCATTTCTCTGGTTCTATCCTCTGGAACCAATTGAGCACTCCTTGCTCTAGGTTGCTGCAATATTCTCACCTTCTTATGCTGCTAACTTCAAGATCTCTGCATGATCTTGTTCTACCATTCTCCTGCACTTTGAATGGATTGTTCTCTATTTCTTATATCTGTAAATTCTGCTACACATTATCTCTGTGTGCCTATTGCTTGTTAGATTAAAATATGATCTCTTCTTTCCTGCTTTCATCACCATTCACCTGTATACACACCTTAAAACATAACTCTGTTCTAAATTTTCTCAAAGAATTTTTCACACAGAATTTCTTTGTGTTGCTTTGATACTAAATGTTTCAACCAATATTCTGCTCTGATAACAAATGATGCCAGCCTAAGCCGACAATGCCCACATTATGCAAATAAAATTGCATGTCACTGGTCCCAGGCCTTAATCACCTGATCCATGGTGAAAACCTTCACAAATGAAGGTTTAAGGCTTCTTAATTAAGTCTTATGCGAAAACATTATATTTGACTATACACAGTCTGAACCCTTAATTAACCCTTGAGCGAAACTTTACCCAATGTTCATAAACTTTCGTTAATTCTTATACCTTAGTACTTAACCCTCTGGTTGATTTCACTATCTGCTCGTCTTAATCATACCATGGTTAGACTTTGGTTAAACCTCACTTAACCCAAAATACCTTTAATGCCGCTATTTCTATTATAACTCTCGTATAATAGAAATATTACATAAATCACACTTAACCTTACCTTTTCACCATTCCTTGGCCTTTGCCCATTTATTGATGCTCTCTCATCGCATTCAGCCTCCACCATTGATTTCACTCAATCAGAGCAATGGTTGTCGCGTCGTATCACAACTTTGATCCATTCACCCGTCGGAACTCAAATGAAGTTAACCCGCATTGATAACATATCGGGTCTGCTTTCTCCCAAGCCTTATCGGCTTCAATCTCCACCATTGATCTTACCTTTCAATCCGACCATTGTTGGATTACCTGATCAACAAAACTAATTGGCGATCCTCCACCGTTGATCAAGGCACATTTGATCCAATTGTTAACAACGATATCGGACGGGAATCTTGCGTGACTTTTACCTGCCCAATAAAGTGGTTTTCTCTCTCCACCCGAGTGCTACGTGTTGGTTGATAAATGGAATCGGGTGACCACCTCGAATTGCCTCTTACCACTTTTTCTCCACCTGATAAATAGCTTCACTGATAAAACCGCTTTTCTTCCTTGACTAACACACGAGCTTATTAGCATGCAATGACCATAGATCTTCGTCCATTAGACGTTGCGATTTCTCCTCCGGATTCCTCTTCCACTAACACTTAAGTTTAATCTCTGTCATTCATTTCTTTTACTTTATGTTGAGCGACTTAATCTTGATAGCCCATCACCTTCAACCTCGTTCTTTGATCTCCTAGATCCAATGGCCCCTATACATTGTCACCTCATTTCTTTGTCCTTCCTCTACTTGTTTTTTATGTTGTTTCTCAATGTTTCTGTGGTTTCGGGTTTCTTTAGGGTTTCAATATTTAGTTGCCCTGCAACTCAACTCCCTCTTGATTTAACTCTGCATGCTCTTAACACAGTCACTCCTGAATCTCGATTGTGATCCTTTAAATGGATTCAAGCATTCCAATACGATCCTTCATATCACTTCTTCTCTATGTTCTGCTCGAACTCCACCTACAACCTCTATTACACAGAACTTTCTCTAGTTCACACAGAGATTATAACTAAATTACTCCATATACACACATAAACTTAGAATCGAGTTGTTTGTATTAATAAACAGGTATTTACACAGGAACTCTCTCCTTGGCCTGATCTTCTGTATCAGTGGCCTTTGTTTTCCTAACTCCCCGTAGGTTTACAATCAAACCTCTAACTAGCTAACCAACTATCTATCTTACTTGACTAACTTTTTCTCTGCCTTTTTGGCTTACATTTATACAAAAGGATTCTATAACCAATTCTTGGTTTAGATCCATAAACTTCTCAACAAAATCCTAAAATCTCATCTTTATCCCTAAGAATCCTCTTTAATCCACAAATAATGAAACAAACTCCTAATCTAAGATTTACAATTGATTCTCAAATCTTTCAACTATCCTAAATCTCTCATATTCTCCAACATTCGAGAATATTTACAAATATGCCTCACAATACTTAATTAATTCCTATTCTCATTAAAATCACTCAAAATCCCAAGTAATTACATTAATTTTAACACTTAGGAAACCAACTTCCTTAAAACACAAGACCCCCCTATGTCTACTAAAAGACAATGATTCTTCTGAGCTGAATGCTCCTGCACCATTAGGCGGTTGGGTGAAATGGTTTTTGTCTTCTCCACCTAGAATTAAATGCCCTAACCAACCTAGATCCATCTTAACTCCACATCTACCAAGCGCCCAAAGAGATCAAATCTCTTTTTGCTTTAAAAGATGTTTGCGCACACACACACACATATATATTCTTGTCAATTGGAGTTATTTTAGGTGGTTGTGTTAAATGGTTGTTGTCATTTCCACCTAGAATTAAATCCCCTAACCAACCTAGATCTGTCTTAACTCCCAGATCTACCAAGCACCTAGAGAGATCAAAGCTCTTTTCTCTTTAAAAGAGGTAATCCCCTAACCAACCTAGATCCTTCTTAACTCCCAGATCTACCATCTTTTCCACCTAGAATTAAATCCCCTAACCAACCTAGATCTATCTTAACTCCCAGATCTACCAAGCACCCAGAGAGATCAAATCTCTTTTTGCTTTAAAAGAGGTTTGCACCTCAAGAGATTTGATCCCTCTAGGTGCTTGGTAGATCCCAAGTTAAGATGGATCTAAGCTGGTAGAATATGTGTGTGTTCTTTGGGCACATGGTATTGATAATCCATGGAATTGACTCATAGTATTAATCCATGGTATTCTAGGAAAGCCTATTTACATCTATCTCTCTTGTTTTTTAACTTCAATTTTATTTAAAATTAATTTGATTTATTTATTTTTATTTTATTTTAAATAATTAATATTAATGATAAAAAGAGTTAATGTGTTAGTTAAACATATATAAATATACCTAAGAAAACATGTAATAAAATTATTAACTATATAGATTCATTTCCATTTTACCATGGAGATTTTTAACTTGTAAATACTAGGTTTTACAATATCCCAACTTATCAATACCATATGCCCAAAAAACCATATATATATATATATATATATATATATATATATATATATATCACAAGCAAAGAGGGCATAATTGTTATATATATCTTATTATTATTATATTTGTTTTTGATGACATGGTTTATAATGATAAGTTTGTTTTTTATTTCATATTAATTCGTTAAAGTGAGCCACATAATAGGCATCCAACTCTTCATCTTCTGATTCAAAAATAATAAAAATTAAATAAATTATAATTTTATTTTAAATAGTAATAATAATTATTAATTATAACAAAAACTGATATAAAAATGTATACATTTAAAGAAATATGTAACAAGATTGTTAACCACAAATATTCACCCCCTTTTTTATGATAGAGATTCTTAGTTTGTAAATAGGCTTTGTTACAATATCGTTACATTTCAGTGCCACATGCCCATAAAACTATGAATCAAAATATTTTATACACAATTTATTTTAATTTAATTTTATAACATCTTTTTAACTAAAAGGAAAAAGAGAATAAATAAAATTTGAGACAAATATCAACTCCATCCCATCTACCACTAAAAATATATTCTGTGGATGTTCCCTAGAGGCTAAATCCCTACCAGCCACCTATTATTTATTGATAGATAAACTAAAATTTGAAAGCCCTATTCCAAAACAAAGAGCACTTTTGCTTTACATTAACTAGTATAGAACCATGGATCTACAAAGAGCCTAGAGGGACCAAATTAGTTGAGGTGAAAATAGATCATGGTTAAAATGAATGATTCTCTCTCTCTCTCTCTCTCTCTCTCTCTATATATATATATATATATATATATATATATATATATATATATATATATATATATATATATATATATATATATATATATATATATATATATATATATATATATATATATATATATATCTATATCTATATAGATTCTCTGCAAAACATTTGTAATTTTCAAATTGCATTTTTGAATGGTTAATTTGATAGAATGCTTTGAAAATCCCTTTAAGCACTTGAATTGTGTAGAATACACAATATAAACTTGTATTTCCAACAAAATTTTGTAATATTTTAAATAAAATTAACCAAAAAAATATATGTTGTATTTTGAGTTATTCATGCTTTTAGAATGTTACAAATAGAGTCAAATGCACATGCACATGCACATTGTACATGGTATTGATAATCCATGGAATTGGCCCATCGTACTAATCCATGGTATTATAAGAATTTCTATTTACTTTTTTTTTAACCTCAATTTTATTTCAATTATTAATATTAATATTTTATTTATTTATGTATTTTATATAATTTGATTGAGTCAAAATGTTTATAGGATAGGACATTACAACATCGCTTTCCATTTTGGGTTGGAGATCACTTGACCTAGCCTAGATCCAACTTAACTCTGGATCTACCGTGTTGAGATGGATCAAATATTTTTACATATTAAAATATTTTCATCTCAAGAGATTTGATCAAATATTTTTTCATATTAAAATATTTTCAACTCAAGAGATTTGATCCCTCTAACACTTGATAGATCTGGAGTTAAGATAGATATAGGTTGGTTTAAACCCCCTTTTAAATAGGTTACATTCCACATGAATACCATGGGAAATGGTTCTCATAATCCTAGAGCTCAAAAACAACTAGTAACTTGACCAAGTCAAAAAAGGAATTAACTAACCAACACAAATTAATTTTTATTTCAAATTTACCTTAATTACTTTAAAAATTTCATTAAAAAATAATAATAATGTAAAATTCTTATTTAACATGGATTCATTTTTATTTTATTTTATTTTATTTTGACCTAGTCAAAATGTTTACAAGACAGAACATTAAATCATCTCTTGCTTAGTAAGTTGGAGAAAGTCTCTTTACACAATGAAAGACAAATTTCTTTTTCTCATATATATATGGAAAATTTATTTAAATTATTATTTTATTTTATCTTTTTTATTTTGTATTTTTATATAATTTGATTGAGTCAAAATGTTTACAGGATAGGACCCGGTTGGGGAGCTCTTACTCATCCTAAATCAGGTTGGCTCTTAGATCCATCTTAACTTTGGATCTACCAAGCATCTAGAGGGATCAAATCTTTTTGCATATTAAGATATTTGCATCTCAATATATTTGATCCCTCTCAAGATATTTGATTGCTACCAAGGCATTCATACTCTACCCCTTGTGGTTTTGAACTTGTGAACTCTTAGGAGGAAACACATGCTCTTAACCATTGGGCCCACAATTTTATGTATGCATATTTCAAAATATTATAATGAAATAAAACTAAAAAGTTCTTGCATAAATAAAAAAAGTCCCATAAAGTATTGAAAATATTCATTATATCTAGATAAGCCTACCTAAGGCATCCCAATGGCTGATGGCCTTGTTAGCGACGTTGGGCTTTACAACATCTCTTGCATACTAGGCTGGGGAGTGTTTCTCTACACAATGAAAGACATATATATATATATATATATATATATATATATATATATATATATATATATATATGGAAATTTAATTTAATTTTATGTATGCATAAAAATAAAAATTGTTTGCATAAATAAAATAAGCCTAGTAAAGTATTGAAAATAATAATTATATGTAGATAAACTTGCTAATGGCCTTGATAGCGAGGATGTTGGGCTTTACAACATCTCTTGCATACTAGATTGGAGAGTGTCTCTCTACACAATTAAAGACATAATAAAATAAGCCTAATAAAGTATCAAAAATAATAATTATATCTAAATAAACTTACATCAGGGGTCCTAATCAATAATAATCATGTGATCGAGAACTTTGGTCCCCAAAAGTTCCGGGTTCAAGTCGTTCGTAAGTGAAAAAAATATAATCATATATAAATATTGTACGAGCCTTAAAAAAAAACATTATATCCAGATAAATTATTAAAAATACCTACATGGATAGATAAAACAACTGTGAGAAGCATTAGAAACAATCATGGTAAGCATTTAATTTTTCTTTAATGAAAAAGTGACCTATTTACTACACATTTTAATTTCTTTTAAAAATAAAAATAAAATGGGCTTCTTTACATGCATATTGCTATATTGGCGACAAGTAACCAATTGCATAGTGTTAATAGTAGCATATAGGTATACTCATAATGTTTTAAAGTTAATTAAAAAATAAAAACTAAAATTAAAAACAGAATTAAAATTAAATGCCACCTAAAATTAAAATTTAAAAATATTAATTTTTAAAATATATATTATTAAAGACATAATAATGTTTTAATTTAAATCTAAGGGGAACTTTAATTGGTGATCTTCTTGCAAGAAAGTGTCCTTATTTTTTGAGATTCTAGATTCAAGTTTTTACAGGTTAGTAAAAAAAAAATTGCTTTAATTTAAATAAAGTTTAATCATGACATATTAAACAATACCTTTAGTCTAACTATATATTGGAAAATATCCTTTAAAATCACATTATTTAACCCCCTACCAATACAAACCCAATACACCTTCCCAATTTAAAAAAACCCTACTTCCACTAGATATTGTAGGTATCCATTTTTTCATTAACATCTTTTACTACCCTTTTATATCTTATCATTAATTTTCAGCTGCATTTTTTATAACTGCCAATATAAAAATTCTTTACCCCCTACATATCCCCCAATATATTATGTCATTTTTTCTTCAATATAAATCCCCCAATATGAACTCACGTGGTATGGTATTGATCCCCAGTGAAGCCCACATGGTAGGTTCCTAGAGTTTTTGTATAGTTTTTTTTCCTTTTACTTCTCGTAGGTCCATGGAGTAGGACTTCATGGTTTGTGTGAAGGATCCTCTAGGTAGGTGATAAATAGATATGGGGAGACTCAAAATACATCTAGGTCATCTCATGTCTTGTCTCACTTGCTTCTCATTCACCTAATGCTAACGAGGGGAAATCTATTAACAAAGATCTTTTTGAGATGATGAAATTTTTATCCTCGAAGCATTAGCCCTCAAATTTGATAACTCATACACCAAATCAATGACGTTAACCACCTTGGTTCATTCACAGTTTCAAAGTTCGCCATGAAGAAATTCCTTGTTTAGTCATAATAGGACACCAACCAGACAAGGGAGATCGAGTTAGATCCTCAAAGAAGGAAATTAAATCCCACGACATAGGAACAATTGCATCAATGCTTCCACTGAAGGTGTAATTCCCATCAATTTGATGATAGGAGAGTGGCTCGAGTTTCATTGAAGTTGACATTCATGACTATCAAAGGTATGGATTTATCAAAAAAATCACGAAGACCAAGTTAATGAGTTGTCTCTATTTGCCTAATACTAGAGCCACTACAATCAAAAGTGTGGGACTAGAAGGACCAAGGAACCCTTGCAAAAGGAGGAAATGCATCAAGTGCGATTATGAGGTAATTAGTGTGTTGTTAGGGGACAATGTGAGGTTAAATGAAATAATGAATTTTTAAAAATCCTTGTTGGTTGGAAGGTTTGATATTTGTAGAATGGGAGTGATCTCACTTAGAAATTGGATCGATCAGAATTTTAATGCTTTATTAGGATATGTATCGAGAAGTACAACTCTTTGTAAAAAGATGGTTAACCTAGTCCTTTAGGGCTCATAAAGACACATAAAATCCTTCAAAGCTATTAGAAATGGGACTCTTAGGCCTAATTCCTAACAAAAATGGCATGTGGACTTTGATGTGTTTTGACTGAGATTGATTTCACTCCTATTTATATTAGAATGCTAGGTCTACCCTTGATGCTTTGGCCTAAATATTTTTTCAAATAAATTGGCAACACTCTGTGACTATACTATAAAGTTGATAGTTCCTTCTGGGAATTTGAGTATATGGGCTTGACAAGGATCCTTGTGGGCCTTTACCTAACCCAAGATCATATAGATCCCATCATCATCAAAACAAGGCCCATGTTGTTTCAACAAGTTCTTAATTATGGAGTTCCCTTCAAATGTAGGTGTAACGAGTATGGGCACTTGGTCAAGGATTTGTGCTCTTCAATAAAATGGCATGGGTTTTAAAGTCATATATTCTTGTCAAAGAATTCACTCCCCTATCTCCTCCATGAATGACCCACCAAACCAAATATTCTAGCAAAAAGGCGAGTGGTGCAACAATAGGAGTCTCTCGAGGAGTTTCCCGCTTATCTAGATAGGGAGAGTTTGTTTGTTTCATGTGAGACTATTTAACCCCCTTTTCTCCTATGGATTCATTTGGTCATTTACGATTTGGTTTGTGGAAATATGATTTGCATAATAAGACCAAAATTTTCCCTGACGACTCTCTCTAATATATCATGGTTTTTGAAGCCTCAACCTTCTTTATTCTCCCCTAGTTGGGTTGTAAGAATCCCTTGTTGCAATTTTGAAACTCCTTGACCCCATTCCTCCCTCCACATACCTTCCTATGAAGAAACCCAAAGAAGACCCTCTTTCTTTTGAGGGCTCAAAGTATAACAAAAAACCTTAAAATAAGGAAACCAAGGTTTGTGATGGATCTTTTGATGGTGGTTTCAGACACCTAAAAGAGAAAAATCCTAAGACAAGGCAAAGAGATAGAAATTCATATTTATCCATTGCCCAAAAGCAATCCAACTCAAAGGTAAAATGACCAACTTTGGGGCGCTTAGAGCAATTTCCAAAGGCAACTTTACAATGATGTCCATTCCCTCCAAGAAATTAGCCCTTAAGAGGTTAATTCACTCTCACAATCTCTTTGTCATTTTGTTGCAAGGACTCATGAAAAACAAAGACAATATTTTTGAATACCTATCAAAAATTATCAAAGGATAGGATTTCAATTATGTGATGCTTTAGGTCATTTGGGAGGGCTTGTTACAACTTAGAAGGAAACTGTTATTTCTCTCTCTCTAATTTGTGGGCCTTGCTTTAAGGTTAGTTATCTCCCTTTTCAGTCATAAATGGGAAAATGGCTCAACCACCTAAACATCTATGGTCCCTATTAATATCAATAAGATTATTGGAAGCATCTTCTTTCCAAGTCCTAGATTCAACAAGGAATGATAATCCTATGTGGGGATTTAAATTTTACCCTTGATGCCTTTGCAAGTTGGGGGCTAATGGCCCAACTAGATCATATTTTTTTTAATTAGAAGCCTCGAGCAAGTTGCCTACTTAATATTCAACCTACCAAGCTCAACTCCACTTTGACAAATAGAATGAATTGGGAGGATTGAATAACAAATTGGCTCTTCCATTTCCTAGTTTCATGAGATGTATTAGAAACAGTCACTTAGAATTCAACAATGGGTACTAGCAAAATGAGACTTTTACCACAACCTAGTTTGTTGGAAATTTCTCCTACTTTGGGAAAACCCCCTAGCTCGTTCAACTTAAAACCTAAATAGCTCAAGGATGAAGACTTCATCCAAATCCTAAAGTATGTTTGGGTTCCCTTCAATAATACACAACATGAATCTACACCCATCTAATTTCACTCGAATCTACAAATGGTTGTTGGAAAATGAAATATGGCAGCTATTAATTCTTATTTTCCTTAACTTTAGTAATTTATTATGAGCTTTATTTATCTTCTTATATTTTCTTTATTATTTCTTCTTTGTCAAACAATTATCAAGAGAAAAATAGTAAAGACAAAGGACACAAAAATTAGGCTCCAAGCCAAGGAAAAACCCATCCAAGCAAAAAACCAGGAAGATATCTTCTATTCTTATAGAATCTGCTTCAAATGAGACAATCAAGACCTATACCCTAGACAATGTCCTTCTCCAAGTACCAATTCATTCCTTCAGACATCCATCCTTAAGGCCGACTTGAAGCTATCAGAGCCGACTTGTACTTTGGAGGTTACCAGGACCTTATAGACTCAAAATAAATTCTTTTACAAGTTACATCTTGCCCGAAAAGGGTGTTATAAACATGATGTTAACTCTCTTGACTCATGAAAATAACTCCTATGACCTAACAAACCATAGAAGCATGAAGAACATGCTTTTACCTAGAAGACCATCAATAAGAAGCAGGAAACTCGTGCTTTAAACTAATAACTTTTCTCTCTTCTTTTTTTTGTTACATAAGATATACATAATGAAATTAGTAGTACAACAATTATGAAGGCTAAAACTAGTTACATTTCCAACACTCCCCCTTAACTACAAAGGTACTCATAATTGTACAACCAGTACAACATCATTCTCGAACTGAAGAGTTCTCATAAGAAGAGTCGTATTGATAAGCCAACTGTAAGCATCAACAGTATGGCCAACACTATCTTTGAGGCCTAACTAGACAATCTCATCTTCATTCAAGAGCATTATGCTGAGAGGCGTTACCTGTGATACTAAACTACCTCTAAGGCACATACCCAATCCATATGTTCACAAGGTATGTTCTTTTAGGACTATTCTTGCCTTGGATTTTTATCCCTTAATCATCAAATAATATTGGTCATCTTTGATTACTCTTATCTTGGATACCTGTCTCATCCTTAAAGAGTGTCAATACCTTTCCTTCGTTAGATTGTTTATCCTCATGGAAACCACGTATCTCCACTCTTCTCCCTCCATGTCATTCACTTAGACTTACGGTTTGTAGTATTGGTCAAGTGCATGAAACATGAAGAAGAGAATGCACATGTGATGTCCATCATCACTCCCTCACAATTAGAGAGGATATCCCTATTCGCTTTTTTATAGAGAATATATCCTTTCTCCTATTCAAGGAGACTCATTTACTCCCTCTCAAAACTAGTGGATATTCCCGAATTCCTTTCAATTGGGAAGTCATAACCACAAGTTTTCTAGATTGTATCCATAAGAGTATCAACCACTTGTTCTTTGCATGTCTCCATCTTTCCTTCCTGGGTATCATGGATCCATCTTCTTCCTTCAATCTTGTGACAAGTTATAGGTCATCACTCATATCGTCATCAACAATGAAGGCATTATATTGAGCCTTACCAAAATTCAAGCTAATCATAGCTTCCTCGTGAAAGTGGTCTCCTTTGTATGAGCTTGATCTTCAGGTTATCTTCTATCATTTCTACGTTTCAAATACAAGATGAATACACCTTGATTTCATAATTTCCAGGTACGATATGTTGAGCTTGCCTAAACTTTCTTCATATATTCCTACAATATCCTTCTAGGTAGAAAAATAATATGTTAATCATATAGCCAAAAAAAATTATTAATGTTATACTTACCTCATCATGATGACCTTCTCATCAAAGCATTAACATCCTCATGGTTAATCTCCACACAAATATTTCTTCATGCATCATAGTGCCCATAGATCGAAATTTACCAAGTTACAATTTTTTTCCAAAGATTATACTCAATGTTGATAACTATTCTACATAATCTAGTGAGAAAGTCTTAATTATTTATTCATTCTAGAGTAGGTCAAATTCCTTAAGCATCACATAATCATACTAAGAATATTACAAGATTTTGTACATGTGAATCTTATCCAAGAGAAGAATTATTTTCAATATGTATTCTCATTCAATCATCTAGCTATAAGCCCTAAAATGAGCTTGCAACTTGACCAATTGCATTCCTCCAACCCTTAAGAGTATTGTTTCCATACTATATGGAATATATACTAACCTTGTCAGAATTATTTTTCTAAGAACCTTCCAAAATGATGGTTCTTGCAAGATCATGATGATCCACCTTAGTAAAATGACTACCTCTACTATAATATTAGAGAATGCCTAGACAAACAATAATATGCAAAATGGTCCAAACATTAAAGACAAGATGATTATTACGAAGCAACTCAATCAAGTAAACTCTAAATATGCTACTATAACATGCTTTTATCTATGATGCCATACACAATCAAGACTCTTCTAGAGTAAACAACAATGCATATTATTATGAAGGAAAGACCAACTTCTCAAAGAACCTGATAGTGAGGATGTCTTCTTCAACAGTAAATATCTTCTATATCTTCTTTCTTCATCTTCTTCTCAGGTTCTCCCATTTCTCCAGTTGTGAGATATTTGCTTCTTTCCTTTATTTTGTTGTTATGCTTGATTGTACGTTCCCTCTTAAAGTGTCCATATCCATTGCATCCAAAGGATTGAATCTTGGACACATCTGGTTTCTTCTTTGACTTTCCAATCTTTCCCTTCTTCAACATCTTGGTGCTTTGAATAAAGGCTTGAGACTGTTCATATAATTCAATATTATATTTTACCTTAATCCTAGTTTCTTCCAAGATGAATTGAGCCCCCAACTCATCAAAAGGAGTTGAGTCTTTCTTAGAGTAAATGCTAGTTGCAAAACTGCTCCATTCTAGTGACATGGCATTTAGTACATAGATGGTCATTTCATAGTCATTAATTGTCTCCCCAAGCCCTTGCAACTAATCTCTTATTTGATAAATCTTCATTAAAAAGGAGGCCATATCCCCATCCTTCGATTTATTAATTTCATATATTTTATTTCTCAAATACATCTTTTGTCCTAATGTACTTATAGAGTACAAATTTACTAGCTTGTCATACATAGCCTTAAAAATATTCAAATTAGCAACAAATGGAACAATATGATCCTTAATGGATTCAACAATTATCCTTTGTGCCCTCACTTCTCCTTTCTTGTATTTTTCTAGTTCTTGAGTCTTATCTTTGCTAGGTTCAGTAATTTCACCGAGAAAATATTCCATTACTTCATGTTCTGTAAGTGCCAAATCAACACTTTTCTTCCATGCTAAGAATTTGTTGAGTCAACAAGATTATTTCTTTCCTTGCAGAAAGAACCCATATGAACTAAATATTTAGACATAGAGTGATAATATGATACGTACTTGTCAATCAAGATTCCTCCCTTCTCTAATGATGTGTTCAACTATCTCGAGGATTTCAAGATCTTCAAAGAGACTTCAATGATGTCCTAGAAAGATGTATTCTAGGATACCTTTAGCAAAAACTTCAAAGAGTGATGAATGATACCAAGATTGCTTGATGCTTTTTTCAAAGATGCCTTCCAAATAGATCTACTTCCAAGAGAGATCAACAACTTACCTATGATCTTCCTCTTCAAGCCTTCATTTGATGAGAGCTTGATGTAGTCTTGATCCTTCTGCAAGTGATTTTCCTTGGCAAACCCTTGTTTATGTCCACAGGATGATATTTTCCACATCCTTCTCTTGTTCACCTTGGCTCTGATGCCATGTTGGAAAATGAAATATGGAAGCTATTAATTATTATTTTCCTTAACCTAAATAATTGCTTGTGAACTTTATTTATCTTCTTATATTTTATTTATTAGTTCTTCTTCATCAAACAATTGTCAAGAGAAAAATAGTAAAGACAATGGATAAATAAATTAGGCTCCAAGCTAAGGAAAAACCACTCAAAGTGGAAAACCTAGAAAATATTTTCTCTTCTTATAGAATCTGCTTCAAATGAGATAATCAAGACCCAAACCCTAGACCAAGTCCTCCTCCAAGAACCAAGTCAACCCTTAAATAAATCCTTCCAATAGGATAAGATCAACAAGGCTCAATCCATCATCAACTAGATTCCAACTTCGACTTCTACCCCAGCTTCGACCCTGAAACTTCGTCCTTCAACTTTGGCCCTGTAGATGCCGCAAAAACCCTAATTTTGGCACAAGACACTTCTTCAAGAGATCCTCCTTTAAGCAAGAAAAACCTTCCCAAGATCAACGAGGTCTACATACATTATGTTTACTGTCTACTACTAACTATTGGTAGCAACTCTTTGCTTTTTGTAATCACTATACTTTTATTCTATCGAGCGATGTCAATGGCTCTAGGATGTTTTTTGCTTATGACAGTCATAGTTTGTTTGTTTTCATATCTATATCCAAGGTATTTACATATGTATTCCTTATCATAAATTTTGTCTCAATAATGTTTTGATCAATTGTGTTTTGGTCATTTTAGAAGCTACTCAAGATCTTCCGGCGTGGGCATGAATATTTATCAATGTAATCATTTTTGTTATCAATAAAAATCAATAGACAAAATTTACAAAAGGAAAAAAGAAAAAAAAACACTATAAAAAAAGATTTTGTTAATATTGATTTAGATATTGAAGTGCACGTTACTTTAAAAAGAAAAAAACTTGTCTTTATTAATTTTTTTGGGTTTACCTTGAATTTCATAAATCTAAATGTCAGAAATGGTGACACAATGAAAGTTCTATTTTTTAATTCTCCATTCCCATAATGACTACAACAATGAGTACCATTGACTTCCCTTTAGCACCATAAATTATTGGGATGAAGGATTTTAAACCAAAATAGGGGAGTGAGAAAAATGCATTTCCATAAATTGGTTTTTGAATTTACTATGATAATAACCTAGATGTTTAGATTACTAATTTTATTTTTATTTAAGTTTATAAGAAGTGTAAGTTTGTTTTAATTTTTCAATTTGAGAATTTATATATAAATTGTCATAAATATATTATTGGACAATTTGTCACGACATTTGTACTAAAATATACTATAAAATCTAAAATCTACACTATAAGGGTTTATTTCTCCTTAGATTTTTGGATTTGTTAATAATGTTTATTGCATATGCATGTAAATTATAATTATGCAAAAAATATAAACAACGAAATAAAATTCAAAAACCATAAATTAACACAATTTATAATTTGGGAGACCCTTTTGAGAGAAAACCCACCTATGAGGTGAGATTGCTCTGCTCTCTTTATTTGAATGGAAAATGGATGCAAGTACAAAGAAGTGAGGCCTATGGCCCATGGCCTATTACATGCACAAACCCTCTTTGTTTTGTATCTCCGTATCCACTCTTGACTATTCTTCTCACCTATGGAACAAAATTCACTCAAATAGAATAGAACCCCTTTTCCTCCTAGTGGGATGGTTATAACACAACTCGATAGGCTACTAATGGTTATGTTTTACTCCTTCAACTCTTAACTAGAGTTACAATATCAACTCTTCTAGAGCCTTATTCATTATGATCACGTGGCTAGCCCATTTTCCATGAATAATGGGGGTTAACGTGGAATCATCTTGAATCATGGTGGTCAAAACAAGAAGGGCAACTTCCAAATGGCATAATTTTTGCATATGGAATCTGATTGAGGTGATTCTTGCTTCATTGGATATTTATTTGTGTGTAGAATAGTGCTAGGGATTCAATTATTAAGAAATAAACTCCACGCCCCCCCAAAATTCCATTTTATTCCCTAAATTTCTTATGAAAGGTTTCAAGCCAAAATTCACCAAACTAGTGCCCACTCGTAAAAATGTTCTTGTGAGTTGATTCCTCCACTTATTCCACTATGAAAGCATCAATATGGATGGAAAATACAATAATGATCCAATACATATCACACCTCCCCATTTTGGAAGGCTTTTGGTCCCCAAAATCTTCTATTGAATGAGGAAAGCAAATTTTTCCTCCAGAGTCTCTTGAGTCTACCAT
This sequence comes from Pinus tabuliformis, assembly GCA_031772625.1. Lineage (NCBI taxonomy): Eukaryota > Viridiplantae > Streptophyta > Pinopsida > Pinales > Pinaceae > Pinus > Pinus tabuliformis. Next base: position 921,008,628 of record CM062812.1, on the reverse strand, counting down.
TTAGCTTTGTGTGGAAGTTACATTTTCAACCAAATATGTCAAGGATTTGTTCCTCTTTCTGACCTAGCATGGAAGGCTCATAGAGTTTCAAATTCTCTACATTTACCACTAAGTAAATGTTCATGTATCGGGATATATTAAGTCTATAGGCACTATGCCCCACCTTTTCCAGTATCTCAAAGGGATCATATTGTGGAGCCTTGATTTTATCACTAGGACCCAGTAACCTCTCCTTATTTAACTATAATCATACTCTTCCTGTCACCTTGAACGACCTATTGGTTTTATGTTATTCATGCCTAGCCTTGTTATATTTTTTGTTGATACCTAATCATGGGGATTGGGTGAACAGTTGTAAATAATGTAAATAATAAATAATGGAAAAAGAAGAGTCATTGAGAGGTGAAACCCAAGAGTCACTCCCTCATGTATATAACTATGAACAATCTAAATGAATAAACATAGTTCATTCGAGGAGTTACCTCCTCGCCTGACATGGTATCAAACCACAAGTCCCAAATTAGTTTTCTATAATGTAACTCCTATTAGATTTCTATGCCATATTCTATCCCTTTTTTCTGCATCTTTTGTAGACTGAAATCTCTATCGAAACCCTGCAAATCTTGTTCATTGTTGAATGCATTCATTGAAGTGTGTAACTACATGTCATATTTAACATTAATCTTACTGTTGAAAGGGTCGTATTGCTGCACTGAGACATTGCTTTGCAAGTTGGTGCGTTGGAAAGTTCGAAACGATTGAAGAATTGGTGTGAGAGCCTGGTCAAAACCTGGAGGTGTTGTGATGTTTGGTAAGTGATTTCAATAATTGGAATTCATTATCAAGCTCATACATTGAATAAGATTTGTGTTCAATGACATATATGGTGAATGCGTGAATTTTTTTAGTCAGTTGAATGACGTGTACATTGGAGTGACTGCATTCACTGCTCTACCATTTCCATACGCGGTCCCCTTAGCTCCCACAAGTGTATTCATTGTACGCCCTCTCTTTCTGTCGCACTGTATTAAACCACCTCTGCGCACTCTTACATTGAACCTTCAGGTTCATCACTGCATAATGTTTTCATAACATACCTTCCTCCCAGCCTCTGGTTTCTCATATCTCGCACACTGGTTACCTAAATACATTGTTCCATATTACCTAAATACGTTTATATATATATATATATATATATATATATATATATATATATATATATATATATATATATATATATATATATATATATATATATATATATATATATATATATATATATATATATATATAACATTGGCATAACGTTGTTTTCATATACAGTGTCTCATATACATATAACATTGGTATATATATATATATATATAGATATACATTGTTTCATTGTCTAGTATAATTTTGTTCTGGTATTGTCGACTCCCGGTTAATTGTTGACCTCTCCCCCATATACCACGTCCCCTAACTGCATTTTTTTTAACCACCAGAAGTGCATTTTTTTATATATTGGCAGCAGAGTACATTTTTAAAATGCACTCATTGATATCTATTATGGGAGTGGTTCTCAATGGGAAGGAGAACTATCCTGAGTGGTCTTGGAAGATTATACACACTCTCATTTTTAATGAGCTATGGAAAGGAGTTTGTGTTGGAGAAGGAGACAAAGAACCAAAAAATCCTACCTTAGACAAGGAATTCACCATTTACGAAAATAAGAACAGTGAGGCCTATGCCTTGATTACAGCATCTGTAAATGAAGAGGTGAGTCGCCATATTTCAAAATTTCAAATTCTTTCAAAGCCTTACAAAAATTGAAGGAACTCTATGACCCAAACTCTACGCTTGAATTTGTTCAACTCATAATTAAATTGTATAGCCTTGAATTACAAAATGATGATCCTCTTGCTCTTGCATCAGAAGTAAAATCTATTATGCATGATATCAAAGTCACTAGTGTTGAACTAGACATTCCTATGATATCTTTTGTTAAGGAACTTTATCGCACTTATTCAAATTATCTTGAGTCATTGCAAGAAAATGGAAACCTCAAAAAAATTACCTTTGAGTCCCTTGTGAATAAATTTGCTGAGAGAGAGAAATATTTTGGGAAGAATATAGTTTATTAGTCTTCTGAAGAGGTTGTGTGTCTTGCACATAGAGATGAGAATATTGCTCAATATTCTTCTAGAGGAAGAGGTGGTCGAAGAGGAAGAGGAAGAAGAAATTTCAGAGGTAGGGGGGCAGACACTCTCAAGAATAAAAGTTTGATTTGCATTGCATATGTTGCAATAGAGATGGGTCAAATGATGCATCCACATGTAAGTTGCCTTGGGATAGAATTGAGTAGGAAATAAATCAACCCAAAGGTAAAACTAATGACAAAGAGAAAGGTAAAGCACTTGAATCTGTTCACTATGTTGTGGCACATTGTAATATTGTAGTAAATTAAGACTTGTTTAATGCTTCACTTGCTTCTTGGAAAAATGATTGGTTTCTTGATTCAGGAGAAACTTGCCACATGACTTTTAGAAGAGGTTTTTTCGAAGATTTATTGACAATGTTGATGGAGCAATATACTTTGCAGACAGATCAAAATTCAAGCCATTAGGGCTTGGCCACAAAAGTGGTGTTTGCTAAGGCTTTTGAACCTAAATTCAGATTCACTCTTAGAGAAATAAAGTCCCGTACCCTATACCAGATTCAAATATATGCTTTAGATGTTGAATCAAATTTCACCTCCATTGGGAAATGGAGAGGGAAAATTGTGTATGGTGACAAGAGAAGAGGAAAGGAGGAAGCCATCTCTTCAAGCCATGTGAAGGAAAACCAAGAACAAAAGTTTGAGAAGATGAATATGTTGATAAGAAACTTGTCTAACAAGCTAGTAAAATTGGAATAAGAAAACAAAAACCCTCCTCGACAGAGTCAAACAAATTCTAATCTAAATTTTAATCTCTTGTATAGGACACTCCTTTGCAGCTGTTGCAAAGGGAGAGAAAAGATCAACAATATCACATTCATCCTCCTTTGTATTTGGAAGATGATCTAGAGGAACATGTTGAAGAAACCATGGAAGTTCAAGAAAACCAGTTCTCCTCTCTCTCTAAAGAGGAATATGAAATTGGATCATATGATGAATAAAGGGATGAGTTGGATGCCCCATTGGATGATAGTGATATCGTCAACTACTATAGACATTTTGCTGACTTCATGCAGGCTCAGTTACATAGAAAGTATGACCTCATATCCTCCAAGAAAATGTCATGAATGCAAGACCAAAATAATGAGCCCCCTCCCTCAAATTATCCCAAATCATTAGAGAAGGGAAAGAAGCCTCTGGAGCAAGTCTCACCAAAAAAGAGAAGTTGCCTTTACCATCCAAACTCATCTATGATAGGGAGAAAGAGCTTGCTAAGGTTTTCACAACTGATAGGAGCACCTTTGCCTTTAATCTTCAAAAATAGTTGGAGAAGGTCAAAATATTTGTTCCCTTAACTGAATTGTTGAAACAACCAAGTTACAAAGCTCAAGTATCTGAGTTTATGTGTCCATCTACCACAACTCCTATGCAAGATAACTTGAACCTACAAGAATAAAGGCCCAGGGTTGTATTTGGGCCTCATGTTGAGGAACAAGACTCTTCCACTACCCCTTTCTATGTTGTCTTGGTGATTCATGAACTTATTTTACATAACTGTATGCCTGACTCAATATATTCTCACAATCTGATTCCATTGTCTGTGATGGAGTAGTTGGGGTTGCGAAAAACGGAACCATATAAGTATATGTACTCTTTTGACTCTAAGAGATTAAAATTCCTGGGGACAATTAAATATTTGGTAGTAAATTTAGCTTAGATTCATATAAAAAGTGTAGTAATGGACATTATAGTTTCTAATATTCCTGCAAGGTTTTGTATGCTCTTATCCAGGTCATGAGGGTCAAATATTGGAGGATGTATCAAACTAGATTTAACATATGCTACCATCCCTATATTCAGTGGAGAATAAAGATGTATAAATAGAGAATTGAGATTTGTAAAGACAATTACAAACGCTGATTGTTCTCATAATTCTTCTGCATATAGTAAAGAGAAAGATTTATCATGTTTGTTGTTAGAGGAAAATGAACTAATCCTGGATGAAACACGGGTGGAGTGTTCTATCCAACTAAAAAAAATCATTGGAATGTGATAAAGTATGGAAGCTATACTTTGTTGGCGCTTATTCCAAGGAAGGAAATGGAGTAGGTGTGTTGTTGGTGTCTCCATAAGGCAACCTGATTCCTATTTCATTCAAGCTAGAGTTTGATCCACTAATGATGTTGTTGAGTATGAAGATTTGTTGTTAGGACTCCAAGGTGCCAGGAATCTCAACATTGGGTGCTTGGCAGTGCTTGGAGATTCGGAGTTAGTGTAAAAGCAAATCAGAAATCAATGTCGAACCAAACATCCAAGATTGAAGGCTTACTAAAATGAGGTATGGGACATGATTAATAATTTCTTCTTAGCCATTAATATCCAATTTCCACCCAGGGATTGAAATCGGATGGCTAACTCCTTAGCCATAGCTGCTAGTAACTTCAAGCCTCCTCAAAACTCATTACTTAGATATGAAGTTGAAGTCAGGTACAAACCTTCAATGGTAGACAACGTCAAACATTGACAGTTTTTTGAAGATGAGGAACAAATTAAACGCTTCATGGAGGCTATTAGAGATTTTTCAAACTTGGTGATTGACTAGGAGGATGAGGAAGTAATATATGAACAACAAGTTAGTTGGGGAGAAACTATTGCTAGACACAAGATTTTACAATTAAAGGTAAACACCATCCCCAGGGGATTAGTCCCATTAGAAAGGTTGTTTAACCGAAATGATGTGGCTGCAAAAACTATTGAGAAAGAGATGGAAGAACAAGTGGAAGATTGTAAAATTGGTACAAACCAAGACCCCAGGGTGATAAAATTGGCAAAATGAGTTCCTAATGGGTACAAGAAGAAGTATCTGGACATTTTTAATCATTATATGGATGTGTTTGCTTGGTATTATGATGACCTAAAAACATTTGATACTACTATCATTCAACATAAGATACCTTTAAAAGGTGGGGTGAAACCATATAAATAGAAGCTCAGGAAAACTAATCATATGTTACTCCCATCAATTGATAAAGAGGTAAAGAAGTTTCTCCATGCCAAAATAATTGTACTTTTGAGATATTCAAATTGGGTGGAAAACTTAGTCCCTGTCAGAAAGAAGAATGGGGAAATAAGGTTATGTATTGACTTTAAAAATATGAACAAAACTTCATTAAAAGACAATTACCCACTACCTAAAATGGACTACATTCTGGAGAAGGTGGTAGGTTCAACCTGAATGTCTATGATAAATGGTTTTTCTGGATACAATCAAGTGGTTGTTCACCCTAAAGATTAGAAGAAAATTGCTTTCACCACAATCTAGAAAATATTGATGTATGCCAGAATGCCCTTCAGCCTTATAAATGTAGGAGCCACTTTTCAGAGAGCCATGGATATAGAATTTGTAGGATAACAAGACAAATTTGTGGTAATTTACCTAGAAAACATCACTGTTTTTTCAAAAATAGATCAATAGCACATTGAACATCTAATGCTCAATTTTGAGAAATGTAGAAAGTATGAGTTTTCTTTAAGTCCTAAGAAATCTCATTTTGCTCTGAGTGAGGGAAAAATGCTAGGGAACATTATGCAAAAGGAGGGGGTGAAGATTGACCCCAAAAGGGTGGAAGCCATAAAAACATCCCATTACCGAGAAATAAGAAATAAATCTAGGTTTTCTTGGGAATAATCAAATTTTTAAGGAGGTTTATACCAAATTATGTTGAGATACTCAAAGAAATTACAGAGACGTTGAAGAAGGATAAGGAAGTGAAGTTGACTTTAGAAGCTCGGGAATCATTTTCTAGAATCAAAAAGGATTTCGCAAAAGCTCTTTTATTAGACAACCTAGATTATTTAAAGCCATTTTTCATTTTTTCTTTTGCTTCCCCTCACACAGTGGTTGTTGTCTTACCGCAGAAGAATGATGAAGGGCATGAGAAACCAATTACATTTTTTTTGTCAGGTGCTATGAGATGCTGAGCTAAAATAAAATATTTTGGAGAAACTTGTTTATGCCTTGGTCAAATCCCTAAAGGATTTTAGTATCTATGCCATGCAATCTAATATAACTGCTTATGTTCTTACAACTGCTGTGAAATATATCCTGGTGCAAGGTGATAATGAGGGGAAAAGAGGCAAATGGATTTCTAAAATACAAGAGTATGATATGGATAACAAACCTACCAAACTGATCAGGGGACAAGGACTATCTAAAATTCTATCTGAAGCAAATTTCCAAGCATTGGGCATAAACTTACTGGCTGGAAAATATGGAGAAAGTGAAAAATTGGAGAAACATCAAGGGATTGAAACCTCAACTTAGAAAATTCAGATGAAATACATTGTGTCCCACTGGTATAAACATATTTTCCATTATATACTTTTTCTGAGGTGCTCAGTGAATTTTGACAAAACTGAGTACAAGGCTCTAAGGTTGTAAGCCCACAAATTTGTTATCTCAAATGGCCAATTGTATTGGAAGGACCCAGTGAGGATTTTAATCATATTCTTGGTTGAAGAAGAAATCCATAAAGTGATTTATGAATTCCATAATTGTGTCTGTGGAGGACATTACAGCTAGAGAGCTACAACCCACAAAATCCTCAAGGTAGACTTTTATTGGCCTAAGTTGTTTGGTGAGGTGCATATCTATGTTTGAGCCTATGATAAGTGCCAAAGGTTTGTATAAAAACATAAGTTATCACATTTTCCTTTAATCCCTATTTTCATTAAAGAACCTTTCAGGCAATGGGGGTTGGATTTCATTGGGGAAATACACCCACCTTCTAGCACAAGTGGATACTCATAACAACTGATTACTTCACTAAGTGGGTATAAGCGACCCCATCCAGAAATGAAACAGATGTTGTAGTTATTAAGTTCATGGAGGAAAACATCCTTTCTAGGTTTGGTTGCCCCAAGAATTTTGTCATTAATAATGCTCATGTGTTCAAGTCAACCAAGTTTATTGCTTTTTGCCAAAAATGTAACATTATAGTATGCCATTCTACCACCTATTATACACAAGGAAATGGATTGTCTGAATCTTAAAATAAAACCTTAGTAAGGATTCTAAAGAAAACAATATCAAAAAATTAGAAGAATTGGGTTTCACAGCTGAAATTTTCCCTATGGGTCAATAGGGTTACCACCAAGAGGTCCATGGGGAAGTCCCCTTTTGAGTTGGTCTATGGGAAGGCTACAATTTTCCCCACATAGTTAGTTATGCTAGTAGCTAAAATCTTACAAGATGTTGAGGAGGAGCCAAATGCTCTAACTAGAAGGATAAATTAGTTGGTAGAACTGTAAGAGATCAGAGAATAGGTAAATCAGAGTTTGATCAGTTACCAGGAAAAAATGAAGTCCTTGTTTAACAAGAAGGTAAAATACATATCTGTAACCAAGAAATTTACTACTTAGATGGGGTGTCAGAAGAGAGGACAAAGGAAAACATGGCAAGTTTGAGCCTCCGAAATTTGGACCTTTCAAGATTGCTAAAGCAAAAGGGAATAATACCTTCTAGCTGGAAAATTTAGATGGTGAAGTGATTGAGCTACCAGTGAATGGGAAGCTTCTCAAGCCTTACTTCCAACACTCAAGAAGTCCACTCCCACCCACTGTAAATATTGGTGAGCCATTTTAAATGTAGACATTGTTTTGTGGTTTTTATTATTGCTTTTTGTTTTATAGAAGTTTAAATAAAATGACTCTATACCCAGGGTGTAAGGCACTAATCTACAAGTTCTCAATGCATTGTATACAATATATTGTCCCCAGTTGGATCTAATGTTGTTTCCCTTTATTGCTTATGTAGATAGGGTTAAGAGATCAAATTCAAGGTTCCTAATTAGAAAATCAATTAAATCAGTGATGGGGGCAATTATCAGTCCCTAGCACCATGGAAGAAGTTCTAGGGTTCAAACTCGCGCTCATGACCCCCCCACTAAGTAAGCGCAACCAACCAAAGGAAGAGTTTTGGAGCATACATGTCCTTCTGATTAAAGTCCGAGTAGGTTATGGGCGGATCACTATCCATCTATGCCTTATTTTTCCCGAAAACATTTCGAGGGGGTAACTTGCCCGGGTGACAGACAGACGCTACCCCCCGAAGTTGACAAGTCAACTTGGAGGGCCCATCGATCTAATGACCCAAATTAATTTTTGGGGATAACTAATGGATCCGGTGTCCCACTGTCTTAACCATTAGAGGATGGTGGGGACCACCTACCACAATAGTCAGTCCGTTGGCGCCAATTCAAGCGAGTGAGGGATTATAATTAAAATGATAACATCTCTGCCCTCCTCTTGCTCTCGTCCACTTGTCATCTGTCACCACCCAATCCCCTCTTGCCACACGTCCTCCTATGACATCATCCCATGTCAGTCGACCGTTGTCCCCTTTTTGCTTATAAAAACCCTTCTTGCCTCAAATTTTTGAAGGTTTTGTATTGTTTCCCAGTGAAAATTCCTCCCACCTTCTGTGTGTTCCACAAATGCCATCCAACTACTTAATTGGTCTAGTACCTCCCTCCAACATCATTTTCAGCTATCTCTAGGGAAACGAAGTAACCAGCTAGTCCCTTTCACTTGCAATTTATTTTAATATTCATTGGAACATGAAGAAGGTGGCCCCTAAGCCCTCTAAAGCCCGTGAGGTTAAACCCTCCTCTAGTGTCGAGCATCTGATAGACACTGAGGCACAAATTGTTGACCCCTCTAGTGCCTACCATCTCACAAACCTTCAATTCAACTTGTATGGTAGCCATGTAAGAGGGGAAGATCCATTTATAGTGGTCGACCCAGGCTTGTACTACCAAATTGCACCCTCAGTACAACATTTCCCTGAGTTTGAATCTTAGCTAGAAGCTGCTTCCATAGACAAGAAGAACAGTTTTTTCTCCTCAACTGAGGTCAAAATCCTTGAGGTGACCCCAGAGCTAATTTAGAAGGCCCTAATTACCCAAGATCCTTTGAACCCCAGCAGTTCACAGAAACCACATTGGTCTACCATTACACTATCCTTCCAGCTGATGAGCAGCAATCCTTTTTGCAAATGGTCCTGGCCCCTGGCCTACAGTCTCTGCCTATTGCTAAAAGTTTCCCAATAAACCTATTTATAGAGCATATTCATCCCATCCTATCCCTAATTGGTCATATATTTGGGGATGACAATGTTAATATAACTAATAAATCCTCTCTAGGGTTTCTAAGGAAAATGATGCAGCCTGGCCATTTATTCGACATCCCTGCTTACCTAGCTAAGGCCATAAGATTATAGTTGCATCATTTCCCCACCACCTCCTATTTCAAGTATCACTCCCTGTTGTTATTCTTGTTTGTGTACACTCATGTGGATGAATTCTAGTTCCCAGGTCTCAGTTTGGTGGCTTCCAACAAACATAGGAAGTTTTTTTTCGACTGGGATGTTACTGCTAGGAAGGGAAAAGATCCTGAGGGCTATTCCCAATTTATACCCTCCTACATGGCCATTTCCTATAAAATCATTCATGGTGTTTCTCCTCCCAGAGTTCTCCCTTAGAAAAAGGCAATCCTTCAACTTTGCAAGGATACCAGGGTGGGGGACTGGTACCTATTTGAGGATTTCACAAAAATCAGGGTCTATGGGTGTGAGCTTCCTCCTTATTGCTTGCCTATGTTTCTGCCCATGAGAATTTTCACTCTTGAATTCAATAGATAGAGCTTTAATGTAGAACAAATTAACTTTGTCCATGCTAAGAAGGGATATATTTTTAAGTTGGGAAAGCCTCTGGGACCTTTTATTGTCAATTCCAAGCAGGCCCATAGGGTAGTTGAGGAATTACTCAAACAGATGAATTTTGACCTAGGGGAAGTTTGGCATTATGCTCCTCATGGCATCATTTCCAAGAGAAGAGAGAGCATAAAGGATTTGACTTATGAACATGAGGATAGGCCTGAGAATGAACATGAGGATGGGTCGGAGATCAAATGGAATTCTAACTTCAATTTGTGGCCTATTAATATAGAGATGGATATCGAGACTCCAACATCAAAGGAAAAGGAACATAAAAGGACCATTGACCAAACTGAAGATGTCGAGATGGAAGATGTACACCCTAGTAAAAAGACAAAGACCCAAGAGATAAAGGGTAGAGACAAAACCAGGTCAACAAGGTTTTCGAGTGACTATGGAAGACCCATTACAGATTTCTACCTCATCCTCTTCATAGGTAGCTATTTAATGTTCCAAAGGAAGTGCAACTGCCTCTAAGCCAGGTTGGTCTATTGGGAAGGCCATTGAAGAAAGAAATAAGAAGGTAAGGGAAGAGATGCAGCAACAAATGGCATCTCACTTAATCCTGTATCAGACCAGACTTCTGGCTGCCATGGACTTAGAGAGAAATAAAATGAATTTCTCCCTGCAACACCCACTAGCATAGTCACTACCTTCGAGCTCTTAGTTCAAGGCCCTGGATGTTTCATTAGACTTAACCAGTGATCCTTTGCTGGAAAACATTAAATTCCATAGGAAAGTGGGGGGAATTTTTTACAATGAGCTCAATAGAAATGCAATGACCATCATTGAGGCTGAGAAGCTACTATAGAAGGTTGCAACAAGGTTGAAATAGGAGAGAGCTAACTCCAGAGCTCTGCACATGCAGAATGAGAGCTTCAAAGATATGATTGTGAAGTTGGGGGTAAATCTAGAAGACAAAGTTTCATTTGAATCCCTCCTCTAAATTTCACAAGAAGAAATACAAGATTTAAGGCACAAACTGAAGATGCCAGGAAGTGAACATGTGTAATCTAAGGAACTTGCACAGGTGGAAGGAGAAAGAAATCCTAGCCAAATAAATGATATAAAGAAATAATGAGATAGTAGCCCTCAAGTAGCAAGCAACAAAACTTTAGCAGAGGATAGACACACACAATTGTGTAGTGCTTGCACCTAAAAATACCCAAAATCCCATAGAGTAACTCACCAAGACCCTCATTGAACTCCACCTTTAGGAAGGGGAGCTTAAGAAAGTGCAGAACGATTTGGACACTACGTAAAGAAACCTAGCACAAAAAGAAAAACAACATGAGGAAACCAGGACCAACAGAGACCTAATTGGTAAGAACCTACATGCAGCAAACGAGGAGATTGTTGAGCTAAAAGGCAAGCTAAAAGGAAACATGTCTCTCCTATAGGCCAAGAAACTTGTCTGGGATGAAATCATAGCAGAAATGAAAACCAACTCGGAGTCCATAACTATGATGGATGAACAAAAGGTTGTGATCAAGGATTATTATTTTTTCATCTTAATTTCCAAAGAAGATGGGGAAAAGAACTCCCAGATTTCCAAGAAGTTCATTCAGATTGAAAATGAAAGGCCACTTAGTGAGTTGAGGCTAATTGATGTAGTGGATAGAGTGTCTACTATCATGGATATCTCTAAAGTTGTCGAGAAGGAGGAGGCAAAAGTCAAAGTTGAGGAATGCCTAGGGGTGGTATAGAAAGATGTGGATGCTTTCCTTGATGAGTTTAATGAAAGATTCAAGGCAAGGTTTCCTAGTTGCTAGGATCTTGTGGTAATGTTAATCCCATGGACACAATACATATAAATGTTATTGGAGGCCAAAATCAAGGAAAATTCTTCTCATGAGAAAATTTCCACCCTTAAAGGTAAAACAATGGTTAACTATCTTAGAAAGGAATTCCAGTTGTTACGGTTGGTAAAGACCTTGTTCTGCCTTAGGTTAGACTATACAAGGGTCATGAATCTCACGATCGTATATCAAGGTGTGAGCAATTTGTCAATCCTCCTATGCTCTAGATCATCAACCCAACGACGCTGCCTCCATAACTTTTTTACCATGAATAAGGTTGTTGTTGATCATGTCGATCATGACACTTTAATTTTTTGTTTTATGTAAATATTTTATTTCAGAAGAAACTATGTCAATTAGTTAGAATTCGGTTAGTACAATTGTGCCATTGAGCACGCTGATATTTTGTTATGATGATTCACTGCTAGATCAAGAAAGAATATTTTGTAATCGGTTGTCCCTCTATGGCCCTACAAAAATAGTTTATGATACATAATCAAGGGTTCAGAATTTTGGTTTTCCAAGAGAGAAGCTCTGCAAGTTTTCAATGAAATGTATGCTCTATGGAAGATTAATAAAAGTTTTTGGTGAGCTCATATAAATGTGTAGTACGTATTTATTCTTGTGTTTGTTCCATATGTTCTCACTCTTCTTCTCAGATTACATGTAATATCAACTACTAGATATGTTTTTCATGGAATTATGGATTCATCTAGGTAAAATGTTGATTAAATATGCCTATAATTCATGTGGATTGTTATTCTTAAAATGTGCTCCATGTATCTCAACACTTCATTTAAACATCCTTCTTATACATTTCACACTGAACTTCAATGAACAAGATTATTGAGTTTAAGCCATGTGCGTTGGTTTTCTTTCCTCTTTATTTCTTCCATATGATATACTGCAAAAGACATGTAAAATTACATGTGTATATGATGTTGGTTGCTAAAGCCATATATTAATGCTTCTGTGAGTTCTATTTGGAATTCAATCTTGTATTTCTCCTCTTAGGGGAGGTCCTGAATCATTTTCACCTCAAATATGATAAATACTGAGTGTATTATAAAATATCAGTAGATCCTAGAAGCACTCATCAAGATGTCCTAGGCACTAGTCTCCTTTCAACCCATAGGCTGTCTCTAGGAGCTACAACAACTTTGATGAGTGAGAGTGTATAGATTGAGCCATCCTCATTCGAGGAAGCAATGCAACAACTAGTATGGGTTGATTCCATGGTAGAGGAGTATGACTCCATTATCAGAAACAATGTTTGGGAAGTGGTCCCAAGACCAACAAACAAGTCAGTGGTGAGTTCTAGATGGATTTACAAGGTAAAGCAAGCAGCAGATGGGAGTGTGAAGAAACATAAGGCAAAATTTGTGGCTAGAGCGTTCTCTCAGGTGGAGGGAATTGATTAAAAGGAGACCTTTTCTCCAGTAGCAAGGTTCTCTTCAATCATATATATTTTATCACTTTCAATGTAGATGGGATGGAAGATATATCAAATGGATGTGAAGACAACATTCCTCAACAGAGTGATTGAAGAAGATGTGTACATTGAGAAGCCAGAAGGATTTGAGACCTTCAACAGAGAGTCACATGTGTGCAGACTCAAGCGAGTGTTGTATGGATTGAAACAAGCACCCAATGCTTAGTACACCAGGATTGATAGCTATTTCACCAAGTTGGGCTTCACCAAAAGTGAAACAGATGCAAACCTTTACCATATTGTGGTTGGAGGTAAATTATTGATTATAGTATTATATTTCGATGATTTAATTTTAACAAGTGATAAGAAGCTGGTAAAATCTTGTAAAGAGGATATTGCAAGAGAATTCGAGATGAAGGACCTCATGCTCATGCATTATTTCCTTGGTATGGAAGTATGGCAAGGAGATGAGGAACTATTTGTCTCTTAGGGAAAGTATGCCAACAATATACTGAAGAAGTTACATATGGAGAGAAGAAAACCCATGGAGACTCCTCTAGAAGGGAATTGGATGAAGGAAGATGCTACTTCAAGAGAAGTAGTGGAGGCTACTATATATAGGCAACTTGTGGGTTCACTTATGTATTTGGTGAACACATGACTTGACATATGTTTTGCAGTTAACCAGCTTAGTCAAGAAATGGTCAAGCCAACCAAAATTTATTGGAAGGAAGGTAAACATGTGTTGAGATACCTTAGAGGCACCACACAGTTTGGTATTTGGCACAGACGAATAGAGGGAGCGAAGCTTCAAGGCTTCACAAATGAATATTGGTTAGGGAGTCCACTCGAAAGGAAGAGCACATCAGGGGGAATCTTTAGTATTGGGTCAACAATAGTTTCTTGGTACAATAGGAAGCAGAGATCAGTTGCACTCGGTTCAGTAGAAGCAGAGTACATCGTTGCTAGTCAAGTAGATTATGAGGCTATTTGGATGAGGAAGATCCTTGTTGGGTTATTTGGTCAACATATGGGTCCTACAGTGATTTACTGTGACAATAAGAGTTGTATCAAACTCTCTGAGAATCCATTTTTTCATGATTGGTCCAAGCATATCGACATCTGGTATTACCATCTATGAGATTGTGTGCAGAGAAGAATCATGTTGCTAGAGTACATTCGTACAGAGGAACATGATGCAAACATCTTAACTAAGGCATTGTGAAGAGGAAAATTTGAGTTTCATAGAGGCAGGATTGGGGTATCTGATAATCCCTTTCCTGTTGAGAGGGGGTGTTGAAAATGCAACAAGAAAATCCTAATTTATTTTTTTCCTTGAATTAAATTAGGAATAAAATTGTAATTCCACATAACAAGACAACTTGTACGAATTAAGTAAGTTAAATTGACTTAGTTGGCTCAGTTAATTCGAGTTGAGGGTCTAACTAGAGTCATGTAGAGTGTCTACTACATTATAGGAGCCATGGTTGAGTTTATTTTGAGTTGTAAATAATTAATTAAATTTAACTGAGTTAAAGTCAATTAAAATAGTTCCAACTTATGGAGGAACTAGTAGGAGGTCAGACAATGGGGTTTTGCTTCATGTGTTCAACCAGTTAACTGATGATTCACTCATAAATAACTCATGCATGTCAGATCTGAGAGTTACCTAGTTGATATTTGAGTTCAAGGACAATCATTTCTATAATCATCTAAATTGTATAGGTGGTGCATGTAGTGAGAGGAAGGCCTATGAGGATTGCCCAATTCATATTGACGAATTTCCCTAATTAATAGGGGATAAATCCCAAGGAAACAACCCAAGTAAATAGGGACTTGGGCAAGCCAAAATTTGGTTAAGTATTGACCAGAGCTTGTCTAGGAAGAAATGAGACATATAGAGATAATGCAGAGGTTTCTCGAGTTTGAGCAAAGAATTGTAATATTCTCATATTTTCTGACTAATGCAATATACAGATAGCAGGGGCTTTTAGTTGTGGCTTTCCCCATGAAATCATTGTGTAATGTGTTGATTTAATTCTTTCTCTTGTATGCTTCATGATTTCATGATCATTTAATTGTTTCCACTGATGAGTAGATTAGATTCAAGTCTATTGTTTTAGTAAATTACAATTAGCAGTTTGAATCTACAAGGAATTTCTACAATTCCAACATAGCCACTGAAACCGAATTCTTCTTTAGAATCAAAACATACATGACATCCTTTAATGTGAGAGAAGAACCAGACTCCCTTTGAAAGGTAACAACATCGATGTCAGTCGCGCTATAACTTCCATCATCTCCCATCTCGATGTGCATATGGAGGTACTTGTCCTCCAAGTCACTGGAAAATTATTTGTTTCCCATCATATGGAATTAGGCTCCACTATCCATACACCGCACACTACCCATCATCGATGTCACCATGCATGCAGTGAGGGTGAAATCCAACTCAAATTGTGAAGTTAGAGCTTCACTTGCCGCTCCTCCTATGGGCTTCTTATCGGCCTTCCTGTGCAGACAATTTGTGGCAAGTGTCCTAGCTCATGACAATGAAAACATTTAATAGTTGATAAGTCCTTCTTTCTACCCTGATTGGAATTCCCTTTAGATTTGGATTTATTCCATTCCCATTTCTTTGCCTTTCCATCAAAGGCACAATTCTCCTCATCATTATGCTTCGATGAAGTTCCATCTCTAGTGTATCGCCTTATCTCTTCTTGCTCCAAATCAGACCATAAACGCTCCCACATTGGTAGACACTCCCTCCCATTTACCTAATCCTGGTAGTTGTACCAGCTCTTGAGAAGGCCTAGAAGTGCTAGGCTAACCTCATTTTCTGCAAAAACTGTAATACCAATGCTCCCATGCTCATCCCAACATTGGGTGAACCTGCTCAAGTATTCTGGTATTTTGTTGCCCTTCTCCATTTTTATTTTCTTAAGCTTATCCTTCAGTGCCAAATTCTTGTGGTCAATGTTCTTTTGAAACAAGTCTATCAAGGCTTGGCACATTGCATATGGTGTATCCTTCCAGTGGATATTTGAGACAATATGATCTCGAACTCCTTCTAGTATGATCCTCCTTGCCTTTGCCAAATATTTCTTCCACTCTGCCAGATCTTGAGCATCATTTGTTGGAGGATTAGGAATATCATTGTCTATGAATTCCTTCAACCCATTGTCTTTCAACACTGCCTCCATCTTGTCCTTCCAAGTAATATAATTTAAGCCACCCTCAAGGCATACTCGAGTCTCAATCCATAGAAAGACATCCCGATGGATCTAAATAATGATCCTGCAAATTCGATTTCACCTATAAAGATAAACTCATATTCTTCTCTTCTACTGATATTTCAACTCTGATACCATGTAGAAATTCCTTGTAGATTCAAACTTCTTATGTAATATGCTAAAACAAAATAATTGAATCTACTCTACTCATCAACCGAAACGATTAACAATCGCAAAATCATGAAGCATACAAGAGAAATAATTCAATCAACACATTACAAAATGATTTCCCAGGGAAAGCAAGAACTAAAAAGCCTTGCTATATGTATATTGCATTAGTAAAAAAGTATGAGAAGATTACAAAGATTTTCTCAAGCCCGAGCAACCTCTACACTATCTCTATATCTCTCACAGCTTCTTAGACAATCCTTGGCCAATACTTAACCAATTTTATGCTTTCCCAAGTCCCTATTTCCTTACGTTATTTCCTTGGGAATTAGTCCCTATTAATTAGGGAATTTCATCAATTGGAATTGCGTAATCCATCATAGGCCTTCCTTTGACTGCATGCACCACCTATACAATTTGGATGATTATACAATCGATAGTACACTTCCATTGAAATCCAATATCAACTGGGTAACTCTCAGATCTCACATGCATGACTTATTTATGGTTGAATTATCAGTTAACTAGTTGAACACATGAAGCAACACCCCACTATTACACCTCCTACGAGTTCCTCCTACGGTTGGAACTAGTTTAACTGACTCTAACTCAATTAAACTAAATTAATTAATTACAACTCAAAATAAACTCAACCAGGGCTCCTATAAAGTACGAGCCACTCTACATGACTCTAGTGAGACCCTCAACTCAAATTAACTGAACCAAATAAGTCAATTTAACTTAGTTAACTTGTACAAGTTGTATTGTGATGTGGAATTACAATTTTTCTCCTAATTTAATTCAAGGGAAATTAAATTAGGATTTTCTTGTTGCAATTTCAACATATCTTCAGAGATAAGCTACCACCATTCTAACTAGCTTGTATAGCTTTATATTTCATAACCTTTTTCTATTTCACTTATTAAGATAATGTAGTTCTCGATATATTATTGCTCTCTCTACAACTTTCTTTATGTGTGTTTCTATTCATGTTCATACTTTTCATTTCACTTTATATGCATTCTAGATTAGCTTGTTAGTGAGTATGTTGCTCTAATTCATAGATATGTTAAAAAGATGCAAAAAAACACCCGTGAAATATATTTATAGTAGGGGTCCATTCATTGTAAAAAAATCATATCATTGATTCATTTTATTTTATTTTATTTACATATAATATGTTAATTATTCTAATATAATTGAGCAAACATGTTTGGCTTCTATGAATCATTTGGTATCAGAGTGAAAACTTTCATAGATGAAGTTAAATGATCAAATGTTTTTCCATCACCATTTTATATATATTTATATCATGGATGTAGCAAGAAAAACTATATTTTCATTTTTTATCAAATGAGAATTAAACTCATTAATACAATAAATAAAACATTTGAAAAATACAAATATTAAAAAATTATTATAATTAAACATGCTCAAAGAAACTAGAAACAACAAAAAATTATTTTTGAAGAAAAAGCCAAGGACAATGACCATGATGATGAAGAAAACCCAAGGATTAAAGTCAATGATGCATTCTTTAAAGAATCCATAAAATACTTCCATGAAACAAGGATGGTAGAAAAACTTAGAGTGGGTACTAAGGCAACACTCATTTTAGAACTCAATTGGGGTTTGTAAATACACAAGGAAATTTTATAAGTCAATATCTTTAACAAAATATAACAAACGGTTTCTCAACATGGATAATATGATATATCAACAAACTTTTACAAATTTCTTAGTGCTCAAGGACTCCTCTCTATTCTATTCTCCAACTAATACATGGCTCAAGTTACGATGGTGCTAAGGCAAACATATCAATGTGCAGAATAATCCTCTACATGCTAAGATCAAGTTATGGCTTGTTCAATTACAAAATCGAGGTCATGAGTAGAAAAATGCACAAGAAAGACTCAAATTATCATTCATGCATTAGTACACTCTCCCATCTTCAACCTTGTATAAATGCGAAAATTCAAGAAGCAAATTTCATGGAAGGAAATGTCTATGGATTATAATTAATCATCCATATCATAATGATATCAATAGAATGGAGAAGGTTTTGAAAATTATTCTAGAGGTAAAATTAAATTAAAAATAAAAATAAATTTTATTACCTTTCTTTTGGAGGACTTTGGAGGACAAAGCAATTTTGAAGAAAATTTTGAAAAAGAAGATAATGTTTATGTAAATAAAAAGAAGATATAGCTCTAAGGGTTAGCTCAAGCTGTGTAGACTCTAAATTTAAATGTGAAATTTGTTGCTAGTTATTGTTGATCACAGATTCAACTTTCTTCAAATATCTATAAATAAATTTTAATAAATATCATAGACATATACCATGAATTACCTAAACCATTAAATATAAACCACTCTCTTACATCCAATGCCAATCTACTAAGCGACACTGTTGAGATTCTGGATTCCTGTTGAGGACAATGAATCTCGAATTGAATCAAGCGCTCGATCCCATGTGTGTTCGATGAGTATTTTCCCTAACTATTAGATTTCTATTCTGCATAATTCTTTGGAATGTTTGACTTCACTTTTATTCGCTAGACTATTAATGTGTATTTCCCTAGACTGAATGTTTGGTTTCTCTCATTATTATTTCTCACTCTCTATTTACATAAAGTAATGAAATCATTTTAGGGATAATTATAAAGCGATCTACTCTTGGAAAGTCTCTGCCATTATTTCAGATATAACATGAATAAATAGTTAGATACATGTTTGATTATCATTAGATATATTTTTTATTATCGTTTCACAGTTCCGCATAAATGATTCATTGTTCTTTCACTTGGAGAGAAAATTTTGGGCATAAATATCTATGTTGAATCCTTAAAGAAAGACATTAGCTTTTATTATGGACTTGTAAAGATTTAGGTTGATATGATTCATTGTTCTTTCACATTGGACTAGAGAGAAAATTTTGGGCATAACCACCTACAGTTGACTGGTTAAAGGTCAAAGGTATTAGCTTTTAATTTTGGACTTGTAAAGCTTTAGATTGATGATACTTCAGAACTAAAATAAACATTTCGCAATTTATGATTATGTAGTGATGGGGTTAAGTTCCAACAGTTTTCGAAGAAGGCTTTCCTTACCCCAAAATTTGAGGCTTTTCTTACCCTAAAACTCGAATAGACTTAGAGTTGGAGTTTCAAAGCAATAGAAATTGATAACTCCTTTGTATCCATTTATTTAATTTCTCCAATGTGTGTGTAGGGGGGATATTCAATGCATTCAACATTTGTGAAAATGAGGTATTTCTCTTAACTGAGCAGAGGTTGTAGTTTTTTGTTGGTAGAGGTTGCAGTTTTTAGTTGGCATCCTACATTCTATGAAACAGTTTGGAAAGTGGTTGTCTAATTAGGGAGTAGGGAGGTTGACATTTCTAAATTTACTTAGAACGTAAAATGAAGGGCATTGAACATGTAAAAACGTCATGAAATTTTTGTTTGACAAGCAAAAAGGATTTGAAATTCTAGGCATGAGCTAGACAACAACGACGCTTACGAGCCTTTACCATGCCAGCAATTCACATTGGAAAATCTCCCAACTATTAATTAGCAAGCATTGAGAAGTTGGTTAGCCTGCTTCAACGAATGCTTCATAGGCTGGGTCGTCTACTTAATCCACATAAAAAGAATTAGCAAGGCAACGTGCAAACAATTCATGGTGCAAAATCTCTCAACTATTAATTAGCAAGTGTTGAGAAGTTGGTTAGCCTGCTTCAATGACTGGGTCATCTACTTAATCCACATAACCTGAGACTAGGTCTTTTACTGGATCAATGGACTTATAGAAAACTCATATGTGAATTCCATGCTAGAGAGATATCTTTGATGGGTTATTGCTTCACCCATAGGAAGTTGGTAGATAGTCATGGAATGTGTGAGGAATGTGCATTTTCAATGCGTAATGTCTCAAGTTTTGCAGAAGGCAATATCAACCAATCGAACTGGTTCACATGCATGTTAATGACGACATACTTGTCAAAGATAGGAGATGTAAAGCGATTGCTAATAAATGGGTACATGGATGATTTCAGCACAGAGGAAATAGATTCTGAGGAGAAAGCACACAACCGTTGGGTGAGTAAGGACTTGGGCTCTTGCAGAAATGGTTGTTTGAATGACATTGTATTTTCAGAAATTTTCAAGATTTTTTTCTTTAATGGGCGTGAGGATGGTATTCTGAAACCCCAATGGAATGCATCTGATTATGGTGGAAATGTTGTGGAGAGAGTGTTGGAGGAGGAAGATGAGTCAAAAATCCAATATGGGTGTGTTTGTTGAGGCAATCAGGGGAACATCTCTGAGGTTTTTGTTAATTCCAAAAATGAATCTGATGTGGGTGCATCCTCATCTGTGGCTAATGGTGAAATCACCTTAATGGAGGTGGTGGAGAGAACTGATGACAATGTTAGGGATTTGAAATTGGCTGCTGACGAGGTTCAACGTTTGTCCAGGAGACTTGAAGTTGATCAGAGTGATGATGCCTAAGTATATTTCTAGTCTCATAACTATGCTGATAAGTATATTTCATATCCTGAAATTATTACACATTAATGTGTAATGGCACGTCATGTAATACTTGCATAATAACAAGGGAAGATACATTTTATGATCAGGGCTTCCAGAGATTGGACTCTGTTTAAGAACCTCAGGAGATTGAATTCTATACCAACTTCAGAAGGCTTTAGTAGTACTGCTTTGGAGGATGAGGTTTTTGAAATTGCAGAGAATGGAAATTGTATCTTAAGGTATGACAACCTTTTTTTGATGGTAGTGATGATTTAGGTTTAAGGAGTCTATGTTCTGGTGGTTCTGAAGAGGTTCTTCAAAAATCTTCAAAAGTGTCCCGTGCACCCTAGTATGACAAAGCATTTTGATGGTAGCCGTTATTTAAGTCATAAAGGATGGTTTGTAACATGCTAAAATGTAAGATAATATCATAATTATATAGAATTGTTGGGTAGAAGTAATTTACTACATTGTCTATTTGATCAATAAAATCTAAACCAACACAATTTCATATAATAAATCAAATTAGCTATGGAGTGGCAGGAAACCATATATGAGGCATCTGTGTGTTTGTAGAATCTTACCAACACAGTTTCATATAATAAACTAAAATAGCTATGGAGTGGCAGGAAACCATTTATGAGACATTTGTGTGTGTTTTGCAGCATTGTGTATGCTCACATGCTCAAGGAAAAGTGACAAGGTTTAATGTATGTTGTGCAATCGTTTCCTTTCTACAATTAGAAATCAAAATCTTACATAATTTTCGATGTTGAGGATCACAAACTCATAATTTTTAAATTGGAAAACAGAATGAGCCAAAAAGAAGGATAATTATATATAGCTTTATTCACAAAGCCAGTAGGATGGAGAATTCAGAAGCAAGATTATATAAAGAAGAGATATGGATAATATTAAGCACCATGTATTATAGATAATATTAAGCACCATGTACTAAGCCAATTATTGACTTACATCTTTTTCACTTTGTCCATTGAATATCACATTATTTTCATCTTGATCCAAAGATCAATCCAAAATGGAGAATTTAGAATGAGAAGCAAGATCCTATCCAAAAAAAATGTGGAAGAATAGCAACTAAAGAACAGTGTTTGAGTCCAGAAGCAACCGGTTGTAAACTTCTTTTTTAATGGCCACTAATTATATTGAGGCACATACATATGAGAAGGCAATAATAAAGTCCAAATTGCAGAAAGTTATCAAAGTACAGATATATTCGATTCACTAGAATCCAACATGAATATGGACTATTTTAATGTGAAACCATTCAGATTTCTAAATTTCTTATATGCTACGTTTTGGTCTTTACTAAATGTTGTGTTGAAAGTGCTCGAATCTAAAAATATTTCAGCTATACATAATGTTTAGGTCTTTTTGAGGCAAGAGGATGCCATGCTTTGCATATTTGAAACTTATTCGAGCTTTGGTGGATGAAGAGTATGCAATCTAGGTCCAAGAAATGCAGTTATGGCTTTGGTGGTTACATAAAGTCATAGGTATTCTTTCATAAAAATATTTGAAGTTTGTATCACAATCATGGATTTCAAGCATATGTAGAATCTGAACAAAAATAAATCTGAGTTTTAAACAAGTAGACATTTTTTAGGCTGCAATTTCCAATTGTAATAACATTTTACTTAAATATTAATTTTACTTACTTCCATATTCTTACTCCTCTTATCAAAATTCCTTTATTCCTCTTAGTGCAAATACTAGTTAATACAATAAATACAACCCTTTATAAAAATGCAAAAATTTCCATATGTTATCTTTATATTAAGAGTTCATTCATTGTAAAACATTATATGATTCATTTATTATATACAACTTATATATTAATATTTTATCACCCTCGGTACCATCGAGACCCAACATTTGATTTTGCTTTCATATTCTGGCTTTCTCAAAGCAGTTTCCTTTTGGTTTATGATATATTTGGATAAGTACAGTTCCTTGTTATCTG
This sequence comes from Pinus tabuliformis, assembly GCA_031772625.1. NCBI lineage: Eukaryota > Viridiplantae > Streptophyta > Pinopsida > Pinales > Pinaceae > Pinus > Pinus tabuliformis. The sequence continues at coordinate 920,985,569 of CM062812.1, read as the reverse complement.
CAATTTCATATACCAACAAATAAATTTAGTTTACCGTGTGGCAAATTGAGATTGATATATTTTATAATATAAGCTAATTTTTTAAGACTATAACGTCAAAAAAAAAAAATATATATATATATATATATATATATATATATATAATATTCCCATATAATTGAGTAGATATTCTTCACTTTTATGTGTTAGTTAATTTCAATATTTTTATTAACATCACTTCTTTCAATGAATTTCGAATGGATATTCATGAAAGTAAACTTGCATACCCAAGTTATTATTAGCTTAATATTGATTATAAATTTATTCATATTAAAAATTGATTACAAAAATTATAAATAAATAATTTATCTATTTTGATTTCATTATTTTTGTATTTAAATAATTTTTTTTTTTTTATTACCTTTATCTATATAAACAAAAGTTATTTTAATGTTTTTAATTTTTGAAAGTTGTAAGAGTTACTTCAAATGTTAGAACTAAATATTAAGTTTTATCACAAGTTTGATTTTATTCATTTTTTTGGGTGAAGGTGTCTACCAAATTTATTATACATAAAATTTGGGGAAGTTATATATAGTTATTATACATAAAATTTAGGGAAGTTATATATAACATGGAGTATATCCAAAAAAAAATATGCTTAGCTAAAAGCTTGTTTTCCTTAATTATAAGATAACATGTTAATGACTCAAGATCCAAAAATATGTAATAAGAATGAAAACTTCGGAAACCACTAGGTAATAAATAAGAATGAAAACTTGTCTTTGGAAACCACTAGCCAATAATTACATGTGCTGTGGTTTTCGTGGAATAATAAAGGAAATGCGAAAACTAACGCAGGCTATTATTGCAATTATCGCGGACTAAAAAATCAAAGTTTCACCGAAATGTGAAGTTGTCGGAGTGGAAATAGAAAGAGTTTGACTTGACATGTGCCTGCAATTTATTGAAGAAATGGGTTTAGCCTAAGGAACAGGGGCAGACTATACAGAAATTATGCCAATGTGTAGAGCAATGGACACCATTATCAGGGTGCAATTTATTGAAGAAATGGCTTTAGCCTAAGGAACAGGGGCAGACTATACAGAAATTATGCCAATGTGTAGAGCAATGGACACCATTATCAGGGTAAAATTTTCAGGGGCCTCATCATCTCGTTGTCTTCGTGGTCCAAAATCTGCAAATTTGAAATCCAACAGAATTAACATATTAGCCAAGATATGCATATTCAGGAATCGTCGGAATTATAATGCTGTACAACATTCAATATAGATGCAGTTTGAGGGAAAGAGGACACTTACATGGCAGTGATATACGTAACCTGGTTCAGCACTGGCATTAAAGGGATAAGATTGATTAGAGTCCAAGAGAGTGAAGGTAAGGAAAATGGTGGTCATATATCCAGGCTGCATCTTGAACACGTTCTTCCACGTTCTCTCGTTAGCAGGAGTTGCGATGACTCTACCCTGAGCATGCTTCTGTATATTGCATGCCACAGCATTGTTCGTCTTGTTCATGCAGCTCTCAAATTCGGTCAAATTTACCAGCTGTATCTGACTGAGGGTCTGAAACAAGCCGAGATGAATATGGAGAGGATGGTTGTCCGGAGTGAGATTGATGATATGCCATAACTCGTTGGTTCCTTGCCTCGGCGTCTCAGTAGCCGGTGCCAGAAATGGTAAAGCATTGAGGAACAAATGGGTCGGATCACCCGTGGCGCTGTCGTATTCATATAATGTGATGTAACGCGTTTGGGCGGTCTCGTTCTTGTTGGGAAGAGGATATGAAACCAATCTCGTTGGGATGGGGGTGTCGGGTTCCTTAGTTTTCTCAATCACAAATTTCATGACTTTGCTGTTGAGATTATCGACTGCACTTCCGGAGGGGTATGGATAGGGAGCGCTGTTTGTGAGGATGGCCTCATCCGTGGATGACTTCGCGAAGTCGATGATGACGTCTGCGATCTCAGAGGGGGCCAGCAGCAATTCCTTAACGTTCACGGGCCTGGGTAAGTAGGAAGAGTCGGAGCCTATCTGAGTCATATGAAGTCCGTTACTCAGCGCGAAACTGTAGAATCTGGCGTTGCCAGTATTCACAATTCTGAAGCGATATTTCCTTCTCTGTACCTTCAAGTAAGGCCACGCCTTGCCATTCACTATTACTGCATCTCCAAAATACTCTGGCTGCAACGCCACACCATAGTTAGATAATTCAGTCTGGAAAAATAAAAGCATGCAATGAATGATTTATGGATATAGTGCTGTACCTGCCACTGGCGATGAATGGTGGGGTTGTCACCGGTGGAGTTCATGTAAATGGATCCATTTTTAAGGAAACTTTTATCGGACACGAGAAGACTACGGTCATATTCCGGCCCTGAAGGAAGATTCAGAGGTGTCTCCACGGCCGGGTTTCGAATGATATAGGCGCCCACGAGGCCGGCCAAAAGATTTTCTCTGGTGAGGCCGAGGGCGTGGTCATGGTACCACAGATTGCCGGGTTGCTGGACATTGACGTAGTGATATTGAGATTTGGTCCAGGCGGGTCCGGTGTCATTGAATCCCGCTGTAAACCACGCCAATGAGTTCCCATCGCTCTGCGGTTCATGGATTCCACCATGCAGGTGAACGACCGTTGGGACTCCGCCGTGTTTGGGCTGGGCAGTCACGACGGTGGGATCCCACGGAAGAATATGTCGAGAAGGCAGATAATTTTCCCACGTCACGAACGTTTCTACGCCTTGGATGGCTTCGATCGTTGGACCTGGCACACTCGCACTCTCCTTCGATGTTCCATACGCAAATACAGTACTTGAGGGGAAATCTCTGTGAAATTTCTGTTAACAGAACACATATAAGAGACGAGTCATTGGCACGAATAAAAAGTACATACAAGTTAATTTCCATGGAATACAATGCGCGTTTTAATGTATTAGGGATATAGGTCCCGTACCCATTTTTTCTCAAACATCCCAATCCGAAGCTCGCCCGCCTTTAAATATCCATCTTGGCCGACGATATACCCCTTTAGCATGGGCATCTGTGGCAGCTCGTCCACGAACATCTCAAAAGTCGAAGCTATCTCCTGCAATTCCTCCTCAGTCACATTCGCAGCGTTTGCTAGAGAGAAGTGGATGAGAATTAAAATGCAAACCAGTACAGTAGAAACATGCTGCATATTCTTTGCCAGCGTCATCTTCAGACCTGCAATAACATATTCGGTCTCATTAAAACCCTGTGAAGTATTTTCCATTCCCTGCATCTCTACATAGAGAAAATACAATTTTCATATCACATGGTTTCGCAGTATAAAATGCATACTTACTCTAAATTAATTCTCCCCGATCAGAACAGCAGTACCCGCGATGCAAAGACACCCCGTGTGATGGCCTGGATGATTGCAATACCTCGTCATTAAATACAATTCGTTAGTTACTTCAACCTCTTACGTAACCATGGGAATATTGGTTCGTAACTAGGACTCATTCACGCGACCATGAGCGCCACCTCACATTAGTGATAAAATTCATCTAGAAAAAAAGAAAACCTACATGCGTGACACGCTGTAATGGATTATTCAGAGCCAATGCTGTTGTCATACACGCATCCAACGCATGCAACATTTGATTGCACTCCAGCCTATCGTGACGGCTAACAATAATCCGATTTTAAGTTCGTTCAGTGCTAAGTCAGAGTTGTCATTTTTTCTTCGGGGACAAGGATCGACCATTTCCACCGCTACATATTCTGTTTTTTATTAATTTGAATTTGCAATTTGACCCCCAAAAAAAAAATTTCTTCCCATCATTAAACCATTGAACAGCTATTATGACACCTCCTAACATTATAAAAATTAATAAAAAAAATCTCAAATTTTCAGAAACATGATGACTTAACTCGATCTTTCACGACATCCAACTGTCCGCATTTTGTCTGGCCAAGAATATATTTTCAATTTTAACTATAACGAAAAAACTAACATACTGTCCATCATTAAAACCATTCATATATATTATAGCTCTGTCCATCATTAAAACCATTCATATATATTATAGCTCTTTGAGTGGGTTTAATTTTTAAAAGAGGGTTTAATTTATAGTTTTTTATAATACAATTTGAGTGGATTTAGTTTTTAAAAGTCGGTTTAATTTTTAAGAGCATATATTTTCTTTTAAAAAGTTACAAGTTCAAAATTAAGAGGTTAGAGTATATATGCATTAGTAAATTTAGGAATTAATTGGTTTCTTGTCTTACAAACAAAAAATTTCATACACCAATTTAATGTCTAACTTAACTATAACTTTAAAACTATTATTATAATTATAATTATAATTATAATTAATTATAACTTAATCAACATATATAATAATAAACCCTTAAACCTATTCAACCAATATTATAACCCCCATAATATTATAACCCATTCACACCCATTCAACATGGGTAATAACAAACCATTAAACCTACTCAGCCTATACTATAACACCCCATAATATTATAACACCCACCCCATAATATTATAAAAATTAACAAGAAAATATCATAAGATTATAGAAATTAACAAGAAAATTTCATAGTATTATAGAAATTAAGAAGATTTGAATTTTCAGAAAGAAGATGAGGTAGATGCACACAACTCGATATGCAAATGTCAGCATTTTGTGTGGAGTAAGAATAAACGCTGGAATTTGGCGAGAGAAAGCGTGTGTTCCACCCTAAACATACAGAGGAAGGCCTTTTTAGTGCAGGTTCAACTATTTTTCTAGACTCCACGTGGTGCTTCTCTAACACGTTATTATCGTCTTGCGTATTCTATTGAACCGACAGTGGTATTTTATTATCGTGTTGCGTATTTTTGAAGTTCCAGATTAGGTAAGGAGACCGACGCCAAACTCTTGAAAATATATGAAGGTTCCAACTTAGATAGGGAGACCGATGCCAAACTCTTCTTGAAAATATATGAAGTCGAAGTTTTCCGAAAAACAATGGGCCTTCTCCGAATGCAAAAAACGTATATCATGTTATAATTTATATTTAGAAATATGAACCTTTGAGTTTTTTTTTTAAGGTTAAAAACATAATTTAGACCTCCTATATTTAATTATCAAATATGGTAATATGGCAATAAATCATTCCAAAAAAATTTCATCTTGTTTTCTATATATTTTAAAATAAATATTAAATATTAATATTAATTAAACAAATCTTAAACAAGCGTTTTTATTTATATGTTAAATTATACAAAACTAAAACTATAAAAATAAGCTCATCCTCACTCTACCACATAAAAATTCTAGAAGCGTAATTAAATCCTTGTGATTAGATTGCTCATTGATTTCATTGCATTTAAAAATAAAGGTTACTTAGCAGCGTAGTATATGCCACATAAGTTTAGAAAAATGATATTATTTAATTATTTATTTAAATCAAAGTGTTTCTAAAAATATTTAATTTAATTTTATGTATAGATTTATATAAATTTAATTTTTATAATTTTAATGATTTTGTAAACTTGATTTACAAAGAACTGAATAAATTTGAACCATAAGTGATATAAGAACTACTCATAAATTATTATGATAGCCTAGTGAAGCATGCAATCCAAATCTTTGCCCCTAGATTAATGTATGACAAGTATGTTGTACCATTCAAAGGTTTAATTGTTGCATATTTTTTCTTACATTCCACTTATATTTTTTGGAAATTTAAAATTAAAAGATCAATTATATTTCTCGTGAATTAAGAACTTCATTATCAACTATGCTACTATGTTACATATGCTTCCATGATATGTAGGTTCTATTACATTACATGTAAAGAATTTTGACTTAGCTCCATCAAATGATAAAAGAGTTTGTATTTATTTAATTAATTAAACAAAAGATTGATTAAAAATAAGAACATGTTTTTACAAATAATTATTTTCCTTTTTAATAAATCATTACCTATTCTTGAAAATATATGGGAATAATAAAATTAAAATGATAGTGAACTTGGGTGATTTTAGATAATGGTTACACACTTGGAGACCATTAATATTAGGTAAACATCTAGGACATAGTTCAACAATAACCTATAAATAATTTCCCATAAAACTTTTGTAGAGTCTATATGTTACTATAAGAAATTAAAATTTCATTTTATAAGCCAATTATATATATATATATATATATATATATATGGATGGTTGGTTAAAACATTTTACCACTGTTTCCTTAAAACGAATAGGATGTGTAATTCTTTCCATATTTAAATCTCTCAAATTATAAATCCTTTTTCAAGGTTTGCAAAGTTCACACTATTAAAAAAAAATATTCTATAAAAAATATAATCCCTTTAAACTGAATCAAAATGTGTTAGGTAAATTTTTGAAATTTTTTTCCTTTTAAAACTTTGTTTATCAAAATTCTTATTTTTCTAATTTTTTATTTTCATAAACTAAATTGTATAAAATTTTTCTTCTTTATAAATTAAATATCTCTTTATAGGTTAAATGTATTTCTTTTTTGGTTGATAAGTGGGTGAATCTAAAAATCACTCTTACCCTGTGGTTGAGAGGCCACGACTGAGGGGCATCTAAGCCATCAAAGTCACTCGGGGCATCTAAGCCGTCAAAGTCACCTGGGGATTGCACCCGGCCTGAGCCGCACCAAGGGATTGCACCCAGCCTAAGCCGCACCAGCGGAAACCTTGCTGGATTTTTTGCTATCAGTGAGACTAGAACCGATGACCATTAGCTTACGAAGCGCCTTAACAGCATGCTCCTTCATTGACTGTTCTAAATCTCTTTGATTAGGTTAAATGTATTTTCATAAACCAAGTACTTAATTTTTTATTTTATTTAACCTCCTTCAAAATATGCTTAAATTATTAAGTTTTTTGACATCCTTTTCACTTTTCAAACCTTTTGCATAAAATATCTCATTTTTCTAATTTTTTATTTCCATAAACTAAATGGCATAAAAAAAATTCCTTTCCATAAAATATCTCTTTATAAGTTACATATCTCTTTATATACGAATGAATTCAATTTTTATTTCACTCAACGTCATTCAAAATATGCTTAAATTATTCATACGCTAATTGAAATTGTCCATTCTAATTGCATAGGTTTTATAACATTACTACTAAATATTAGCATCAAGTTTTGTGGAAAAATCCTCAAACCTGAACCAAGCAAATCGTTGGTTGTTTAAGCAACCATTGACAAAAACAAATATAAATATAATTGATTGATTCTATCACTTTATTTTTTTTTTAATATTATAATAATTTTTTCATAAGGTTGTTAAAACATACATATAACCAATATATTATATATGAAGAAGTTTATTTTTTTGTATTTTTTGTCTATTTAACGAGGATTTCTTAAAATGGTAAATGTTATATTCAAAAACACATTTTAAACAATGAAAAATCATAATCTCATAAAGACTTTTGACATCACATTCCGACAAAAAAAAAACACAATTTAAAATATACAAAACAAAATCTAACATATATACCAATAACAAAATATACAAAACTTAAAAATGTAGACTACACCACAAAAATATAATGGCAATGCAGCCATATTTAAGAAACACTATTATATTATCTGATCCACATAAATACATGTTGGTTTCCATATCAACTACTCCACTATTATCACTGTTTAGAATATTCTACTCCATTATCACATTTTATTTTAAAATAAAAATGACAACTCCAATTAATTGTACAGGATACACATAATTATCTTCATAGTATTCTTTGCTATATGAAATTTTAAATTATTTTCCACTTCATATGAAAGGAATAATTCATTTTAACTTATCAATATTAAAAAACTAAAATGAACTTATCAATAGTAAAAAACTAAAATGAAATTAATTTTTCTTGTTACCTAGTCTGTTTGTAAATTTAAAAATGTTATGAATATAAAGTTTGACTTCATGGGTTATTATGAAGATTTCTAAAATATTTGGAAACAATAAAATTTCACCCAAGTCATTAATAATTTAAATATTAAATTTTGATTTTTAGCATCCATAAGACTTTCACTATGAAAATTATTTCTACACATTTATGGTTTTTTTTAAATAAGGAAAAATGGTAAGCCAACTACTACAAAAACAAGTTAAACTAAACTACAAAAGCCTTATAAAGTTGAATTCTAAATTTCAGAGCCTCATAAATTGAACTACAAAGTCATGTATACCTTCTCTTCATTATCGAGAATGAGGTTGAAATTATTAAAATGAGCATAAATTCAATTCAATACAACAATGTTATCATCTTCATTTTCATCAAAATATATGTGACCATAATCAAATACCACCTGAGTTATGTTTTCTAAGAGGATGGGGTCGTTTGTGGGGTTGGACCATGGAGATCTGTATTTTCTTGGATGGGATCCTTATAATCGACATTGAATGTAACACCTTCCTCTCCAAAGGTCATTAGACTAGTTGTATTCCAAAATGCCTACTCATTTTCAACATCTTTCTCAGATTCAGTAAATACCTGCAAAGTAATTAATAACAACACAAATCAACTACTTTTATTTATTAGACTATTAGTCTAACTTATAGAATCCACATTGTTAATTTACTACTAAAGACTTCTCAGATAATTTTCATCCCTTATTGGCTTGCATTCCCTCTACACTAGGAAAAGAAGAATCAACGAGTTCTTCATAAAGCAATGAATCAATTTATTTAAGTTCCTCTTCGAGTTTTTTCTTATGGTCATGCAATTATGTTAATTCATTACCTATTACAGTTAGTTGATGGTTGAGCAAAACTAAGTAGAAATAATCATTAGAGTAATGATAGTTATAGAAGTTGCACAAATATTTTTTAATTAATATATCTTCTTTATTTGATTCTTTAGCATGCATATTTATAAATAAAAAAGATATGTTAACTCAACATGACCATATTAACGTTATGTTATGTTCATATTTACAATTGGTTAATACAAAAAATTAAAGAGATAACTTCATGTATTTATTTACTTTAAATATGTATTATTATTTGAGCTTATATATCCATTATATTATTATTTAGTTATTAATTTTTAGAATCGTGTGTTCCTATTTTGTTAAAATAGTTTTATTTGTATACTGTTACTAGTTTCTAGGATCTCTTAAGTTTTTCTTTCTTAACTTTCTTAACTTTGTTTTATTTATATATAGCTTTTATAATTAATAACTATTATCATAATCAAGTTGTCTATAAGTGCAACTTTTTGAAAAGTTTTCTGATTTATTTTCCGATCTAATTTCTCTAGAATCCTGGAGGGATTCATTGAAATCACAATTTTAATGGGTGAAATATACACAATCAAAGTAAAAGAACCAATTTAAACAACACAAATCAAGATTTCACCACAAATTGTTCTGTTAGATTCCAGCCAGAAATTCCCTGGAAACTCCAAAAAGTCGCACTTAAAACGACTTCTTATGATAATTAGTTATTAGTGTTTAGAATCTTGTGAGAATTTCTTTGCTAATTTTATTAAATATAAAATTTTTATTTATATACAGTTACTAATTTTTAGAATCTGATAAAGATATATTAACTCAACACAACCATATTAATGTTATGTTATTTCATATTTACAAATAGTCAATAAAAGAGTTAATTAATAAAAAATAGTTTGAATTATTGATTTGTTTTACATTGATTACAATATATTAGTTTATAATTACAATTTTGTTTTTCTATATATCTTTTTCTAATTTAACTTTAATCAAAATTAATATCAACTAATTTGATTTAAATAAATAATATATATTTTTAGTTGAGATGGTTTCTTTATTTTAATATTTAACATGTAGATTTCTAAATAGTAATGATATGTTAACTCAACACAGCCATATTAAGGTTATATTATGTTCATATTTACAATTAGTCAATACACATAGTTATATAATAAGAATTTGTTTGAATTATTGATTTGTTTTATGTTGATTACAAGATGCCAACCACGATCCCCATGAAAATAGGCGAATTGTTAGGGTTTTTTTTACTTTATTAACATTATGTTATGTTGGTGTTTACAATTAGTTATTTACATTAAATATAATTTTCATGATTCTTAAAACTTATTACTATACAATTTCATGTGATCATGTATAACTTCATGTATTTATTTACGTTAAAAATGTATCATTTTTTAAGCTTATATAGCTAGTATGTTATTTGTTTATAATTACAATTTTTTAGTATATTTTTCTCTAATTTAATTTTAATCAAAATAATATCCACTATTTTGTTTAAATAAATAATATATATATATATATATATTTTATATATATATATATATTTCTTTATTTGATTCTTTATATATATAGATATATCTAAATAATAAAGATACGTTAGCTCGACATAACCATATTAACGTTATGTTATGTTTGTATTTACAATTAGTCTGTATAAAGAGTTAATTAATAAAAATTGGTTTGAATTATTGATTTGCTTTACTTTGATTACAAGATTCCAACCATGATCCCATTGAAAATTGGCGAATTTTCGGGGTGCCCAAATTTCATGGATGACATGGGACACATGTCAAAAAAGTTGAAATAAGACACCCAAAATTTTAAGCCAATCACATGGTAACAAATTATTTTATTTGATTAAGAAAATACTCTAATGATCTCTAAAGTTAAACATTAGAAGTTTTCACGGTCAACACAAAACTAATAGTGGCCAACATGCAAATAGATTGTTATAGTCCTTCTTGGCAGGGTCTAAAGAAAAGATAGGTAATCAAAGATATACTTTAATATTTCTATTTTAATTTTATAATTTTTTAATAATATCAAATGATTTTTTTTAATTGTATCTTATAGATGTTAAAAACAAATTATATTAATTTTTTCTATGTAATAATAATGATAACTATTGAATGGGTATTTTTCACTTACTCAAAAATTAGAAGTAAAACTAAGTTTTCTATTCTAAAGAGCTTATGTGTATTCATTTGATTGACTATCGAAAACAAGTTTCTAGATAGTTAACAATTCTAGGACCAACTTAATTGTTGCTTGATTTAAAAGCAATGTCAGAGGCATCATTTCAGCATAGTTGTTATTACCACCTGTTGACGCTGCGATCAACTCCCTCCAAAAATTTTCCAACACGTCAATTTTGGAGCCTATTGAGTATTTGATGATTTGTCGATCCATAGTCGCTTCATGATTGATTAATGTTACGCCAACTGTTTAAGTCTTCTTCCCAGTTTCTAAGTGTCAATGTCGCTTCCTCACACATGCTTAGTCTGTAACATGTTCATGAGCACATTTATTTACACAAGCTTGAATATACATAACATAACCCATCAAGAAAGTGTATGTATAATGTTCAACCTATGTCGACAGTCAATGCACACTTTCAATTCACAGTCTCTCACTTTTGGTTGTGATTGTACTTCTATTTTGGTGATTTTTTCTAATTATCACTTTTGTGCACCTTCGCTTTTCCAAGTGTCACTTTCATGTTTACAACTGTCACTTTTGCTTCCTTCCACTTTAATAAGTTTCACTTTCATGTTATATTCACTCTGAAATGAGTCTCTTTCAATTTTGTTAGCATTTTGAAGTGTTGTTTGCACTTTTCTCTTACGGTTGCAAGTGTTGTCTTTTAGCATGGGAAGTGTTGCACATTGCAAAAGTGGAGTTATGGTTCGTTTAAAGAGGTAAATTTACTATCATTGAGTCCTATTTATCATATAGACATGTATTACACTCATTTGCAAAGTTAATGCATTGTCGCACCAGTGTCGTCATTGTTGTCGCAAAGTACATCCAAATTGTCGCACTTGGAGGAGGTTGTTGCATTGTTGCCACATCAAGGGGATCATATTGTTATTTTGTACTAAGTGATCAATGTTGTGTCATTGATTGTTTTGAGTGTGTGTTCATGCTTAATTTTTATCCTCTCTCACTTTTACATCACTGATCCCACACTTAGTCAAATTCTGGAAATTTCCTACCCGATCAACATGACTTCGCTCAGCCTCCTGGAATTGTGCATTGTTAAATATTGACCCTCAAGTTGATCCTTGCCCTCCTGGAACTAAAAAATCCACTGTTCCCACCTCCAAAGACTATGCATTGTGCACTCTCATTGCTCAACCTTGGCCCCTTGACCTACATAACTACACATTTTATCCTCCCAGTCAACCTCCTTCTATGCACTGCATAGTGGTAAGCCTTAAGCTGTCATCCTACCTCCTTGATGTGTAAAATTTCACAATCCCTAGGCCTACCTGTCTCCTGTACTACGCATTTGGCCACTTAAAATCTCAAGACTACCTCACTGAGCTCCTTAGTTGCATAGTCATATTTCCCAGTCCTCTAGAACTGCACATTGCACAATCTCAAGCTTCAGTCCATCACTCATGGCCCCTAGAACTGTGCAATGTACAATCCCTGAGTCTTCCTCCATGTCCAGTGCCCAATCTTAGCTCAATCAGTCCTTTTCATGAAGAAAGCTAGACTAGGAGATTTCTAGACTAATGTCATCTTGTCATGAGTGGATTCCATTTGCAGGTACTATATCTTGACATGACATTGTTGAAAATGTAACAAGAAAATCCTGATTTTTTCCCTTGAATTAAATTACGAGAAAAAATGTAATTCCACATAAAAGACATCTTGTATGAGTTAACTAAGTTAATTTGACTTAGTTGGTTCATTTTAGGCCAAGAGGTAACTCGTCAAATGAGATTATGTTTATTCATTTAGGTTGTTCATAGTTATATACACGAGGGAGTGACTGTTGAGTTTCATCTCCCGATGACTCTCCATTTTATCTTATTATTTATTTACACTATTTATAATTATTCACACAATCCCTATGATTAGGTGTCAACATCCCCCCCTTAATCTAAAGGGATGTTGGTGAGTCCAAGCATCATTCTAAATCTTTTAAGCTTTTCTCTTCCAAGCGCTTTGGTGAAGATGTCTGAAATCTGCTCATTAGTGGAACAATGGTGAAGATGGATTGTTTTGGCCTCAACATGATGTCAAATCAGATGATATTTTGTATTGATGTGCTTCGTTCGATCATGGAACTTTGGGTTCTTGGCCAACTTAATTACCAAGGTATTGTCAATCATGAGTGGAGTTGAATGTACTTGTTTTACCTGCAAATATTTGAGAATTTTCCTAAGCCACACAATTTCTTTTGTTGCCTCAGTTGCTACCACATATTCTACCTCTGTTGTGGAATCTATTGGAACTGATTGTTTGTGTGATCTCCTGGAGACAGCTCCTACACCAAGACTCATAGCATAAAGAGAAGTAGTTACCCCAGTTTCTTTGTCTCCATCGAAGTCTGAATCAAAGTATCTAATCAAGCTGAAGTTGCCCACCTGTGTATACTTGAGTCCAAATTCTTGAGTTTCCTTCAAGTACTTTAGAAATATTTTTGCAGCAAACCAATGTCCCTCAAAAGGATTTTGCATAAACCTGGAGAGGATTCCAACAACAAACAAAATGTCTGGTTTGATAGTAGTCAGGTAGTTGAGAATTCCTACAAGTTGTCTATACTTTGTTGCATCCTCAAATTCGTTTCCTTCAATGGATGTGAGCTTTAAGTTTTGTTGCATTGGAGTAGTCAGAGGATTGCATTTAGCCATGCCAAACATGTTCAACATTTCTCCAATGTACTTCTTTTGAGAAAACAATATGGACTTCGGATGTTGAGTTACTTCAATACCAGGATAGTAATGAACATAGCCCAAATTAGTCATTTCAAAACCTTTCCTCAATTCCTTCTTTAGTGATGCAATGTAGCTCTCATTGTTCCCTGTCATCAAAATATCATCTACATATACCACAAGATATACAATTGTTTTGCCAAATTTCTTGACAAACAAAGTTGCATCATCAAGATCATAATGTCTCAAATTGAGTTTTAGAAGATGCTCAGTTAGTTTTTCATACCAGGCTCGCGGTGCTTATTTGAGGCCATACAAGGATTTCATAAGTTTTCATACTTTATGTTCATGTCTTTTCACAAAAAATACTTCAGGCTGGGACATAAAAGCATTCTCTTTTAGATCTCAGAAAGAAGATTTTACATCGATTTGATGGACTTTCCAACCGTTTTGAGCTGCTAGGGCAAAGAGTGTCTAGATGGTAGCCCATTTTGCCGTGGGGGAAAAGGTATCCTCATAATTGACCCCTTCCTTTTGTGAAAAGCCTTTTGCCACAAGCCTAGCTTTGTGCTTTTCAAGTGAGCCATCGGCTTTATACTTGTTCTTGTAGACCCACTTGTAGCCAATTGGTTTGGTTCCCAATGGAGGATCAACAAGCTTCCAAGTCCCATTCTTTATCAATGCATCATACTCCTTTTGCATCGCTTATTTCCATTCATCATGAGAAGTGGCTTCTTTGAAGGAAGTTGGTTCAAAATATGTAGACAAATTCAATTCACAATCATAAGAAACATCCATATCAACAGGTGAATCAGAGTCATCTACATCACCTCCATTTTGCCGGGTTGAATTTCTAGTTCCTGTCTTTCCAACCTCATTAGGATGAACACTTTCAAGTGTCTTTGTTAGCCACTTTGGGGGACATTTCTGAGATGGTCCAGGATTCTCAGTTGATTGAGTTGGGACTGAATCAATATTGAGTCTCCAATTTTGTCAATCACATCACTCAAAGTATCATCCATTATTGGAGTTTCATGCGGGGGATAGAGTGCTTCAAAAGAAGATTCCACAGGTTGATCTAGTATAGGAATCCCCCCTTCAAGATGTGGAATATGATTATCAAATTCTTGAAATGATTTTTCATTTGCAAATCTATCCAAGTGATCAAGTTGTCGCTCAACAAAATTGTCAGCTTTGGATGATTCAAGAAAGATTACATCTCTAGATACAACAAACTTTTTATTGACTTCATCACATAGACGATATGCTTTGGAGGTGTTTGAATACCCCAGGAAGATACACTTACGACTCCTTGCTCCAAGTTTTTTTCTATGTACCTTTGGTATCAAGGCATAACATGTGGAACCAAAGACCCTGAGATGCTTTACCAAAGGAATGTGCCAATACCACATTTCATAAGGAGTCTTGCTTCTAATAGCATTAGATGGAAATCTATTCTTTACATATATAGCACATAGAACTGCATCAACCCAAAACATCAATTTTACATTCTTAGAAAACATCATGGAGTGCACCATATTTAAGATTGTCCTATTCATTCTTTCAGCTACTCCATTATGTTGGGGATTATAAGGCACAGTTGTTTGATGTTTGATACCATAATGGTGAAGATAGTTTTCAAATTCATTTGAAGTGTATTATTTTCCATTATCAATCCAAATAGAGCCAATATGAGATTGTGCATCATTTTCAATCCATGTATGAAAGTTCTTGAATGTTTGAAAATCATTAGATTTGTTCTTCAATAAATAAACCCAACACATTCTGGTGTAGTCATCAATAAATGTCATCATATATTATTTCCATTTACAGAAGGAACAGGCATTGGACCACATAAATATAAATGAATGAGTTCAAGTTTTCTATGTGCTCTGGGACGTGAATCATGAAAATACTGTTTGCTATGCTTTCCTAGAATGCAAGCATCATATTGCTTAAGTTTCCTAGGAATTGTAGGAAAACCAGTAACACCATTTTTCTTCAACAAGCGGAGGCTGTCATAGTTCAAGCATCCAAATCTATCATGCCATAATAAACTTGATGGAAATGTACCTTCTTCATAATGAGAATTGTATGATAAATTTTGTGCATGAGCAGAGGTACCTTGCAGCTTGAGAAGCATTTCTTCTTCTATCCCTGTCATGACAAGTGAGTGATCTGATGCTTTTCTCACCTCAAACTTTCCATCAAACATATGAATGGAGTGTCCTTGCTAGCGGATGTGGACCAAGGACAACAAGTTTCTCCTCAGCTATGGGAGATATAAAACATGATGTAGAAGAAAGTCTGGAAGACTAGGCAATTTAAGCCTAATTGTGCCAAGCCCTGATGGATTGAGTTTTGATTTGTTTGCAAAGTATACTACTGCATCAATATTGTTAGTAAATTCTTTAAAAAAATATCTTCTAAAGGTCATGTGGCAAGTTTCTCCTGAATCAAGAAACCAATCATTTTTCCAAGAAGCAAGTGAAGCATTAAATAATTCTTCACTTACTCCAATATTACAGTGTGCCACAACATAGTGAGCGGATTCAGGTGCTTTACCTTTCTCTTTGTCATTAATTTTACCTTTGTGTTGGCTTCTTTCCTGCTCAATGTGGATGCATCATGTGATCCATCTCTTTTGCAATGTATGAAATGCAAATCTGACTTTTCTCCTCGAGAGTGTCTACCCCCCTGCCTCTGAAATTTCTTCTTCCTCTTCGTCTTCGACCACCTCTTCCTCTGGAAGAATCTTGAGCAAGATTCTTCTCTCTATATGCAAGACACATAGCCTCTTCAAAATACCGAGGAGTTGTCTTCTTCCCAAAAGCTTTATCTCTTTCAGCAATTTTTTTCACAAGGGAGTCAAAGGTAATTTCTTTGAGGTTTCCATTTGCTTACAATGACTCAAGATAGTTTGAGTAAGTGGGATAAAGTGCCTTCACAAAAGCTATCATAGGAATGTCTATTCAACATTAGTGACTTTGATATCATACATAATAGATTCTACTTCTGTTTCAAGAGCAAGAGGATCATCATTTCGTAATTCAAGGCTGAACAATTTAATCATGAGTTGAACAACTTCAAGTGTAGAGTGTGAGTCATAGAGTTCCTTCAATTTTTGTAAGGCTTCGAAAGCATTTGAAAATGGTGAAATAGGGTGACTCACCTCTTCATTTACTAATGCTGCAATCAAGGCATAAGCCTTATTGTTCTTATTTTCCCAAATGGAAAATTCATTGTCTGAGGTAGGCTGTTCTGGTTCTTTGTCTCTATCTCCAACACACACTCCTTTCCACAGCTCATTAAAAATGAGAGTGTGTTTGTTTTTCTGTGACCATTCTGGATAGTTCTCCTTGCCAGTGAGAACCACTCTCACAATAGATATCAATGAATGAATTAAAAAAAAAATTGTGCACTGTAAAAAAAATATACTTCTACTGCCAATATATAAAATATTTTCACTTCTGGTGTTAAAGAAAAAAACTGCACTGTAATAGCAATATTCTAAAAAAAGAAGAAGTGCAATTTTGGTCAAGAATGTAGTTTTGGTAAAAAATGTAGCATGGAGGGAGCAACGTACTGGAGGGAGCAGCGACAGCATGAGAGGAAGAGCAACAAAAGCTACCTCTATCAAGTTTTGCATCGATATTTGATTAGGTTTTAATAACATATGCAGAATATAATGGCGAGCATGCCAGTGATTACTGCTGAGACAATTGCATTGACTGAGAAAAACATGGATATGACACTAGATGAAGCAGCAAAGATGTCCAAAAAAACCCAGTCAAAAGACAAGGAAGCAACAAAGACAAGGAAGCTTGGAATGAGCAGCGTACATGGAGAAGCTGCTGGAATTCAGCATTAGAAATCTGTTGTGTTCTCATCCATTATCCTGGAAATGTTGGTCTGCGTATGAAAGGAGGGGCCATATGGAGCAACGATAGCATGGAGAGGAGGGCCATATCGAAACAATGATAGTGTGGAGAGGAGGGCCGTATGGAAACAACGATAGTGTGGAGAGGGGTCGTTACACAACAGAGAGCTGCTGGTGGAGGCTAGAGATAGCAGCGTATACACTGAGTCACATTCGAAATGCTGCAAGAATGCTTCTATGGGCTAGATAACACACTAGGACTGCTGGCAGCCTCATAAAATAGTGCGCTTAGAAGTATGGGAGCTACAAGGGGAGGTACACCAATATTTACATAAAGAGTTACACCAATTATCACGTAGAGGGCATATAACTAAAGAATATGGCAAACTGCAAGACAAATTTCTGAAAAATGGCAGAAGGGAGTTACAATGGCAGACTACAATGCCAAAAATGGAGCTGGCTCTAATACCATGTCAGGCCAGGAGGTAACTCCTCAAATGAGATTGTGTTTATGCATTTAGGCTGTTCATAGTTATATACATGAGGGAGTGACTGTTGAATTTCATCTCCCGATGACTCTCCATTTTCTCTTATTATTTATTTACACTATTTACAATTGTTCACCCAATCCCTATGATTAGGTGTCAACAGTTCAGTTAATTCAAGTTGAGGGTCTAACTTGAATCATGTAGAGTGGCTCCTACTTTATAGGAGCCTTAGTTGAGTTTATTTTGAGTTGTAATTAATTAATTCAGTTTAATGGAGTCAAAGTTAGTTAGACTAGTTCTGAATGTTAGAGGAACTAGTAGGAGGTCTAGCAGTGGGGTGCTACTTTAGTGTTCAACCAGTTAACTAATAAATCAACCATAAATAACTCATGCACATGTGATCTATGAGTTACCCAGTTGAGATTGGAGTTCAAGGGAAATGTACTATTAGTTGTATAATCATCCAAATTGTACAAGTGGTGCATGCAATCACAAGAAGGCCTATGATGGATTGCGCTATTCCAATTGATGACTTTCCCTAATTAATAGGGGCTAATTTTCAACTATGTAGAGAAATAGGGACTTGGGCAAGAAAAAAAAATGATTAAGTATTGGTCAAGGCTTGTTTAGGAAGCAGTGAGACAGATATAGTGCAAAGGTTGCTCTAGCTTGAGAAAAGCATTCTAATCTTCTCATATTTTCTGACTAATGGAATATACAGATAGAAAGGGTTTTTAGCTATGGCTTTCCCTAGGAAATCATTGTGTCATGTGTTAATTGGATTTTTTCTATTGTATGCTTTGTGATTTCATGATCGTTAATTGTTTCGGCAGTTGGTAGAGTAGATCCAAGTCTATTGTTTTTGTAAATTACAATTAGCAATTTGAATCTACAAGGAATTTCTACATGATATCAGAGCTGATATCACAATAGAAGAGAAGAATACGAGTTTGTCTTTGCAAGATCGAATTTGCATAATCAAATATTCAGAGCTAGTAGGATGACCTTCTATGGATTGAGACTCAAATATACCCTTGAGTGTAGTTCAAATTATATTACTTGGAAGGACAGGTTCAAGGTAGTGTTGGAAGATAACGGGTTGAAGGAATTAATATATACTAATATTCGTAAACCTCCAACATTTGATGCTTAGTATCTAGCAGAATTAAAGAAGTGCATTGTAAAAGAAAGGAGGATCATATTGAAAGTTGTTCAATATCATATTGTCTTGAACCTCCATGGGAAGGAAACTCCACATGTAATGTGGCAAGCCTTGATAGACATTTTTCAAAACAATAGTGACCATAGGAAGTTGGCACTCAAGGACAAGATTCACAAGATCAAGATGGTGAAGGGTGACGTAATATCACAGTACTTGAGCGAGTTCAGGCAATGTCGAGATGAGCTTGGGAGCATTGGTATTACAGTTATTGAGGATGACCTGTTTAGCCTAACACTTCTAGGCCTTCCCAAGAGTTGGAACAACTACCAGGATTTAGTAAATGGGAGGGAGGAAATACCAAAGTGGGAGAAGTTGTGGTTTTACTTAGTGTAAGAAGAGATAAGGTGGAACACCAGAGATGGAACCTCATCCAAGCATGATGATGAGGAGAATTATGCCTTGGATGGAAAGGAAAATAAAGGGAAAGGGAAGAAATCCCAATCCAAAGGAGATTCTAGTCAGGAAGGCAAGAAGAAGAACTTATCAAAGAATAAATGTTTTCACTTTCATGAGCTGAGACATTATGCCACGAAGTGTCCGCACAAGAAGGCCACCAACAAGCCCTCAAGAGGTGTGGAAGTTGAAGCTCTAACTTCACAATTCGAGTTGGATTTCACCTTCATTGCATGCATGGTGACATTGGTAATGGGTAGTGTGTGGTATTTTGATAATGGAACCTCATTCCATATGATGGGGAACAAAGAAATTTTTAGTGACTTGGAGGAGAAGGACCTCCAAATGCACATTGAGATGGAAGATGATGGAAGGTATTGCGCAACCAATATTGGTACTATTACTTTTCATAGGAAGTCTAGTTCTCATCTCACATTAAAAGATGTCATGTATGTTCCAGGTCTGAAGAAGAATTTAGTTTCAATTGCTATGTTGGAATACCATGGCTACGATGTCATATTTATCAAAGGAAAGGCTTTCCTAGACATATTGCCACAGGACAAGTGAAGCAGATCAAGGTTTAGGTGAAGAACCTCTACAAATTGGATGTAGAAGATTGTGTTTCTTTGAGCACGAAAGTAGATAAGATGCAGAGCCAAGGCATTGGTGAATTATGGCATAAGAGACTTGGGAATTTGCACCATGGAGCTTTGAATATCATGCAACATATTTCTACAGGACTTCCCAAGGGTTCACTAGAGCAACGAGATACATGAAAAGGGTGTACATTGGGGAAGTACACCAAAGACACCTTGCATGATAAGGACAATTCAACGCAAGCAATCCTTGAAAGATTCTGCTCATATGTGCATGGAGCATTCTCAATGACCTCCACGACCAAGCACATGTATTATGCGATATTTGTAGATGATTTCTCGCGTAAGTGATGGATTTTCTTCATGCAAAAGAAAGACTATACATTCTCCAAATTTTGTGAATTTAAAGCACTTGTTGAGAAAGACATTGGTAGGAAAGTGAAGGCTCTCAAGAGCGATAACGGTGGAGAATATGTGTCAAATGAGTTCAAAAAATTTTGTACATCAGAAGAAATTTGACGGGATTTAATAGAACCCCATAACCCATAATAGAATGGGGTTGTTGAAAGGAAGAACAAAATTATTGTGGGAGTTTCATGAGCGATGTTACATGAAGAGGTCCTACCATTTCACTTGTGGGCTAAAGCATGCAACACAACGACATATGTGAAGAACAAGAGTCCTCATTAGATTCTTGGGATGAGTACACTAGAAGAAGCTTTTTTAGGGAAGAAACTAGACGTGTCACTGGTTCATCAGTTTACTGTCATGTTACCATGGATGCAAGGAAAAAGCTACAGCCAACAACTGAGTGGGGCATATTTTTGGGGTATACTGATACACCTCACAACTATCGAGTGTACTTTCCATCACATAGGATGACAATTGTTCGTAGAGATGTGAATTTCAAAGAAGATAAGGTTGTGATATAATCCCTTTAGAGGGAGCTTTAGTTTCCTGTAGTTGAGGATCTTTTACCTCCAAAGGAAGAACCTCATGATATTGTGGAGTAGCCACAAGTAGAGGATAAGAGAGTGGAAGCACCCACTCATGTAGAGACATACAGAGATGGATGGAAACACACCAGAGAAGCTAAGAGATTGATGCATGATACTAGATAGAATGTGGGAGAACATACATCACATCGTAGGCAAAGGAGGTCACCAGATCGGTACATTGGATACATGGCTCTAATGAGTGAGAGTGTAGGTACTGAGCCATCCTCATTCGCAGAATAAGTACATAAACCAGTATGGTTTGATGCCATGCTAGAGGAATATGATTGCATTATCAAGAACAATGCTTGGGAAGTTGTGACAAGGCCATAGGACAAGTCAATGGTAGGTTCCAAGTGGATCTATAGGTTGAAGAAAGTAGAATATGGGAGTGTCGAGAAACATAAAGCTAGATTTGTGTCCAAGGGGTTCTGTTAGGTGGAGGGAATTGATTATGAGACCTTTTCTCTAGTAGAAAGGTACTCTTCAATCATATCTATTCTATCACTTTCAACACAAATGGGATGGAAGATACATCATATGGATGTGAAGACAACCTTCCTCAATGAAGTGATTGAGGAAGAGGTGTACATTGAGCAGCCAGAAGGATTTGAGACCTTTTATAGAGAGTCTCATGTGTGCAGACTCAAGTGAGTGATGTATGAATTGGAACAAGAACCTTGTGATTTGTACACTAGGATCGATAACTATTTCATCAATTTGGGCTTCACCAACAGTGAAGTAGATGCAAACCTTTACCATATTATGGTTGAAGGTAAACTATGTTGATTTTTGGTAGCATTGTATGTTCTCTAAGCCTCAAAATTTGTAGGGAGGCTTGGACACATGTATTCCAGAATACCTATAAATTGTTTTGGGAAATTCCACCGAGAGACAATTTTATTAAAATAATTAATTATTTTTAATGGATGCCTAAGTCTAAACTTAGGAAATTAAAATAATTAAAGGGTATTAATCAAATTGAGGGTGAAACTTCTAGAAGAATATGGAGATCAAGTCCAAATGATCTGAGCCATTGATTAGAATCTAATATGGGTCATTGATTACGCAACTGGAGGATTATCAGAAGGACTTTAATGGGCATTTGGAAAACACATCAAAGAGAGATCAAGAGATCGAATTTCTCAGAAAGGGCAGTGAAACATTTGCTAGAGAGACGATTGAAGTGATTTCTTGCAGTTAGGGGTAGGTATAGTTCTAGAGGGGGATTTCCATATCCAGGAATACATTGTAGAGGAGGCAGAGAGAGATCCATAAGAAGCAGCTCAGATGCTATGTTGGGCAGTGTATGCTCGCATAGAGCCAATGCAGAGCTTCAAAGGGAGTCCAAAATTCAGTTGGAAAGTCAAGTTCCTAAGTCAGAAGATGGGGTGTGAGACCGGAGAGATAGAGGAATGAAAATCCAGATAAACGGAGATTCAGGAAGAGCTGACACAGATCCCCAGAGAGGTTGATACAAAACTACACAGGCTGATGCAGTAGTTATGCAGAGCCAGTGTGGGGCCAACCATTCAGGGCCCGGATATGTGTCGAATTGCCAATGATAGTGTGAGGTGTTTTTCAATAATCTTATGCTAATGAGATTCTTTGTATTGGATAGTCAACAAGGCACCCAAAGATTGTTCAGAAAATTACTGCTTGATAAGTAAGACCCTTAGCTGTTGCGACAGTTTCATGCATTGGGTTTTTCTAGGGACATTTGTCCAAAAATAATGGTGCCATGTGTTGTGTATTTCTTTCTTTATCAGTTTTTGATTTCTTCATTTAATTTAATTGGTGAAGACTGCGATGTATTAGTTTCAGTATTTGTTGTAGGATAGAGTAAATAATTTGTTCAGTAATTTAACAAATAGAAGATACTTAATCAATTGTTGCAGTAGAAATTTTGGTCTTCCAAAATTTCACATGGTATCAGAGCATAAGTAAAGAAAGATAGCAGAGCCAGAAGAGCTCAATGTTGAAGAGAAGGAGGGAAGTTGAAGTGTTGTGTAGGCAGCAAATCGAATCCCCATACGGATTGTCAAGAGGTCAAGAGGGAAAAAATTTCATGGGAAAATCTCTCTCTGAGTGAGTCGACAGAGTGAAATATTTCTAGATGAAATTTTTCCAGTGTCAAAGGGAGCAGCACAGAAGCATCGATGCAGAGCATTTTTTTGGTGAGACAATTTTTTGCAATAATTGCTGGGGTAGAAAAATGTCAGAAGAGAGAAGGAGACACTATTTTGAGGGAATTCTTCCTAAGAGGACTTCCAGCCAAGAAGTTTGATTTTTCTATTGCTGAGAAGTAGTAGAGGAGCAAATATACTAATTCCAACAAGGGGTTTGTAGGCTAGCCTAGTGTTGCACAAAGGATAGAGGAGCCAGTTCGACATTTCATTGGCAGAGATAATAGCTAGTGGTTTAAGATATCAGGATCGGTTGGATGGTGCATAAAACTATGTGATATGGAAGGCAAGGATATCATGTCTTCTGGATGAGAATGATCTCAAAACATATGTCGATAATGTGGTATTTGTACCCATGGATCCAGATCTAGTCAAGAAGTAAAAGGGAGAGATGGCAAAGGCCAAGCAATTGATCCTCGACGGAGTGTGAGATCATGTAGTGCGTTTGTAACACCCCCTCCCAGGTCTACCCAAAGTAACCATGCCAACCAGGGTAAACATGAGGAGAGATTCTACTATGATTAGTTTCGACCTCGTATGTCACCTTAAGGAAGTGGAATCGACGAAACATCACATACAGTCATCTAACATCATCAATACAACCCTCATGAGACAAGTCAGCCACTCAGACAACTTGTCCCTAGGTCCCATTGCTATTATGCAACTCTTAGGCCATAGTCTCTCTCATGCTATGGGCAAGAGAGCGAGAAAAAACCCAAAGTCGTTCTCACAGGCCTTCTTGCCAGCGACTGTGGACCAAAATTGCTAGTTCTAGGCCAACGACCCCGAGATTTAAGCCACTTTTCTAGCTCAAAGTCCTAGCCTCTACCCAAATTTTTTTGTAACTTACAGAATTCATTAAAAACATGATAACAATGTTGATCAATCAAAAATCACCCTTAGGACTAGTTTTGAACATCCCCAACTAGGACTGACATTATTTCAAACACTTGGCATCAATGCAACTGACAGGTCTAGGATACAAGACATGGCATAAATGACTGAAAGAAATTATGAAACATAATCAGAAGAATCAAATCCTTCTCCATTTAACTACTACATCATCAGTTAGGTCTCGCATCCATCCATTTAACAGTTACAAGTAAGTATATGAAATAACCATGACATAAACCAGTCATTCAACCATGCTTATAACTAGCATAAAACCATATAATTATCAGAGATATGACAACCATTAAATCCACTTATAAATCAGCGAAAAATTAAAAGAAATTAGCTTTTATTAATCATAGGAAAATTCGACCAGGTTCACGACTTCCATGTACCACCCGACCATAAACATGGCTGAACCAAATCTCTCTTTCATCCAATCACCCTCGTGCCATATTCCAAGAATGAATGTGGGATCTCATGGAACAACCAAGGGAGTCCATAGGTTAAACCACCTCCACCCTCATCAAACCATTGAACACACCAAAACTGGTGCTTCGATCACAACTGAACTGAACTTGGAATGCCATTTAGAATCCATCACTATCCTTGAGGAACTTTTTGTCTCCTTGTCTCTCAAGATTTACCGCAATCCAAACCGGACCACTAGACCCTAAACCGAGACCAGTCTCTTAGGCTTTACTGTAATCCAAACCCATATCACTAGGCCCTAAACTGAGACTTCTGCCTCAAGCTGTACCATGTATCCCACGAAAATCGGTCAAGGGATTCCTAGGCCTTTTGGAATGGAACTTGAGACCACCTCCGCCCCGGCTTCCAAAACCCATCTGACAAACCAAAGCTCAAAAATTGAAATAAACATCCCAACATACCATGACATATAGAAAAAGGCTAGGCTAGGTTGAAATCCATTTTCGTAACTTGGAAAAACAATGCCACTGAAAATAAGAGAACCATACACCAACATGCAAATCCACGCATGCCCAAACCAGCTAGGAAATCACACATACAAAAGGTTACCTACAAGTATTCATGTTGAAGCTTCTTGAGTCCCGCTTTCCTTTCCTTGATCCTTGCTTGCTTTTCTTTTCCTTTCCTTTCTTTCCCTTTCCTTTTCTCCAAACTAGAGTGCTCAAGGAAAACTCTAAATGACCAAGAGTGAGAGAGAGAGAGAATAATGAGAGAGATCCAAAGTTGAATTGACAAAAGGTTACACTAACTAAGCTTTCTAGCTGATCCTCAGAAGCCTTTTTATTAATGAGGCCTCTAATTTATTCATTTTCCATTATTTTCCTTCAATTTCCTCTTCACATGCAACCTATGACCTTTTACCTTCCTTTTCTCCTAATTTCCTTTATTTTCATAAATAAATGTGCCAAAAATTCCTTTTTACCTTTTATTTCATTTTTCTTTTCCTTGTCCAATTTCATTAGTCAAAAACACACATCCGGTGATGCCCACTAGGATATCCTCTTCCCACATTCATATTGGAATAAGTGACCCTTAACCGTGGTCTTATATTTCCTTTATTAAATTTTATTACATGAACTTTTCACCAGGGCTATTATAGAACCCCCCCCAGGGAACATCGTCCTCAGTGTTAAACCACACTAAGACCTCAGAAAAACCACCGAAAAGAAAACATACTTCCCATGGAGCTTTATAACTTAGCTCATTGTAGTATTTACAATGAATGGCCTACTCAAGAGCAAAACATCATGACAACATGAAAATATAATAACCATTCCACATACTAGAGATTTATAACACAACTCATTATGGTATTTACAATAACCACATACACACATATGCACATTTGCTAAACCAAAAAATAAAAGGAAATGGTGCCTATATCAATCAAAAAGGGAATCCAGAGGCTCAAACCTCCACTTTCAAAGTAATACCAGGATTCACCTCCTTCTCGGCAAGTCTAGAATCCATTGCCATAGTCAAAGCTGCATCCAATGTCCAGTGCTATAATCCCATGCCACTTGTCTTCTTAGTAAACCGTTATCGACTCATTGTTCCAGGGCACACTCCCAATGTTCATCTGGTTCCATTTGGAAATGGTCATGACCAAAAAAAATATATCTTCAACCTTACCTTCTCTGCTACATAGTCCCTCGGGAAATCCGGCCACCCCGTTCCGTGAAGTCACCCACCTTCCAAGTTCCCCGGAATCCCCTTTCCCGGGCGATCCATCACTTTGGAAGGATTCTTCAAATTGGAAGATCAAACCACCAAGGAATATACCTACCTCAAAACCATAATACCAGTCATAAAATGCTCATGGAAATCAATGGAAACTATTGGGTACTAGTGTCCCACAATGGCCCTGCTCCTGAGGTACTTTACCAACATACTGTTGCATGTTCCAATTTATTTTGCTACCAAATTTTGCAGTCGATTTCAACCACTCAACCGAGCATGTTCATGGATTCCTATTCCAAGCACATAATTTCTATTAGATTCAAATAAATTGAAATATCATCAAATCATACCTCAATTTTAGTTCGTCAATAAGGTACATTTGCAATCCTGTTCACTTCCTGTCACAACAAGTCAAACTATCATATTTGATCAAATCAACACGTAAAAAATATCACATCGGGTTTTCTCAAAACATAACCATCAAAATCATAAATTACATGTAACCATCATAAACCCAATCATAGATCACATGTATTCATCATAGACCGGAATCATAAATCACATGCATACTAAAACTGAAACAAAATACTGATACTTATGCTTTCATCAATCCTTAACTTCTACCTTTGTCTTTATTCTGTACACACTCAAGATCGGTTTCCACACTCGACAAACACCTAATGCCTTCTCCTCAACCTATGCACATATAATAGTACCACATGACCACAACACAACATATACAACATGCACATAACACCACATGTACACCAGTGCCATATGTACAACATGTACACAGTACCACTTGTACACCACACCACCTGCACAACATGTGCACAACATCACATGTACACGACACCACCTACACAACATGTACACAAAGCCACATGTACACTGAACCATATCTACAACATGTACACAATACCACATGTACGTAGTACCACATGAATGACATATACACGACACCACATGTACATAACATCACATGCACGACATGTACACAACACCACATCCACATAACACCACATGCTCACAACACCACATGTTCACATCACCACTTGTACAATCATGCACACAACACCATATGTACATAATGCCATATGTACAACATGCATAGAACACCATATGTACATATCACTACATATCCAACATGTACATAGCATCATCTGTACACAACATTGCATATCCAACATTTGCACAACACCATATGCACACAACACCACATATCCATCATTTACACAACACCATCTATATCTAACACTGCATGTGCAATATCGCACAAAACTATATGTACCATCATGTACATAGCATTTCATAAACAACATGTACACACGCTAGGCATACACAACACCACATGCACACAATCATCATAGATGAAACTTGTAAAACATATACAACATATGCACAGCTATAGTACCACACATCCAAAACTACACTATCTTTACCAAATAACCTTGCTTCTAGTGTCTTATACATGCATGTTCAGCATGTCGCAGACTGCACTGTTTTCATTTCACCACTGTATCCCTCGGTATAACCTATCCATAACATAGGAATAATATAGGTATACGATATCAATTCATAACCACATGATACTAACCTCGTATATTTGTTGTGACTACTCTTCCCACTTGATTTTTCATGAACCAGGAATATCTTCATGCCATTCACCTACATAAGAAATCATTCCTCCACAAGAATGATCCCTGACAACCCTGCGAGACAACGACATAGATAAATGGATACATACATACATATGTACATATATAAACACCAGCATAATCATGATCATAACACAATTACCAGATAACATAAGGTCTAGGTTAAGAGAACTTCCTTTATTACAACATGCACAACATTGAGAACCATCATTCCAAACTTAGTCAAACCATATGACACCTTAGGTTCATTTAATTTAACTTTTCTTGATTACCTTTCCCATGATTGTTTTGTCATCATCTATTTACGAGAATGGGCCCAACCAGTCCAACCAACTGTTATAGTATTACCTTCCACCATGCTTACTCATACACCGAGCTTCATCTGTGTCTTGCATTACTTTTTGGGTACCACACAACTCTCCCCTAGGTCCATCAACTTTCCTCTTTCCCAAACAATTCCCAAGACCTAGAACATAAAATTCAATACCAAGAAACAACCAATAACAAAACCATGAAAACCAATAACAACATGACATCGCAATAAAGTGTTATAATTATGCACCAGACACACGAAAAATTGCAAATCAAGCACAACAATCACAAAATACCAAAGCACAAGACTAACCACAGACACCATGAATCAATCCCCATGGTTCCCAAGGAAAGCTCAACCTGAGCCTTATTCAAGATTCATGGAAATATCTCTTGCCATACAAACCCCTACATCATGATGTCATAAACTCATAGTTGTTAGTGCATAAATAAACATAGTAATACACCAGTTACCTTATCTTGCTTTGCCACACAAATTTCCTTGTAACCAAACACATCCACACCATCTCTCAAGGGGCTCCACTCCCCTTGACATATCCACCCGTAACTAATGTACCTGTCAAGTACATGTTCATGAATCTAGCACATACATAATGTCAAACAATATTAAGGTAAAGAAGGCTTCTTGTATTCGAAGCACTCCTTCATTTGGAATTAAGGTTTCCAAACATAGCCAAAGGAATTCTTGTCCAATTCCTTCCTTTTACATTTTTACTTTGTTGTAATCAAGACTTATTATGTATAGTCACATCACCCAACTGTTATTTATGTAAAAACATCAACTATTACCTCGTCATTCCAATACCTAGCATGTTACCCTGCAACTGCTCACACATGTCAACCACATGTTACAGATATCAAGACAATCATATCTATCAATTTGAAATCAACATTTAGCAAGACTAACAATCATGTCATAATCCATAGTTAACTCATAGTCATTAGAAATAATTCTACAACTATCACCTACTTACACACAGGTGCATATCAATTGTTTCAACAAATATGTGTTAGTACAATCATCTTAAAACAATATCATTTGAGCACATACCCATATTATACAATTCATCAAACATTCCATCAAATTGCAACCATACCATGTTAAAAAAATCAACTAGATGACGTTATAGACACCAAAAACTCAAACACCCAATAGACGACATAATCAAATGGTCAAGTGCAAAGTATATGACATAAGAAAACTCATACCTTATTGTATATCAGGGGAGGCAATCTTGTTTGCACAATCAATCCATATTAGTAGGATATATATTCAAAATATATTAAACCAAAAATAAATAACATCATAATATCCAATAGTCACTGGCTAGCATTTTTACATCATAATTCATACACAATTATCATTCATACATATGTAAAGTCAACCTATATTAGTACAACATCATATCACAAATATGTCAACTCATACATGAATGCCGTAACTCTAACCATACACATATGCCAACTAATTTAGCATGATACATATAACATCAAGATCTTAATTTAATAACCCTAATCATCAAGTTACTAGCATATAACAACAACAAGTTAACCTATCATTCTCATCAACAACATATAACATAATCATCAGGTTATCTAATACATAACAACAATAGAAATTCATATAACTACAAGTTACTATCATTCTTGATTATCCAACGCATTTGCATATAACTACACTAATCAACTAGCATCTATCATGAATGTAACCATAACATCAAAAGACATGTACATAAAACTAATGTATATAAACCTAATGCATATAAAAATCCTTGACATACATACTTGCATGAAAAACATATAATACATGTATGGCGATCTTCTCTTACCCCGAAGTCCAATGCTGAAACCTTATTATGATGATCTAAATCTCCTGTTCTATCTCATCCAACACATTAGCATCATAACATACCAATATCACCATGATGATCCAAATTGCATACCATGACTTCACAAAGAATGTTTGACCTACTATTGATGCATAACTATAACCAAGACCATACATGCATAACGACTACATATAGACATATAACTCATGAGTACCAAACCATATTCACATCATTCTAGCTAGAGTCCCGTCATCAAAGCATGACCATTTCAACTTCACAAACCATGACCTCATGCATGAAAACAATGATTACTCCAATGTACGCATTTCCATATGCAACCATTAACATGCATAAGAAATCCCTAATCAACTACACATACACATGAACACATGTAGTCGAGCATAAGCGATCAATTCTTGTAACCAACCTACAAGATTGATTCATGTAATCAAACAACCAAGGATGCAACCTAACATACAAGGATGTAATCAAGATTCATATAATCTTGTAACCATTCATATACTCATGATGATGCATTCCATAAAACTGAAATCAAGTTCCTCATGATAACCTTACTACTACCATGATCAATATGATGCAGTGCAACAAGCATATGGAACACAAGTTTAAGAGCGACACAGCAACTGACATGCATGCATGACCAACACATTCACCCATATTTGTAGCACTAGATATGACCCAAAGAGAGCGCAACCCACTCTGATACCACTTTGTAACACCCCTTCCCAAGTCTACCCAAAGTAACCATGCCAACTAAGGTAAACATGAGGAGAGATGCTATTATGATCAAATTCGATATCCTATGTCACCTTAAGGAAGTGGAATCGAAGGAACATAACATACATTCATCCAACATCATCAATAGAACCCTCAAGAGATAAGTTAGCCACTCAAACAGCCTGCCCCTAGGTCCCACTACTATTTTGCAACTCTCAGGCCATAGTCGCTCTCATGTTATGGGAAAGAGAGTGACCAGAAACCCAAAGTCTTTCCCACGGGCCTGCCTACTAGCGACTGTAGACCAAAATTGCTAGTTCTATGCTAGCAACCCCAGGATTTAAGCCACTTTTCTAGCCCAAAGTCCTAGCCTATGCCCAAAACCTGTTGTAACTTCCAGAATTCATTAAAAACACGATAAAAATAATGATAAATCAAAAATCACCCTTAGGACTAGGCCTAAGCATCCCCAACTGGGACTGAAATTATGTCAAACAATTGGCATCAATGAAACCTATAGTTCTAGGATACAAGACTGAGCATAAATGACTAAAAGAACTTATGAAACATAACTGGAAGGATCATGTCCTTCTCCATTTAACTACTACATCATCAATTAGGTCTCGCATCCATCCATTTAACAATTACAGGTAAGTATATGAAATAACCATGACATAAACCAGTTATTCAACCATGCTTATAACCAACATAAAACCATATAATTATCAGAGATATGTGTTATAGACAATTTTGTGCCTTGCAGCATCAAGCATGAATTGTCAATAATCCAAGGGATCCAAAGTCCCTAAACATGATGTTCCTACCCCTAGAGGAACAAGGTCAGCAAACCAACAGCTCTCAGATCAGTTCTCCACCTGAGAACACTCAAAAACAAGCAATCCTGAAATCAAAGCAGGTGCTCCACTAGGCTTCTGCGCTGAAACTCAACTCCTCCATGGTGTACCTGCGTTGCAAAGCAGGTAGAACAAAGGCCACCTACGCTGAGCGAGATGGGACAAGTGGCACACTGAGTCATTGCTCTGGAATCTTCCAAAAATGACACTTGGATCAGGGATTTCGCCTTGTGATGAGTCAGAGGCTCTGTTTCTCCAAGTGGAAGCAAGGTTCTCCAAGTGGACTCAAGAACTGAAGATCAACTGAAGAGAGAGAGGACACAAGGCAGCTACACATCAGTTGCAAGCTGACTCATCCTTTCTCAATTCATCTATATATTGAGCTCTCTCCTATGAGCTCAGGAGGCTGGAATTTTGTGCAAAGTAATGATATGCTGTTGGTTTCACTATAGAACTATTGGGTGATTGCTTGAAGGAGGTGAAGAGGAGAAATTCTTTCTGCTGGGAGGTGTTGCTGGATTGGGGCCTTCAATGGTTGTAACCTTCTCAGAACTTTACTTCTTCCATTAATAAAAGCTATTGAGGTTCGTCTATATGCACTTGTTTCAATGATGTATTGTGATTTGTATATTTGATTTACGCTAATCCTTGAATCAGTTATGAATGCATGCTTCTTGTAGTTTCCTTCTTTGTTATTTTGCAGGATCTCATTGTAGTTGGGCCAGCAAAAGAGCAAAGAGCTAGGAGCAAGCAGCAAAGAGAAGAGATTGGAGCAAATATTAAGCGCAAGGCAACGGTTAGTGCATTTCTTCATTCTCTCTTGCTTTCATAAAGAAGTAAACCTTAAGTAGTTTTATTTGCAGTTGTTGCTGAGGTACTATCACCCTTAGAGTGGGATAGGGTCATCCGAATCGGATACTTTTCCCTACAACAAACTGGCGACTCCGATGGGGATCGTATCTGTTTGATTGTTTGTAGTATTTTTCTATTCATTTCCTGAATAAAAGAGTACCAAATCGAAAAGCTTTTGACTATATCAAAAGCGAAGTAGAGGGCAGCTACTCTAGCTCATTTTTGAGCATGTTCAGGATTTGAAGAGCTGATCTACAAGGATCCTTGTAAGCTCTTAGTGATAGCTTTTCATCTTCCTTGTCATCCCTTAGTGTGTGCTTGACTGATAGCTTCTGATTTGAGCAAAAACTGTGAATTTTTTAGAAAATTGTGACCCGGAAACTGAGAAAACGCAACTTTCGTTTTCCAAAGCAGGTAGTACACAGGCTACCTGCTTTGCAACGCAGGTCCCGAAGGGGCTACCTGCGCTGAGAGCCAGACTGGCTGTGCAGCACCTGCGTTGACCCAATTTTGCCTTGTGCATTTGGGGTTTCCTCCCTTTTTCTTGCCTGTTTTCACTATAGATTTTGCAGCCAGTTACCAGTCTTGTACCTGTTCTGAAACCAACCTTACTTGCCATCATTCCACCTCTGTTATATAACGAAATTGTACTTGTTCTTTTGTATTTCTTACATCATTTACAATTTCCCATAACGAAAGTGAACTAGTCTTGCTTTGGCCTCTTAGATCTGAACCTGTGTTAGGCATTTTGCTGGTCTAAAGAGTTAGCTTGTTTGTTGTCCATAGCTGATTAGTCTTTTTACTTTCGTCATTATGGTTTGATTTCATGTATTTCCAGTGATTAAACAAGTAAATCTTAAGGTGTCTTTTGATTTTGGACAAGCTTGTTTGTTTTCGCTTTAAATCGAAATCAAAGTTAAATAACAACTTTCTTTTTGTAATACATCAACATTAAGAAAGGGAAAAGAAAATACATGCATTGTGCATTTTGCATTTGACTGTTTGCATGCTGATTTAGGAAATTTTGCATTAGTGTGTGCTCTATGATCTGTGTGAAAAGATTTGCCTTTCTTCTCCTCAGTAGTTAAGATTTTCAAAGTTGAAAGATTGAAAAGTTTGCTTCTCATCTTAGACTGCATTCAGGAATTTGTTACATACATCTCGTGGTGATCCTTAAAGGCAAACTGCTAAACAAGATCAACATTAAAATAAATTCAATTTACATAACAACGCTTTGTAACATAACGCAAACACATAGAGGTCTAGGTAGAGACGTGTTCCGGCGTCGTTAAACATAGTGACTGTCGATCTCTACGAAGGTGGGTGATTCCTCCTGAGAGTCGGTGGCACTAATACGGACTTGTGCTCCCACGTACCGTCGTGTATATATTGGGAGACCCCTATAGGAACAAAGCCTTTATCCATAGGAAGCCGTGTCGGCCGCCCTACTGATCGCGATGCAGTGAACACAGCATTCACGAAGATCGACCACCCGTACCGTAAAACGTATTTTGTGGTTTCGCGAAAAGTTTGGCACACCCTCTGCCTAGAACTCCAGAGTAGTTTCTTTTGGCCTTTTTCAAACTCTATAACTGAAAAAGTCCATCCGAGCATTTGTCACTTCGGGCTCGTTAAAACATCGAAGGAGACTAGAGTCATCTTTAGCTTTTTCTCGACTCTTAAAACATGAAAAAGCGAAGTTGTGTCTAAAGCGTCGTTAATAAAATCTATTTTAATCGGAACATAATCACCTGTTATTCCCACGTTGATCTTTCAGTTGAAAAGTATGGAGCCCACCAACCAAGGAAGTCACCTTGGTGGAAGTCCCAATCCCTTCTCCTCTTGGGGAGATGTTGGTGCGCCTCATATGGCCACATTGTCACTTCCAGGATTGACAATTGGCCTACCTGTATGGCTCTTTTCAACTAATGTAGTTCAGACCACCACAAATCCTGAGCAGTCGAATCAACAGTCAGACCAGTCTAGAGCTAACCACCAGCCTTCCACTTCTTACAATTCTTCCTCTGATCCTTCATCTTCGCAAGGTAGAGCCGGCAAAAGTCAGCCTCCCATGGAGAAGAAGGAAAAGAAGAAGAGAGAAAAGAAGCAGAAGGGGCCTATGGCGAAGGCGACTGGGGGCAAGCAAAAGACATCTGACAAAAATCCACACATTGCACCGACCGGGCCTAAATCGCCATGTGTCATTTGCGAAGGGACCCACTTCCACCGTGATTGTCCTTGTATTCCCTGGATACTAAGGGACTGGTCCCCCAGGTTGCACAATCCGGTAGCATCAACCTCTGGTAGACATGTTGATTGCATTCCGTCAACTAGCGAGAGTGAAGGACAAAGAGGGAGACCAAGATCACCCTGCAGACTGTGTGAAGGCGATCACGCCATCCACCGTTGTCCATTCTTAGATGAGGCGAAGAGAGTTTTGGAAGATCGTCCGGTTTCACCGTTACGACTTCCTCCTGGATACCAAAAACTCGTGCCAAGTCCCTCGATAGTTGAAAATCCAGCTGGCCCGATCAAGTGGTCAGCTGAAGTGTCGGTCATTGAGAATGAACCTACTGAATCCAGACCAGACGAAAGTCTAAAGGTCGAAACGGCAGTTGACCCGGTTCTTCCTTCAGAGGTTTCATCCTCAAATGACACCGTCGTTGAAGATTCATCTTCGAATGACACCCTCACTGAAGAGAACAAGGATGACACCATCCAGATTCTTTTCATCAACACAGACTCTGATGAGCATCAGGGCAACGCGCCCATTCCTTTATCGCAGGAAGGAACGTCGTCAGGGTCGTATCCGGCCGTGTATTCGGTCCCACCACCAAGCAACCTGGTTGTGTCCTTTGATTGGAATCAACTAGGCAGACCCCGGTTACCAGCCAGTATCCCATTCAGAATCATCGTCCAAATCTACAGAATGGTGATGGCTGGAACTATCATTGATGAAGGGGCATCTGTGAGTATCCTTTCCTCTATTGCTTGGAAAGCGCTGGGTTCCCCGGCGCTTTTACCTGAGATGAGAAATCTGTCAGGTTTTGATAAAGGAACCAGTCGCCCGTTAGGGATTCTCCCCAATGTTCCCATTACATTGAAGGGGAAGACAGTTCATATGAACATCATGGTCGTCCAAGGACCCTTGGTGTATAACTTACTCCTTGGACGAGACTATATATATTGCATGGAGGCGATAGTGTCCTCACTCTTCAGAGTTATGTGTTTTCCGCACGAAGGAAGAATGGTCAAGCTCGTAGATCAACTTTCATTTCCAGGATCACGCATCGCAAATAGTCAAATACCATCCCTTAACGGTTTATTCACTCAAGGAATGCCTCCACCCCCGGTTCTACTTCCCGATGAATGCGAGTGATTCGGAAGAAAGAACTGGGACCCAGGGGGCATTCACCCTGGCCTGCCTTGGGCAGAGGAAACCTTGGGTATAAAGTTAATTTCCGCAGAAGAATGGGACTAGTCCGTACCCCGTCCGAAAGAAGGAAGAGAGGGTTGTTCTAGGATAAAGTTCTTTTGTCAAAGTTATGTGAGTGAGATAATCAGCTTCTCGCTCCCTTTGTCTAAAAAGTAGGCTCTCCTGAGGGAGGAGATCCATTTGTGGCGGCAAGTAGCCACCATCTTTGAAGGCAAGCCTCACCCATTAAAACATATGTTTTGAAGGATAAGTAGGGGCAGCCTCCAAAGAAAGAGATGAAATTGCTGCAACAAGTAGTCACCATCCTTAGCAACCTAATGATAGACATCGCCGGGAAAAAGAGTTTAGTTTGCGGCAGCGAACAGAACCATTTTTCTGATAGTAAGAAAGAGGCAGCGCCTTGAAATTATACTTTATACCTGGGGGCATGCGAACCTTTTGGAGTGCAAGCACGGGACGACTATTTATTTTTTAAATTTTTAGGTCCTCCCTTTAAACCTGTAGGTCTAACCCGTTAAACTCGTAGGATTAGCCGTTTCCAGCTTGCACAAAGAAAGGATGTGGGGCAAAAGTTAAAACTTCCCAAATAGGAGCATAGCTTCGTGAGATAAAGCTCCTTAAAAAATAGCTATCTCACCTGAGGCATTTCTTGTATTATGACTGGTATATTCGAGCAGTTTTAGCACACAGTTCATGCTCGTTAAAAAATAAACGCAAGATCCGAGCAGTTTTAGCACATGGTTCATGCTCGTTAAAAAATAAACATAAGTTGTGAGCAATCTTCCCCTAGAGTTCAAGCTCACCCAGAAAAATGAACCAGTAAATAACCTTGGTAAATGTAACCTTTGATAGCCATATTAAAGCCCATGGTCGTGTTCTTGCAGTCTCACCTCCATCCGTTCATTTGGCCAATCGTTCATCTCCATATGTTTGTTTACCCATTTTGAGGAACAGCTGCGAAGAGTGATTTCACTTAGCCATCCTTGTGACACTTCCGTGATTGGAAAATTCCAACCTGTACCTGGAATCTGCTGCTATCCCTGTTTATCACTCGTTCCTCAAAAGACGAGTCTTCTTTGAGCTCTTTTCTCCTGACTCGTAAAATATGAAAAGTTTGCCGAGTTTTGGCCTTCCAGCTCGTTAAACGACCGGAAGAGCTATCCCTCCTCTAGATTTTAATCTTTTTGGACCTGAGGGATTATTGCACAAAAAGATCGAGCGCTTGTTTTGTTCGGCTCGTTAAAGCAATCGAAAATTCATCCCTTTTGTATTGTTTTATACTTTTTCGGACTTAAGGGATTAGATGACGGAAAAGGAATTCTGGAGTTGACTTTATGTACCTTTTCAGACTCTCTAAAAATGAAAAGGACCGAGTTATCCTTGTCGTTAGACTCGTTAAATCCATTAAATAGCGACAAACTTGTCTTTAGACGAGAACGAGTTTCCCTATCACTAGGCTCGTTAAAACATAGCGATGGGCTTGCCCGAAGGGCAGGTTATAGAACAAGCATATGTTATCCTCCTCAAGCTTGATAAAAATAAAGAGGTACTGGTCAGCAATGACTGGGGAAAAATTGGGAGAACCTCACAGCTTTAATGGTAGCAAGTCGCTCTTGAACATGACACTTTGTCCTCCGTATCACATCGGGTTGGGTTGTTTCATTCACCGGTCTCATCACCATGGTCCTCGCCACACCATCCACATTTGGGGTAATGCTACCGATCCATCACATCAGTGTCGTTATATGTTCAAGAGATGTTGTTCTGCAAAGAGTCGATCGTGTCCCATCCACTGCCATACATTGTCCTTCATCCATTTCATGACCGCCACCCTGAATCATACATCACAGTTTGTTTTTCACCTCATCACAATCACTAGCTCCGTTCCGTGTCACTGATGTGGGATTCATTAAGGCCCTCCTTTGACGGATCGCTCCTTGTCGACATCAGCTCATTATTCAAGGAGTTGATCTAGGAACAACCCCTTCAGTACTTTGAAGCTTGCATGCCTCAATGGCAAGTTTCTCACTTCCGGCGACAGGTATACATCAATGACCTTCAACCAGAAGATTTTGCATGGTGGTCGACGCCAAGTCCTTTATTCCCACCATGTGAATTGTACTGCCGTACCTTGAGGGTCATCATCCTTATCGGTGATTCCTCTCGTGCTTGTTAACGGTTTACATCATTGACCGGTAATCAAGCGATGTCTTTCCATGTTCGACTTCAAGAAATTCTCACATGGATCGACTTGTACATCGAGTGAAGATCGAAAGAGATTGAAGACCCCGGATCTAGTTTCATCCATCCGGGCTGCGATATATATTCAGGATATAAAGACATTTGATATGTACATCATTGCAACAGATGATCATCCTTCTCAAAGGATGATAATTTCAGCAGAGAATTATCAGTCTATCATCAGACGATCGTCTGTGCTATGTACCAAAATGAATTTATAAAGCTGAGCATGGGAATGCCCGCCTCAGCTAGATCATGAAAAAGTATGAAAAATAATGTATTGTATTGTATCTTATTACAGGACACTTCTCAGCAGATTGAATGAACTTCGGATCCTCCTAATAAAGCATTTCACCCGATAAACGACCTCATACTTTAGGGGGCATCTGTTATAGACAATTTTGTGCCTTGCAGCATCAAGCATGAATTGTCAATAATCCAAGGGATCCAAAGTCCCTAAACATGATGTTCCTACCCCTAGAGGAACAAGGTCAGCAAACCAACAGCTCTCAGATCAGTTCTCCACCTGAGAACACTCAAAAACAAGCAATCCTGAAATCAAAGCAAGTGCTCCACTAGGCTTCTGCGCTGAAACTCAACTCCTCCATGGTGTACCTGCGTTGCAAAGCAGGTAGAACAAAGGCCACCTGCGCTGAGCGAGATGGGACAAGTGGCACACTGAGTCATTGCTCTGGAATCTTCCAAAAATGACACTTGGATCAGGGATATCGCCTTGTGATGAGTCAGAGGCTCTGTTTCTCCAAGTGGAAGCAAGGTTCTCCAAGTGGACTCAAGAACTGAAGATCAACTGAAGAGAGAGAGGACACAAGGCAGCTACACATCAGTTGCAAGCTGACTCATCCTTTCTCAATTCATCTATATATTGAGCTCTCTCCTATGAGCTCAGGAGGCTGGAATTTTGTGCAAAGTAATGATATGATGTTGGTTTCACTATAGAACTATTGGGTGATTGCTTGAAGGAGGTGAAGAGGAGAAATTCTTTCTGCTGGGAGGTGTTGCTGGATTGGGGCCTTCAATGGTTGTAACCTTCTCAGAACTTTACTTCTTCCATTAATAAAAGCTATTGAGGTTCTTCTATATGCACTTGTTTCAATGATGTATTGTGATTTGTATATTTGATTTACGCTAATCCTTGAATCAGTTATGAATGCATGCTTCTTGTAGTTTCCTTCTTTGTTATTTTGCAGGATCTCATTGTAGCTGGGCCAGAAAAAGAGCAAAGAGCTAGGAGCAAGCAGCAAAGAGAAGAGATTGGAGCAAATATTAAGCGCAAGGCAACGGTTAGTGCATTTCTTCATTCTCTCTTGCTTTCATAAAGAAGTAAACCTTAAGTAGTTTTATTTGCAGTTGTTGCTGAGGTACTATCACCCTTAGAGTGGGATAGGGTCATCCGAATCGGATACTTTTCCCTACAACAATATGAAAACCATTAAATCCACATATAAATCAGTGTAAAAGTAAGAGAACTTATCTTTTATTAATCATAGGAAAATTTGACCAGGTTCGGGACTTCCACGTACCACTTGACCATAGACATGGTTGAACCAATCCTCTCTTTTAGCCAGTCACCCTCGTGCCATATTCCAAGCATGAATGTGGGATATCATAGAGGAACCAATTAAAGAACAACCAAGGGAATCGAGAGGTTAAACCACCTCCACCCTCATCAAACTGTGATTACACCAAAAATGGTGCTCTGATCACAACTGAACCAAATTTGGAATGCCATCCTGAATCCATCACTATCCTTGAGGAAATTTCCATCTCCTTTTCTCTCAGGCTTTACTGCAATCCAAACCGGATCACTAGGCCATAAACCGAAACCAGTATCTTAGGATTTACTTCAATCCAAACCTTGATCACTAGGCCCTAAAATGAGACTTCTACCTCAAGCTTTACCGTGTATCCCACCAAAATCGGTCAAGGGATTCCTAGGCCTTTGGGAATGGAACTTGAGACCACCTTCAAATGGATTTTGAAATCCATCAGGAAAACTAAGGCTCAAAAACCAAAATAAACATCCCAACATACCATGGAATTCATAAAAAGGCTAGACTAGGCTGAAATCCACTGTCATAACCCAGAAAAACCATGCCACCAATAGCAAGAGAACCATACACCAACATGTAAAGCCATGCATATCCAAACCAGCTAGGAAATCACACATGAAAAAGGTCACTTACAAGTATTCTTGCTGAAGTTGATTGAGTCCTGCTTTCCTTTCCTTGATCCTTGTTTTCTTTACCTTTCCTTTCCTTGATCCTTGATCCTTGTTTTCAAGTCTATTGTTTTAGTAAATTACAATTAGTAGTTTGAATCTACAAGGAATTTCTACAATTCCAACATAGCCACTGAAACTGAATTCTTCTTTAGAGTCAAAACATACATGACATCCTTTAATGTGAGAGAAGAACCAGACTCCCTTTGAAAGGTAACAACATCGATGTCAGACGCGCTATACCTTCCATCATCACCCATCTCGATGTGCATATGGAGGTCCTTGTCCTCCAAGTCGCTGGAAAATTATTTGTTTCCCGTCATATGGAATGAGGCTCCACTATCCATACACCACACACTACCCATCATCGACGTCACCATGCATGCAATGAGGGTGAAATCCAACTCAAATTGTGAAGCTAGAGCTTCACTTGCCGCTCCTCCTATGGGCTTCTTGTCGGCATTCTTGTGCAGACAGTTTGTGGCAAG
The DNA here is from genome assembly GCA_031772625.1 of Pinus tabuliformis. Taxonomy (NCBI): domain Eukaryota; kingdom Viridiplantae; phylum Streptophyta; class Pinopsida; order Pinales; family Pinaceae; genus Pinus; species Pinus tabuliformis. The sequence goes on along the minus strand of CM062812.1, from coordinate 920,944,426 downwards.
TGTCCTAGCTCATGACAATGAAAACATTTAATATTTGATAAGTCCTTCTTTCTGCCCTGATTGGAATTCCCTTTGGATTTGGATTTATTCCATTCCCCTTTCTTTTCCTTTCCATCCAAGGCACAATTCTCCTCATCATTATGCTTCGATGAAGTTCCATCTCTAGTGTATCGCCTTATCTCTTCTTGCTCCAAATAAGACCACAAACGCTCCCACTTTGGTAGACGCTCCCTCCCATTTACCTAATCCTGGTAGTTGTACTAGCTCTTGGGAAGGCCTAGAAGTGCTAGGCTAACCTCATTTTCTGCAAAAACTGTAATACCAATGCTCCCATGCTCATCCCAACATTGGGTGAACCTGATCAAGTATTGTTGTATTGTGTTGCCCTTCTCCATTTTGATTTTCTTAAGCTTATCCTTCAGTGCCAACTTCTTGTGGTCAATGTTCTTTTGAAACAAGTCTATCAAGGCTTGGCACATTTCATATGGTGTATCCTTCCAGTGGATATTTGAGACAATATGATCTCGAAATCCTTCTAGTATGATCCTCCTTGCCTTTGCCAAACATTTCTTCCACTCTACCAGATCTTGAGCATTAGTTGTTGGAGGATTAGGAATATCATTGTCTATGAATTCCTTCAACCCATTGTCTTTCAACACTACCTCCATCTTGTCCTTCCAAGTAATATAATTTAAGCCACCCTCAAGGCATACTCGAGTCTCAATCCATAGAAGGACATCCCGCTGGATCTAAATAATGATCCTGCAAATTCGATTTCACCTATAAAGATAAACTCGTATTCTTCTCTTCTACTGATATTTCAACTCTGATACCATGTAGAAATTCCTTGTAGATTCAAACTTCTTATGTAATATGCTAAAACAAAATAATTGAATCTACTCTATTCATCAACTGAAACAATTAACAATCGCAAAATCATGAAGCATACAAGAGAAATAATTCAATCAACACATTACAAAATGATTTCCCAGGGAAAGCAAGAACTAAAAAGCCTTGCTATATGTATATTGCATTAGTAAAAAAGTATGAGAAGATTACAAAGATTTTCTCCAACCCGAGCAACCTCTGCACTATCTCTATATCTCTCACAGCTTCTTAGACAATCCTTGGCCAATACTTAACCAATTTTATGCTTTCCCAAGTCCCTATTTCCTTACGTTATTTCCTTGGGAATTAGCCCCTATTAATTAGGGAATTTCATCAATTGGAATTGCGTAATCCATCATAGGCCTTCCTTTGACTGCATGCACCACCTATACAATTTGGATGATTATACAATCGATAGTACACTTCCATTGAAATCCAATATCAACTGGGTAACTCTCAGATCTCACATGCATGACTTATTTATGGTTGAATTATCAGTTAACTAGTTGAACACATGAAGCAACACCCCACTATTACACCTCCTACAAGTTCCTCCTACGGTTGGAACTAGTTTAACTGACTCTAACTCAATTAAATTAAATTAATTAATTACAACTCAAAATAAACTCAACCAAGGCTCCTATAAAGTAGGAGCCACTCTACATGACTCTAGTGAGACCCTCAACTCAAATTAACTGAACCAAATAAGTCAATTTAACTTAGTTAACTTGTACAAGTTGTCTTGTGATGTGGAATTACAATTTTTCTCCTAATTTAATTCAAGGGAAATTAAATTCGATTTTCTTGTTGCAATTTCAAAATATCTTCAGAGATAAGCTACCACCATTCTAACTAGCTTGTATAGCTTTATATTTCATAACATTTTTCTATTTCACTTATTAAGATAATGTAGTTCTCGATATATTATTGTTCTCTCTACAACTTTCTTTATGTGTGTTTCTATTCGTGTTCATACTTTTCATTTCACTTTATATACATTCTAGATTAGCTTGTTAGTGAGTATGTTGCTCTAATTCATAGATATGTTAAAAAGATGCAAAAAAACACCCGTGAAATATATTTATAGTAGGGGTCCATTCATTGTAAAAAAATCATATCATTGATTGATTTTATTTTATTTTATTTTATTTACATATAATATGTTAATTATTCTAATATAATTGAGTAAACATGTTTGGCTTCTATGAATCATTTGGTATGAGAGTGAAAACTTTCATAGATGAAGTTAAACGATCATATGTTTTTCCATCACCATTTTATATATATTTATATCATGGATGTAGCAAGAAAGACTATTTTCATTTTTTATCAAATGAGAATTAAACTCATTAATACAATAAATAAAACATTTGAAAAATACAAATATGAAAAAATTATTATAATTAAACATGCTCAAAGAAACTAGAAACAACAAAAAAATTATTTTTGAAGAAAAAGCCAAGGACAATGACCATGATGATGAAGAAAACCCAAGGATTAAAGTCAATGATGCATTCTTTAAAGAATCCATAAAATACTTCCATGAAACAAGGATGGTAGAAAAACTTAGAGTGGGTACTAAGGCAACACTCATTTTAGAACTCAATTGGGGTTTGTAAATACACAAGGAAATTTTATAAGTCAATATCTTTAACAAAATATAACAAACGGTTTCTCAACATGGATAATATGATATATCAACAAACTTGTACAAATTTCATAGTGCTCAAGGACTCCTCTCTATTCTATTCTCAAACTAATACATGGCTCAAGTTACGATGGTGCTAAGGCAAACATATCAATGTGCAGAATAATCCTCTACATGTTAAGATCAAGTTATGGCTTGTTCAATTACAAAATCGAGGTCATGAGTAGAAAAATGCACAAGAAAGACTCAAATTATCATTCATGCATTAGTACACTCTCCCATCTTCAACCTTGTATAAATACGAAAATGCAAGAAGCAACTTTCATGGAAGGAAATGTCTATGGATTATAATTAATCATCCATATCATAATGATATCACTCAAATGGAGAAGGTTTTGAAAATTCTTCTAGAGGTAAAATTAAATTAAAAATAAAAATAAATTTTATTGCCTTTCTTTCGGAGGACTTTGGAGGACAAAGCAATTTTGAAGAAAATTTTGAAAAAGAAGATAATGTTTATGTAAATAAAAAGAAGATATAGCTCTAAGGGTTAGCTCAAGCCATGTAGACTCTAAATTCAAATGTGAAATTTGTTGCTAGTTATTGTTGATCACAGATTCAACTTTCTTCAAATATATATAAATAAATTTTAATAAATATCATAGACATATACCATGAATTACCTAAACCATTAAATATAAACCACTCTCTTACATCCAATGCCAATCTACTAAGCGACACTGTTGAGATTCTGGATTCTTGTTGAGGACAATGAATCTCGAATTGAATCAAGCGCTCGATCCCATGTGTGTTTGATGAGTATTTTCCCTAACTATTAGATTTCTATTCTGCATAATTCTTTGGAATGTTTGACTTCACTTTTATTCGCTAGACTATTAATGTGTATTTCCCTAGACTGAATGTTTGGTTTCTCTCATTATTATTTCTCACTCTCTATTTACATAAAGTAATGAAAGAATTTTAGGGATAACTATAAAGCGATCTACTCTTGGAAAGTCTCTGCCATTATTTCAGATATAACATGAATAGGTAGTTAGATACATATTTGATTATCATTAGATATATTTTTAATTATCGTTTCACAGTTCCACATAAATGATTCATTGTTATTTCACTTGGAGAGAAAATTTTGGGCATAACTATCTATGTTCACTCGTTAAAGAAAGACATTAGCTTTTATTATGGACTTGTAAAGATTTAGGTTGATATGATTCATTGTTCTTTCACGTTGGACTGGAGAGAAAATTTTGGGCATAACCATCTACAGTTGACTGGTTAAAGGTCAAAGGTATTAGCTTTTAATTTTGGACTTGTAAAGCTTTAGATTGATGATACTTCAGAACTAAAATAAACATTTGGCAATTGATAATTATGTAGTCATGGGGTTAAGTTCCAACAGTTTTCGAAGAAGGCTTTCCTTACCCCAAAATTTGAGGCTTTTCTTACCCTAAAACTCGAATAGACTTATATTGGAGTTTCAAAGCAATAGAAATTGATAACTCCTTTGTATCCATTTATTTAATTTCTCCAATGTGTGTGTAGGGGGAATATTCAATGAATTCAACATTTGTGAAAACGAGGTATTTCTCTTAACTGAGGAGAGGTTGTAGATTTTTGTTGGTAGAGGTTGCAGTTTTTAGTTGGCATCCTACATTCTATGAAACAGTTTGGAAAGTGGTTGTCTAATTAGGGAGTAGGGAGGTTGAAATTTCTAAATTTACTTAGAACGTAAAATGAAGGGCATTGAACATGTAAAAACGTCATGAAATTTTTTTTGACAAGAAAAAAGGATTTGAAATTCTAGGCCTGAGCCGGACAACAATGACGCTTACGAGCCTTTACCATGCCAGCAATTCACATTGGAAAATCTCTCAACTATTAATTAGCAAGCATTGAGAAGTTGGTTAGCCTACTTCAACGAATGCTTCATAGGCTGGGTCGTCTACTTAATCCACATAAAAAGAATTAGCGAGACAACGTGCCAGCAATTCATGGTGCAAAATCTCTCAACTATTAATTAGCAAACGTTGAGAAGTTGGTTAGCCTGCTTCAATGACTGGGTCATCTACTTAATCCACATAACTTGAGACTAGGTCTTTTACTGGACCAATGGACTTATAGAAAACTCATATGTGAATTCCATGCTAGAGAGATATCTTTGATGGGTTATTGCTTCACCCATAGGAAGTTGGTAGATAGTCATGGAATGTGTGAGGAATGTACATTTTCAATGCGTAATGTCTCAAGTTTTGCAGAAGGCAATATCAACCAATCGAACTAGTTCACATGCATGTTAATGACAACATACTTGTCAAAGATAGGAGATGTAAAGCGATTGCTAATAAATGGGCACATGGATGATTTCAGCATAGAGGAAATAGAGTCTGAGGAGAAAGCACACAACCATTGGGTGAGTAAGGACTTGGGCTCTTGCAGAAATGGTCGTTTGAATGACATTGTATTTTCAGAAATTTTCAAGAGGTTTTTCTTTAATGGGCGTGAGGATGGTATTCTGAAACCCCAATGGAATGCATCTGATTATGGTGGAAATGTTGTGGAGAGAGTGTTGGAGGAGGAATATGAGTCAAAAATCCAATATGGTGTGTTTGTTGAGGCAATCGGGGGAACATCTCTGAGGTTTTTGTTAATTCCCCAAATGAATCTATTGTGGGTGCATCCTCATCTGTGGCTAATGGTGAAATCACCTTAATGGAGGTGGTGGAGAGAACTAATGACAATGTTAGGGATTTGAAATTGGTTGCTGACAGGGTTCAACGTTTGTCCAGGAGACTTGAAGTTGATCAGAGTGATGATGCCTGAGTATATTTCCAGTCTCATAACTATGCTGATAAGTATATTGCATATCCTGAAATTATTACACATTAATGTGCAATGGCACGTCATGTAATGCTTGCATAATAACAAGGGAAGGTACATTCTATGATCAGGGTTTCCAGAGACTGGACTCTGTTTAAGAACCTCAAGAGATTGGGAGATTGAATTCTATACCAACTTCAAAAGGCTTTAGTAGTACTGCTTTGGAGGATGAGGTTTTTGAAATTGCAAAGAATGGAAATTGTATCTGAAGGTATGACAACCTTTTTTTGATGGTAGTGATGATTTAGGTTTAAGGAGTCTATGTTCTGGTGGTTCTGAAGAGGTTCTTCCAAAATCTTCGAAAGTGTCCCGTGCACCCTAGTATGACAAAGCATTTTGATGGTAGTTGTTATTTAAGTCATAAAGGATGGTTTGTAACACGCTAAAATGTAAGATAATATCATAATTGTATAGAATTGTTGGGTAGAAGTAATTTACTACATTGTCTATTTGATCAATAGAATCTAAACCAAAACAATTTCATATAATAAATCAAATTAGCTATGGAGTGGCAGGAAACCATATATGAGGCATCTGTGTGTTTGTAGAATCTTACCAACACAGTTTCATATAATAAACTAAAATAGCTATGGAGTGGTAGGAAACCATTTATGAGGCATTTGTGTGTGTTTTGCAGCATTGTGTATGCTCACATGCTCAAGGAAAAGTGACAAGGTTTAATGTATGTTGTGCAATCGTTTCCTTTCTACAATTAGAAATCAAAATCTTACATAATTTTCAATGTTGAGGATCACAAACTCATAATTTTTAAATTGGAAAACAGAATGAGCCAAAAAGAAGGATAATTATATATAGCTTTATTCACAAAGCCAGTAGGATGGAGAATTCAGAAGCAAGATTATATAAAGAAGAGATATGGATAATATTAAGCACCATGCACTAAGCCAATTATTGACTTACTGCTTTTTCACTTTGTCCATTGAATATCATATTATTTTCATCTTGATCCAAAAATCAATCCAAAATGGAGAATTTAGAACGAGAAGCAAGATCCTATCCAAAAAAATGTGGAAAAATAGCAACTGAAGAACAGTGTTTGAGTCCAGAAACAACTGATTATAAACTTCTTTTTTAATGGCCACTAATTATATTGAGAATCGTTTCCTTTCTACAATTAGAAATCAAAATCTTACATAATTTTCAATGTTGAGGATCACAAACTCATAATTTTTAAATTGGAAAACAGAATGAGCCAAAAAGAAGGATAATTATATATAGCTTTATTCACAAAGCCAGTAGGATGGAGAATTCAGAAGCAAGATTATATAAAGAAGAGATATGGATAATATTAAGCACCATGCACTAAGCCAATTATTGACTTACTGCTTTTTCACTTTGTCCATTGAATATCATATTATTTTCATCTTGATCCAAAAATCAATCCAAAATGGAGAATTTAGAACGAGAAGCAAGATCCTATCCAAAAAAATGTGGAAAAATAGCAACTGAAGAACAGTGTTTGAGTCCAGAAACAACTGATTATAAACTTCTTTTTTAATGGCCACTAATTATATTGAGGCACATACATATGAGAAGGCAATAATAAAGTCCAAATTGCAGAAAGTTATCAAAGTACTTGTAAAATTCTTTTTTAATGGCCACTAATTATATTGAGGCACATACATATGAGAAGGCAATAGTAAAGTCCAAATTGCAGAAAGTTATCAAAGTACAGGTATATTCTATTCACTAGAATCCAACATGAATATGGACTATTTTAATGTGAAACCATTCAGATTTCTAAATTTCTTATATGCTACGTTTTGGTCTTTACTAAATGTTGTGTTGAAAGTGCTCGAATCTAAAAATATTTCAGCTATACATAATGTTTAGGTCTTTTTGAGGCATAGGATGCCATGCTTTGCATATTTGAAACTTATTCGAGCTTTGGTGGATGAAGATTATGGGATCCAGGTCGAAGAAATGTAGTTATGGCTCTGGTGGTTACATAAAGTCATAGGTATTCTTTCATAAAAATATTTGAAGTTTGTATCACAATCATGGATTTCAAGCATATGTAGAATCTGAAGAGAAATAAATCTGAGAAGTAGACATTTTTTAGGCTGCAATTTCCAATTGTAAATTAAATTTATCTAATAACATTTTACTTAAATATTAATTTTACTTACTTCCATATTCTTACTCCTGTGATCAAAATTTCTTTTTACCTCTTAGTGCAAATACTAGTTAATACAATAAATACAACCCTTTATAAAAATGCAAAAATTTCCATATGTTATCTTTATATTAAGAGTTCATTCATTGTAAAACATTATATGATTCATTTATTATATACAACTTATATATTAATATTTTATCAGGCTGGGTACCATCTCATCTGACTTTGCTTTCATATTTTGGCTTTCTCAAAGCAGTCTCCTTTTGGTTTATGATATATTTGGATCAATACAGTTCCTTGTTATCTGCAATTTCATATACCGACAAATAAATTTAGTTTACCGTGTGGCAAATTGAGACTGATATATTTTATAATATAAACAGACTATATTATCAGAATATGGGAATATATATATATATATATATATATATATATATATATATATAATTGAGTAGATATTCTTCACTTTTATGTGTTAGTTAATTTTAATATTTTTATTAACATCACCTCATTCAATGAATTCCGAATGGATATTCATGAATGTAAACTTGCATACCCAAGTTATTATGAGCTTAATATTGATTATAAATTTATTCAAATTAAAAATCGATTACAAAAATTACAAATAAATAATTTATCTATTTTGGTTTCATTATTTTTGTATTTAAATAATAATTTTTTATTATTATTACCTTTATTTATATATAAACAAAAGTTATTTTAATTTTTAAAAGTTGTAAGAGTTACTTCAAATGTTTTAGAGCTAAAAGTTAAGTTTTATCACAAGTTTGATTTTATTCAATTTTTTTGGGGTGAAGCTGTCTACCAAATTTATTATACATAAAATTTGGGGAAGTTATATATAGCATGGAGTATACCCAAAAAAAAATTCTGCTTAACTGAAAGCTTGTTTTCCTCGGCTATAAGATAACATGTTAATGACCCAAGATCCAAAAATATCTAATAAAAATGAAAACTTACCTTTAGAAACCACTAGCCAATAATTACATGTGGTGTGGTTTTAGTGGAATAATAAAAAAAATGCGAAAACTAACGCAGACTATTATTGCAATTATCGCGGAATACAAAATCAAAGTTTCACCGAAATGTGAACTTGTCGGAGTGGAAATAGAAAGAGTTTGACTTGACATGTGCCTGCAATTTATTGAAGAACTGGCTTTAGCCTAAGGAACAGGGGCAGACTATACAGAAATTATGCCAATGTGTAGAGCAATGGACACCATTATCAGGGTAAAATTTTCAGGGGCCTCATCATCTCGTTGTCTTCGTGGTCCAAAATCTGCAAATTTGAAATCCAACAGAATTAACATATTAGCCAAGATATGCATATTCAGGAATCGTCGGAATTATAATGCTGTACAACATTCAATATAGATGCAGTTTGAGGGAAAGAGGACACTTACATGGCAGTGATATACGTAACCTGGTTCAGCACTCGCATTAAAGGGATAAGATTGATTAGAGTCCAAGAGAGTGAAGGTAAGGAAAATGGTGGTCATATATCCAGGCTGCATCTTGAACACGTTCTTCCACGTTCTCTCGTTAGCAGGAGTTGCGATGACTCTACCCTGAGCATGCTTCTGTATATTGCATGCCACAGCATTGTTCGTCTTGTTCATGCAGCTCTCAAATTCGGTCAAATTTACCAGCTGTATCTGACTGAGGGTCTGAAACAAGCCGAGATGAATATGGAGAGGATGGTTGTCCGGAGTGAGATTGATGATATGCCATAACTCGTTGGTTCCTTGCCTCGGCGTCTCAGTAGCCGGTGCCAGAAATGGTAAAGCATTGAGGAACAAATGGGTCGGATCACCCGTGGCGCTGTCGTATTCATACAATGTGATGTAACGCGTTTGGGCGATCTCGTTCTTGTTGGGAAGAGGATATGAAACCAATCTCGTTGGGATGGGGGTGTCGGGTTCCTTAGTTTTCTCAATCACAAATTTCATGACTTTGCTGTTGAGATTATCGACGGCACTTCCGGAGGGGTATGGATAGGGAGCGCTGTTTGTGAGGATGGCCTCATCCGTGGATGACTTCGCGAAGTCGATGATGACGTCTGCGATCTCAGAGGGGGCCAGCAGCAATTCCTTAACGTTCACGGGCCTGGGTAAGTAGGAAGAGTCGGAGCCTATCTGAGTCATATGAAGTCCGTTACTCAGCGCGAAACTGTAGAATCTGGCGTTGCCGGTATTCACAATTCTGAAGCGATATTTCCTTCTCTGTACCTTCAAGTAAGGCCACGCCTTGCCATTCACTATTATTGCATCTCCAAAATACTCTGGCTGCAACGCCACACCATAGTTAGATAATTCAGTCTGGAAAAATAAAAGCATGCAATGAATGATTTATGGATATAGTGCTGTACCTGCCACTGGGGATGAATGGTGGGGTTGTCGCCGGTGGAGTTCATGTAAATGGATCCATTTTTAAGGAAACTTTTATCGGACACGAGAAGACTACGGTCATATTCCGGCCCTGAAGGAAGATTCAGAGGTGTCTCCACGGTCGGGTTTCGAATGATATAGTCGCCCACGAGGCCGGCCAAAAGATTTTCTCTGGTGAGGCCGAGGGCGTGGTCATGGTACCACAGATTGCCGGGTTGCTGGACATTGACGTAGTGATATTGAGATTTGGTCCAGGCGGGTCCGGTGTCATTGAATCCCGCTGTAAACCACGCCAATGAGTTCCCATCGCTCTGCGGTTCATGGATTCCACCATGCAGGTGAACGACCGTTGGGACTCCGCCGTGTTTGGGCTGGGCAGTCACGAGGGTGGGATCCCACGGAAGAATAGGTCGAGAAGGCAGATAATTTTCCCACGTCACGAACGTTTCTACGCCTTGGATGGCTTCGATCGTTGGACCTGGCACACTCGCACTCTCCCTCGATGTTCCATACGCAAATACAGTACTTGAGGGGAAATCTCTGTGAAATTTCTGTTAACAGAACACATATAAGAGACGAGTCATTGGCACGAATAAAAAGTACATACAAGTTAATTTCCATGGAATACAATGCGCGTTTTAATGTATTAGGGATATAGGTCCCGTACCCATTTTTTCTCAAACATCCCAATCCGAAGCTCGCCCGCCTTTAAATGTCCATCTTGGCCGACGATATACCCCTTTAGCATGGGCATCTGTGGCAGCTCGTCCACGAACATCTCAAAAGTCGAAGCTATCTCATGCAATTCCTCTTCAGTCACATTCGCAGCCTTTGCTAGAGAGAAGTGGATGAGAATTAAAATGCAAACCAGTACAGTAGAAACATGCTGCATATTCTTTGCCAGCGTCATCTTCAGACCTGCAATAACATATTCGGTCTCATTAAAACCCTGTGAACTATTTTCCATTCCCTGCATCTCTACATAGAGAAAATACAATTTTCATATCACATGGTTTCGCAGTATGAAATGCATACTTACTCTAAATTAATTCTTATGTTAAAAGGAACATTGAATGTCATTATTGTGGAAAACCTGGACATCTGGCAAAAGATTGCTATAGGAGAAAGAATAATGAATCAAATCAAAGACATAGCAGGCATAATGGAAATTACATAAACAGAGACACCTCAGTGAATGATGGATTTAAAAATCTTAAGTTATTTCTTTCTGATGCTGCATTGTCTGCTGAAACTGATGATGAGAATGCTTGGTTTATAGATTCTGGTGCATCGGCACACATGACTTGTAATAAAGAATGGTATGATAAATATTATGAGAAATCTGATGGTACACACATTTACCTAGGAGATGATAGGTCACTTAAAGTTCAAGGCTATGGCATAATAAATGTGTACTTACCTAATGGACAAATGCGACAGATTCATAATGTGATGTATGTACCTGCTCTTAAAAAGAATTTGCTATCTGTTTCCACTATCACTGATAATCATTTAAAAGTAGAATTTGGTAAATTGGGGTGTATAGTGAAAGATGTTCAGGACCACTACAGGGTTGTTTCTACAGGTACCAGGGTTGGAGGATTATACAGATTGGATGTGACAGTCAAGCGCCATGTTGCATTGACATCCCAAGAGACATCGACAGCAGAATTATGGCATCACAGGTATGGGCACCTAAATTACAATGATTTATCGTTGTTACAAAGGAAATCAATGGTTGAAGGTCTTCCTGTTATGAAGTGTGAACATTTACCATGTGAAGCTTGTGCACTTGGTAAGCAGCATAGAGAAGAGTTTCCTGTTCATACTGAGAAACGGAAGTATGATATTCTTGAATTAATTCACACTGATGTATGCGGACCTATGCAAACTAGGTCTCTTGGTGGTGCTTCATACTTTGTTATTTTTATTGATGATAGATCTAGATATACCTGGGTCTATTTCATTAGAAGGAAAAGTGATATATTTGAGTATTTTAAAGAGTTTCGAAATATGGTTGAAAAACAAACAGGAAAGTGCATTAAAATACTCAGATCTGATCAAGGGGGTGAATATAAATCAAAAGCATTTAACACCTATTGTAAATCTAATGGAATTCAACAACAGTTCACAGTGCCACATACCCCTCAGCAAAATGGTGTTGCTGAGCGATGGAATAGAACCTTGGTGGAATCTGCTCGTAGTATGCTGCAAGGTAAGAACATCTCTAATGGTTTCTGGGCAGAAGCCATTAACACTGCTGTTTATCTGAAGAATCGATGTCCCACTAAGAAATTAGTTTTTCAAACTCCTTTTGAGGTTCTTTATGGTTATAAACCTGATGTGAGTCATTTCAAAGTCTTTGGATGTACTGCTTTTGCTCATATTCCTGAAGCTAACAAAAGAAAACTTGATGCCAAGTCCCTCAAGTGTATTTTCATTGGATATTGTACGGATCAGAAAGCCTATAAATTGTTTGATCCAAGTTCCCATAAACTATTTGCAAGTCGTGATGTATTGTTTCATGAGCAGACTGATAAAAGTAATACAAAGAATGATACATGGCATATTTCTAATGATGCGCATATCAAGCTTGATACTTTGATTAAGCAGGAACAGGAACAGGTCCAGGTACAGGTACAGGATCAGGATGATAGCAGCAGTACGAGCACATCTAGCAGCAGTGAGTCATCACAAGGGGGTGATACACCTCAAAGCCGACGAATCATGGATGAATCACCCACACCAAGAAGGTCGTCCCGACAGACTCGGCCTCCTGCAAGGTATAGAGACTATGCCTTAATGTCTAATATAATGAATGTTGAAGAACCAATTGATTATGAGCAGGCTAAACAACATGAATCATGGATTAATGCTATGAATGATGAGTATGCTTCTATTATGAAAAATCAAACATGGGAATTAGTGGAACTTCCTGAAAATAAAGTTCCAATTGGAAGCAAATGGTTGTACAAAACGAAATTTAAAGCAGATGGTACAATTGATAAATTTAAGGCAAGATTAGTAGCAAAAGGATATGCTCAACAGGAGGGAATTGATTATGAAGACACTTTTGCACCAGTAGCTAAGTTGAATACAATTAGATTACTGATTGCCTTAGCCACAAAACATAATTGGAATATACATCAATTGGATGTCAAATCTACTTTTCTCAATGGTGATTTAAAGGAAGAAGTTTATTTGGTTCAACCTGAAGGGTTTGTCAAACAGGGACAGGAGCATCTGGTTTGCAGGTTAAGAAAGGCATTGTATGGTTTGAAACAGGCACCAAGATAATGGTATGTAAAGATTGATACCTTCTTTCTTCAGAATGGGTTTGTGAAAAGCAAAAATGATCCTAACTTGTATGTTAAGAAAGATGAAAAAGGAAATGTTGCTTTAATATCTTTGTATGTGGATGATCTCATTATAACAGGCAGTGCTCACAAATTAATTGAAGAAATTAAAGTTCAGTTGTCACAGGTTTTTGAAATGAAAGATTTGGGTGAAATGCATTACTGCTTAGGAATTGAGGTATGGAGAGAACCTGGTAAAACTTTGATCACTCAAAGCAAATATACAAAGGAGATTCTTAAAAAGTTCAATATGACAGATTGCAAAGCTATGTCAACTCCCTTAGAACAGAATGCAAAGTTGTACAAAGAAGATGGATCGAAAGAGGCAGATGGAACATTATATCGTCAGTTAGTGGGAAGTTTGAACTATCTCACCACTACCAGACCAGACATTGCATACTCAGTCAGTATCCTTAGTCAATTCATGGCTAAGCCTTCAGGAAATCACTGGAATACTGCAAAGAAAGTTCTCCGATACTTAAAGGGAACAGTGAATCTTGGTATTATGTATACTGATGTATCTGATGTTGCACTGACAGTTTTTTCTGATTCAGATTGGGTAGGAAATCCAGATGACAGACGATCTACCTCTGGCTATGCATTTCATATTGGATCAGGAGTCGTATCTTGGAGTAGTAAGAAACAGCCAACTGTTTCTTTATCATCAACAGAATCAGAGTACAAAGCTTTGACCAATGCCACCTATGAAGCCATTTGGTTGCGAAGAATTCTTGCAGATCTTGAAGAAGCGCAAAGTGGTGCAACATGTATCAATTGTGATAATCAGAGTGCTATCAAATTAGCACATAATCCAGTTTACCATGCTAGAACAAAACACGTTGAGTTACAGTACCACTTTGTCCGTGAGAAAATTGAGTCAAATGAAATTGGATTGATATTTTGTAACACCAAGGATAATGTGGCTGATATATTTACTAAGCCCCTTGGTAAAATCAAATTTGAAGTTTTTAGAAGTCAGTTAGGTATTGTAGAGAATCCATTTCTCCATTAAGGGAGGATGTGAAAATAATGCAGAGATAGATTTAATTATGAAGCAGTTGAACAGAATTAGTTATGAGCAGTTGAACAAGAATTAGTTGTGAGTGGTTAGGAATTGGTTGCATAAGTTTTCCTATATAAGTGTGATGTAATTAAGCAATTGAATTAATGAAGTTGTGTGTCTTTGTGTTGTATTTGTTTTTAAGTTACTTACTCTAAATTAACTCTCCCCGATCAGAACAGCAGTACCCGCGATGCAAAGACACCCGGTGTGATGGCCTGGATGATTGCAATACCTCGTCACTAAATACAATTCGTTAGTTACTTCGTTCAGTGCTAAGTGAGAGTTGTCATTTTTTCTTTGGGGACAAGGATCCATTTCCACCTATACATATTCCTTTTTTTATTAATTTGAGTTTGCAATTTGACAAAAGAATATATATATATATATATATATATATATATATATATATCCATGATTAAACCCATATTATTCACGTTGAAGGCACCTACCCCGCTGGATTTCTGCACGTCCGTTGCGTTGCAGGGCCGTTGCGTTTCGGTTGGGCAGTACAGTGCATTGCTAAGAGAGATTGGGTTAGTGGCTTAGGTTTAATTTTTAATAATTATAATAAATTAATTATAGTCAAAGGGTAATTTTTTGGATTAATTTATGGGATTTTTGTGACCATTTTATAACACAAGAGTATATAGTCAACAACCTGTGACTATTTTATAACACAAGTAGTCAATAACTTGTGACTATTTTATAACACAAGAGTATATTGTCAACAACCTATGACTATTTTATAACACAAGAGTATATAGTCAACAATTTGCAAGCCAAATATATTAAATCTTATAATTAGGGAGAACCAAAATTCACCCATCAAAAAATCTACTCCTTAAACAGAGAATATACTCCCCATAAAATATATCTACTCTTTGAACAGAAAATTATAGCAAACCATTCTTTTTCAGAGAGAAAAGCATCATGGATTATATTAAGAGAATATAAAGATCTGATACATAATATGGCCGCCTCATCCTGAAAATAAGACAAATAAGACAGATACTGCAAAATGTTCTGAGCTCTTATAAAAAATAACTGACCAAATAACTTACAGATATATCATCATTTCATTTTGAGTCAATATTTAAAAACCATCCATATACTCAATAAAATTTGAAAAACATTTTAGTTAATTTTACCCGACCAAACTTACAATTAAACCACATATTACTATTCTTCAATAATATGCGATGCACAGATCTGGGATCTTTGCCTTGCGCGTGTTAACTATAAATGAGAGTTGGACGATTCACGCCCCCACCAGGACTCTTAGGCTTTTTAGGTATATCTAAATTTATTAAATTTAAAATTTATTTTTTGAATACGTATTTATTTTGCCATTGGGATTATTAAATCTAAATTTAGGTTTTTTTAAATATATGGTTTTAATTAGTTATTATATGGTTTTTAAATCTTCGGATCTATTACATGCATCTTTTAAATTGCCCACACCGGTTCATCTTTTATATCTTGTTTATGGTAATTAGTTATGATTATGGCCATACATTTTTTTATAATAATTTATAAGAGTGATTTTTATTATTTAATTATTTATGAATTATGATAAGTTTTGTTATTTATATGTATACATATAAATAATATATGTATATGTATATGTATATTTGTATATATGTATACAAATATACATATACATATACATATATATATATATATATATATATATATATATATATATATATCTATATCTATATCTGTGTGTGAGGTGATAAATGGCGAGAGGGAAGGATGAGGATGTTAATGTCCCTACACACGTCATTTATGGTGAAAACATTTGATAGGATCAGATCACACAACGCGAGCCTGAACAACATTTTGGAGGGCATTCTATTTATAATTGTTATCTGCTCAATTTGAGTTCTCGTTTGTGAGCTATGGGAAATGATGGAGGGTGTTGTGGAGGGTGATAATGTCTATTGCGCAGGGTGGCCTTTCTTCTTGGCCACACCACGCTTAGAGGTGCCATTTGGCAACGTTGGTTTACGAGCTTTGTGAGTAGGGTGTGATGTTGGTGTATGTGGAGGCTTAGTTGGTTGTTTCTTAGGACCTAGGTCTATGGTGGAATGATGTAATTCACAAATTGTCATGGCATAAAAACTCACACGTCACATTGGAGGTTGGGGTGCTCTACTATGCGGCACGAAAGTTGGCCAAGAGTGCCTTCGGGCAAGTATGCTTTTGTAATTTCATTTTTGGGTTTTTTTATCGATGTGGGTCTAGCTATTGCATGTTCTAACTCCTTCGTCAACTGTGGGTGAGAAGTGTAGGGTGCGGGGTTCTGTTACTGTTAAAACTAGAGTTGGAAGCACTCGAGGGGGATTTGGACCTGAGGGGGGACCAAATTTGGGGTGGATTTTTGTTAGGGGAGTGGGGGTCTGCGTGGTGGAGGTCTAATGGCTTTTGGAGTGGGCGTTGCTCCATGTGGTGTGGGGTGGTTTCTCTCTAGAGCATGCGATTGGAAGGAAGCTTGCAAGGTTAGAGTAGACGTGGGGAAGGGGTCCACTCGCAGTGCATCAGTGTTGGCTTGTACTCTGGATGGTCTGTAGTGAGATTTGGTGCAAGTTCGTGGAGTGGGGACCTTGTGGAGTACGAGCTGGGTGGTGGCTTGGGGGGTTGATGCAGAGGTAGTGGGGATAGGCACCGTGGGGTACCGACCCGCATGGTATTGGTGTAATGCATTAGGATGGCAGGCGAGATCTAGAAGGGGAAGTCAAGCAGTTGGTCGATTCCCTTAGCAGAGTGGACCTTCCCCCCGTTTGATTCTTTTGAGGCACATAACACAGATGGTTGAGCAATTGGGGAGGGATAGACATGACGACTGCAATGAATTAATTGCTTTCATGAATGATTTACGACACAACCAATGGAATATTCTAGATAAATTGATTTCTCTCCGGCGTGAGCAGAGGCAGATTCAAGATAGAGACAAGACCGCTTGGAGGGTTGTTTGGATCATATTGAAGCACATGTTCATGAGGCCTTTCACTAGCCTTTTCCACATGATGATGATCTAGGTGTCGCAGGTTTGGGGAATGTTGAAGCTTTGGGATGATTGTTACTTATCTTTAAGCTTTGGGTCAACTTCGTCTACTATGAGTAGTATGCATGAGATCCTGTAGTTTCATTTTGATTTTGTCTATATCTCCAAGACAACAAGTCCGGTAGGAATGAGGCTGGAGACATTTTCACTGTGATCCAACCATGATGTAACCATTTGAACAATTAATAGAAAATGTCAAATATATATATATATATATTAACTCTTGATCTACCAATTGCCGAAAGGGATCAAATCTCTTTGCAGATCCCTCTTGACACTTGGTAGATTCAGGGTTAAGATGAATTTAGTTTGGTATAACCCCCCAGGCTATATTCCACATGAATACCACGGGTTCTCATAAACCTAGAGCTCAAAAACCACTAGTAACTTCACCAAGTCAAGTTTACCTTAATTAGCCAATGAAAATTAATTAAAAAAAACGCAAAACTTTTATTTTAAAGTAGGGTTATTTTTAAGTTTATCTTAATTACCCAACAAAAATTGATAATAAAAAAATAACAAAGAATTTTTATTTTAACATAGTGTTATTTTTATTTTATTTTATTTTGACCAAGTCAAAATTCTTAGAGGATAAGACATACAACATCTCTTACATGCTGGGTTGGAGAGCAATGCTCAAAACTATATATATATATATTGGAGTTATTTTAGGTGATGGAAGCCTAAGCCAACAATACCCACTTTATGCAAATAAAATTGCATGTCACTGGTCCCAGGCCTTAATCACCTAATCCATGGTGAAACCTTCACAAATAAAGGTTTAAGGCTTCTTAATTAAGTTTCATGTGGAAACATTATATTTGACTATACACAGTCTGACCCCTTAATTAACCCTTCAGCGAAACTTTACCCAATGTTCATAAACTTTGGTTAATTCTTATACCTTAGTACTTAACCCTCTGGTTGATTTCACTATCCGCTCGTCTTAATCATACCATGGTTAGACTTTGGTTAAACCCGACTTAACCTGAAATACCTTTAACGTCATTATTTCTATTATAACTCTCGTATAATAGAAATATTACATAAACTGCACTAAACCTTACCTTTTCACCTTTCCTTGGCCTTTGCACATTTATCGATCCTCTCTCATTACGTTCAGCCTCCACCATTGATTTCACTCCATTAGATCAACGGTTGTCACATCGTATCACAACTTTAATCTAGTCACCCACCAAAACCCAAATGAACTTAGCATGCATTGATAAGATATCGGGTTTGATTTTTCCCAAGCCTTATCGGCTTCAATCTCCGTCGTTGATCTTACCTTTCAATCCGACGGTTGTTGGGTTACCTGATCAACAGAACTAATCGGCGATCCTCCATCGTTGATCAAGGCACATTTGATCCAATAGTTAACAACGATATTGGACGGGAATCGTGCGCGATATTTACCCACTCGATAAAATGGTTTTCTCTCTCCACCCGAGTGCTACGTGTCGATTGATAAATGGAATCGGGTGACCACCTCAAATTACCACTTACCACTTTTTCTCCACCAGATAAACAACTTCACTGATAAAACCACTTTTCTTCCTTGACTAAAGCACGAGCTTATTGTCGCGCGATGACCAAAGATATTCGTCCATCAGACGGATGTGACGGCTCCTCCAGATTCCTCTTCCACTAACACTTAAGTTTAATCTTTGCCTTTCATTTCTTTTACTTTATGCTGCACAACTTAATCTTGATCTCCCATCGCCTTCAACCTTGTTCTTTGATCTCCTAGTCCAACGACCCCTATACATCATCACCTCATTTCTTCGTCCTTCCTCTACTTTGTTTTTCTGCCATTTCTTAGTGTTTCTGTGGTTTCGGGTTTCCTTAGGGTTTCAATATTTAGTTTCCCTGCAACACAAATCCCTCTTGATTTGACTTTGCATGCTCTTAACATAGTCACTCTTGAATCTCGACTGTGATACTTCGAATGGATTCAAGCGTTCCAATACGATCCTTCATATCACGTCTTCTCTGTGTTCTGCTCGAACTCCACCTACAACCTTTGTTACACAGAACTTACTCTAGTTCACACACAGATTTTAACTAAATTACTCCATACACACATAAACTCAGAATCGAGTTGTTTGTATTAATAAACAGGAATTTACACAGGAACTCTCTCGTTGGCCTGATCTTCTGTATCAGTGGCCTCTGTTTTCCTAAATACCCGTAGGCTTACAATCAAACCTCTAACTAGCTAACCAGCTAACAATCTAACTTGACTAACTTTTTCTCTGCCTTTTTGGCTTAAATTTATACAAAAGGATTCTATAACCAATTCCTGGTTTAGATCCATAAACTTCTCAACAAAATCATAAAATCTCATCTTTATCCCTAAGGATCCTCTTTAATCCACAAATCATGAAACCAATTCCTAATCTAAGATTTACAATTGATTCTCAAACCTTTCAACTATCTTAAATGTCTCATGTTCTCCAACATTCGATAACATTTACAAATATGCCTCACAATACTTAATTAATTATATTCTCATTAAAATCACTCAAAAGCCCAAGTAATTACATTAATTTTAACACTTAGGAAACCAACTTCCTTAAAACGCAAGACTCCCCTATTTCTTCTAAAATATAATGATTCTTCTTAGTTGAATGCTCCTACATCAGACTCCCAAAGTAGAAAACATTCATGATCTCCTAATCATGTGTCTTCATATGTTGATAGAAAACCTCCAAGGTCCCAAACTTTGGTTTGTAGTTGTCTAAATGCTCAACACCTTTGCTATTGATGTATGTCTGTTGTCTTTTGTTTCATCTTTCTCTCCTTGTCAATCAGGTTCAAGTTCTGATTGATCATCCTTCCTGTTGTCATTTCCCTCATCTTGGACTGTTTCATCATCAATTTCCATAATTCTTCAATCTCCATATCCAGCACATCCTTGGGCAGGTCCATACTGTTAAACGCACATGGGAGCAAGAAAAATATGAATGATAAATCATGCAAGTACAATTTTATTAACAAATGGTTTACATTTATAGTACATGTAGTGACCGTTGGGTTTCACATCCCAAGGTCTCTTGGACTACTTAGTCTATTCAGCTTCCACACTAACCCATTTAGGATTAGGTGTCCAACATTCCCCCCCTTAATCCGAAGGGTTATGTATGAGTCCAAGAAGAGAGCTGTAATACAAAATGTACAAAAAATGCATGGCAGCACTAGGCTGAATGTGCTCTATGAAATGTTGGTATAAAGAGTGGTGGTTTAAGGATGACCACCAACACTGGAACGCTTAGTGCAGTTCCCGGAACTCTTCCAAAACTGGCAAGAAGCTGAAGTCTTCTGCTAGAGGAAGTGCTCCTATTGTTTTGAAGAGGGAAATCTTCAACCAATAAAGGGAGGTCTCACCCCACTTAAAAGGGAGAACTTCAACCTGAAAAGGGAAGTCTCAACTTATGATGGTTTAAGGATGACCAACAACTTTGGAATGCTTCATGCAATTCCTGGAACTCTTCCAAAACTGGCAAGAAGCTGGTGTCTTCTACTAGAGGAAGTGTTCTCAATTGTGTTCCTGGAATTCTTCCAAAACTGGCAAGAAGCTGAAGTCTTCTGCTAGAGGAAGTGTCCTAGATTGCCAACTGAAGGCATGTTCACGGGCATCTTTGTTGCTGGCTACAACTCTGAAACTGGTGTGGCAGGTTGTGGCTCAAGCTCACTTGATGTGACTTTGAAGCTTGTAGATGACCATCATTTCCCCCCTGTCAGATACAAGGTGAGAAGATGGAGAAAACTCAACTGCAAGATTGTTCAATACTCTAGAACAAGTTCTGACATGTGTTTTGAATATCTTCTTGGCTGTTGATGCCCATTGCCAAGAAGCGATTCATCCAAGATGAATCTTTGTTCTTGTAGGGTGTTTGTTGCTGAAGCATCTGTGTGAAGAATGGCTAGTTTTATGACAATGCTTACATGGATGAAGATCAAAACAGTGATCTTTAAAATGGCCAACTCAATCACAGTGTTGGCATTTCACAATTTGTTGTTGTTGTTGTTGGTGTTGCTGTGGAAGAGGGGTAGAGTCTGGAACAGCTGAAGCTGAACTGTCATGAGGAGCAGGTGAACTATCATGAATTAATCCAGCACTCTGAAAGTGAATGGGCTTTGAGTAGTCTGGAATATGAAAGGACAAGTCCTTGTCATATCCAAGACCAGTTTTGTGCTTGTTGTGGACAAGCTGTTCCCAAGGTCTGACAATGGGCTTGGGGAGTGCAGATTGAGTTTCTGCATATGCATGTACATCTGCTACTTTATTGGGTACTAAATCTGAATCAACTGTAACATTATTGACTTGCTTCTGATGGGTTGCAGTCTCAGTGTTCTGAACAGAAACATGTTCAGTATGACTCCTCTGTTTTAATTCTTCTTGCTGTAGTTGAGATTCAAGCTGCAAAAATTCGATCTTTTCCTGTGCATTTTGTAGACATGTCTGAATTTCAGAGAGAGATCCTATGCTAATTTGTAATGTGTCATCAACAGTAGATAATATCAGAGTTTTAAGGAACTGTAATACTTCATTGGTTCTGGCCATTTTTTCTTCAATGTCTGATTTACACCTTAAAAACTGATCACAATTACTACTCAATGCAGAAAAGTAATATCTACTCACAGTACACAGCAATATCCTTTATAAATGTTAACAAATGATCTATGTGCAACATAAAAGATTACAATCATCTCACCAAAATCTTTATGCAGCAGTGGAATCAAGGAATCAATGCACTATAATGAGTTTTAAATACAATGCCACAATTGGGGCAGCAACAACTGCAGACTTGTTTGGATCCTTCAAGTACTCCTTCAGAAATGATGGTTATCAAAACTTCAATAATTAAAACACCATGTCATGGGCATTCTTTGAACTGTAATTTACAACGGTCAACCTCGGCAAAGCATTAAACATATGAATGGCACCAGCAATCAAATCGGATCCAACTATAGGGGCAGAAGCACAAAATCTCAGTTGCAAATGGAATTCGAACTATTCAAAGTGTATTTGAAACCAATCACCATACCATTGGATCGTATACCATTCAGGCCTCATACGAACTTATTTAAAACAACAACTTCAACGTATTTCAGGCAGCATCATAACGTATTCAGGCAGCTTTAATCACAGTTTTCGATGCATTCAATACAGCTCCAGGTCAGCACACAAATAAATCAATGAGCGATATACAAAACTGATTTCTTTCTCTGCAATAGAGACTTAATGTCCAGAACATACAGTGCACATATTAAGAGCAATAATCATCACAAAAAGAAACGACCTTTCCAACGAACGCTCAGGGCATTGAATTAATTTTTAGCAGACATTTGACGGACCATATTTTTAGCGCAAACAACAAATATACACCAGCCTTCAAAAAATAACGCACAGGTTTCATTAATTAAAATGAAACGGCCAATGTAACTGCCATAGTTCCAAACACAGATTTTATAGTTCTTTGCATGAATGGGTTGATTAGGTCACTACTGTTTTTTATTGTTTTTATATCCATGTATCCCCTTTTCTGGAGGTCAAGTTATACAGGCGGGAACACTGGAAATATCGGCACCGACTCTGCTGGAATGGCGGGTCTCGGTCTCTTCATACAAAACCGTTGTTCTAGTCTCCCTGGGCAGTGTGCAGGTTCTGTCGCTTGAAAGAATCTATTACACTCTCGACAAGGTCGAATGGCCACAAGCTCCATGCCTATGTAATACACATTTTTTTTTTAACCATCAATGTACCATCCATGTTTACAACCATTGAAGCATCGCATCCCATCGTGACTTTTGATGACCATATCCCGATGATATCAATAAATTGATGCAACTGTAGGACCAAATGTTGTTCAACGACAACCCAAACAAATACTATAAGCCATCTGGCTATACGATCAAGGAGATCTGATATTCCTTTATTCAGATTGAATTCATGGATTACTTCGTCTTTCAGCGATTTGTTCTCTATTTGCAACCGAATCTTTACGAAAAACTACACATTCACAAATATTTACTGTGAAAGATCTATATTCCCTATTTTCTCTCCTTAAGACTTCATCATTCCATCTCAGCAGCTGTCCATTCCCTTGAATTGCAACGGACAGGGGAAACTATCCAACGGACTTTGCAAGCCAGATGGATTTATTCAATACTTCTTTATTCTCTGTGTTTCCAATCCAAAACCGAGTTAATTCAAACTCGGGATCAAACTTTCCCTACTCTCAGCAGCAATTAGCCCTTTCCAAACAAATGCCTCATTCAACAACACATACTAGGAGCTGGTGGCGTATCTCTGCAGTGGCACCGTCAGGCCTCAGCGTTAAAACAGGAAATGACAGTATGGACAGATGTGCAATGCTGGCAGAGGTAGGTTATTTCAGGTCTGAGGGGAATAAGGCAGAGTCAGAGGTCAGGTAACGCAGAACTGACATATATATAGAGACCACAAAACAAGTGGCTCAAATTGGAGCAGGACCAGCAATCGCCCGCTCTGATACCATGTTAAACACACATGGGAGAAAGAACAATATGAATGATAAATCATGCAAGTACAATTTTATTAACAAATGGTTTACATTTATAGTACATGTAGTGACCATTGGGTTTCACATCCCAAGGCCTCTTGGACTACTTAGTCTATTCAGCTTCCACACTAACCCATTTAAGATTAGGTGTCCAACACATACTCTGCCACTTACTGTTACCTCTTTCTCTTTGTTTCAGGTTGTTGTTGTTGTTGACTAACTCTTCAAACTGTTGTTCTTCCCTTTGAAGTTGTTGAATTCTTATTGTCGCCCTTTCATCCTTACCCTCTTTCTTGATTATCTCTTTCTGCATTGAATCCTGACTTTCCAACATTCTCTCCAGCAATTGAACATCTTTGTTCCATGGATTAAATTCTTCCACAGAATCCTCTTTTACCGTCTTTACTTGGCTGCTCATCTATGCCAAATTTCCTCCAGTTTCTGCAACTAAACCTGCACTCACAATGCAATTATTAAGATAAAAAACATAAGGCCTCAGTGCCTCTTCTTCCTTTGGCAACACTTCAGTATGATACTCTGATTTCTCCTCTTCTATCAACACATCAGTATGTTGATTCAACCTCTTTAAAGAATTCTCTAACGTACTCTCAAGACTATCAGTTAGTCTCCCCTCCACATCATCTACTCTAATGATTTCTTTCTGCTCTTGTCCACTGTACTGAATTCCTTCCTCTTCAATCACACTATCATATTCTAAATTTCCCAGCAAATACTCCAGCAATTCAATTTCTCTGTGACACTTCATAAGTACTTCATCATTACTTATGATTCCTACATTTATACACAAATTATCAGTTTGAAAATTACAAGGTTCAACAGTCTCAACTGTTGCTTCACATATCAGTTCTTTAGACTAAATTTCATCTCCTTTCACAAAAAAAAATTCCTGTGTTGTCACAGCTTCAAACATCAATGTATTACTAAATTATTTCTTCTACAATAATTCACCACTTTTCTTAGTCAAGAGACATTCTCCATCATTCTTTACTTCAGAGTTTTTATCTTCTAAAAGATACTCTTCCATACTTTTGACAACTTCAAAAGATTGCTCATCCTCTGTAAAACATGTAATCACATCAAAATTATCAGATTCAACAATATAAGGTTTTAAATTCTCCTGTTGGTCTACAATTGTCCAACAGTTCAGAAAATCATCAATAATTCCTTCTTCTTCACCTAGAACTTCACCCTGCTCTGCTTCACAAATGGAAACTTCCATTTCCAACTCAGATTCTCTGAGCTTTTCCATTAGCCACTTTACTTGTTTCTGTTGTAGCCTTCTCCGTAACTTAGACCACTTCATTGGCTTCTTCTTTAATACCCAACCTAGTTTTTGGTTTTCCTCAAGTATCATCCTTAATACATTGATTTGTTCTTTCATCTCAGCAATCTCTTTGAAAATTTCCTCTTGACTCATGCTTTTTCCATTTGCCTTGGCATCCTCCTTCTTCACCTTTCTTCTACTGTGGTTTTCCTCAAAACCTCTACTATGACTATTAGTAGTCATTTTCTCCTTCTCTATATTCATGAGCTCCTTACTCACTTACTATGAATTGCATTAAAACCTCTGCAACAGCAAGTCCTCCCTGTTGCCACTTACCTCACCAAGTTGTCCTTTGTACTTGGTCTTTTGGCAAGCACTTAGTTCTCTATCTCTGGAACCTATTTTGAGCACTTATCTCTGCTCCTTCTAGGCTTCAACTCATTTGCACCTTTTCAGAACACAACTGTCCTCTTGTATTTCAATCGCTAATGAAATACTAGGTTTTGACCACCTCTTCTTTCACTTAGAAACTCTTACCATCTTCCTTCATCTCTTAGAAATTCTACCCACACCCTTTGTGGAATTGCCTTTGTGAGCTGCAACAATACCTCTGTGGTAACAAGTCTCCTTCTTGTTACATATGCCTCACTAAGCTTCTCTCCTCTGAGCTCAATCTCTTAGCATTTCTCTGGTTCTTTCCTCTGGAACCAATTGAGCACTCCTTGCTCTAGGTTGCTGCAATCTTCTCACCTTCTTATATTGCTACCTTCAAGATCTCTGCATGATCTTGTTCTACCATTCTCCTGCACTTTGAATGGATTGTTCTTTGTTTCTTGCATCCATAAATTCTGCTACACATTATCTCTGTGTGCCTATTGCTTGTCAGATTAAAATCTAATCTGTTCTTACCCGCTTTCATCACCATTCACCTATATACATACCTTAAAACATAACTCTGTTCTAAATTTCCTCAAAGAAATTTTCACATAGAAGTTCTTTGTGTTTCTCTGATACCAAATGTTTCAACCACAATTCTGCTTTGATACCAAATGATGACAGCCTAAGCCGAAAATACCCACATTATGCAAATAAAATTGCATTTCACTGGTACCAGGCCTTAATCACCTAATCCATCTTCACAAATAAAGGTTTAAGGCTTCTTAATTAAGTCTCATGGGGAAACATTATATTTGACTATAAAGAGTCTGACCCCTTAATTAAACCTTGAGTGAAACTTTACCCAATGTTCATAAACTTTGGTTAATTCTTATACCTTAGTACTTAACCCTCTGGTTGATTTCACTATCCGCTTGTCTTAATCATACCATGGTTAACTTTGGTTAAACCCGAACTAACCCAAAATACCTTTAATGCCGCTATTTCTATTATAACTCTCGTATAATAGAAATATTACATAACCGCACTTAACCTTACCTTTTCACCTTTCCTCAGCATTTGCACATTTATCGATGCTCTCTCATTGTGTTCAGCCTCCACTGTTGATTTCACTCCATCAGATCAACAGTTGTCACATCATATCACAACTTTGATCCATTCACCCGCCGGAACTCAAATGAAGTTAACCCGCATTGATAACATATCGGGTCCACTTTCTCCCAAGCCTTATCAGCTTCAATCTCTATCGTTGATCTTACCTTTCAATCTGACGATTGTTGGATTACCCAATCAACAGAACTAATCGATGATCCTCCACCGTTGATCAAGGCACATTTGATCCAACGATTAACAATGATATCGGGCGGGAATCTTGTGCGATGTTTACCTGCTCGATAAAGTGGTTTTCTCTCTCCACCTGAGTGCTACGTGTCGGTCGATAAATGGAACCGGGTGGCAACCCCGAATTACCATTTACCACTTTTTCTCCACTTGATAAACAGCTTCGCTGATAAACCTACTTTTCTTCCTTGACTAACGCATGATCTTAATGGTGCGTGAAGACCGTAGATCTTCATCCATCAGACGGCTCCTCCGGATTCCTCTTCCACTAACACTTAAGTTTAATCTCCACCATTCATTTCTTTTACTTTATGTTGCACGACTTAATCTTGATTTCCCATCACCTTCAACCTCATTATTTGATATCCTAGATCCAACGGCCCCTATATATCATCACCTCATTTCTTCATCCTTCCTCTACTTCATTTTTATGCCATTTCTCAGTGTTTATGTGGTTTCGGGTTTCTTCAGGGTTTCAATATTTAGTTTCCCTGCAACACAACTCCCTCTTGATTTAACTCTGCATGCTCTTAACACAGTCATTCCTGAATCTCGACTGTGATCCTTCAAATGGATTCAAGCGTTCTAATACAATCCTTCATATCACTTCTTCTCTATGTTTTGCTCAAGCTCCACCTGTAACCTTTGTTACACAGAACTTACTCTAGTTCACACATAGATTATAACTAAATTACTCCATACACACACACAAACTCGGAATTGAGTTGTTTGTATTAATAAACAAGTATTTACACATGAACTCTCTCCTTGGCTTGATCTTCTGTATCAGTGGCCTTTGTTTTCCTAACTTCCCATAGGCTTACAATCAAACCTCTAACTCACAACCTCTAACTAGCTAACCAACCAACTATCTAACTTGACTAACTTTTTTTCTGCCTTTTTGGCTTCATTTATACAAAAGGATTCTATAACTAATTATTGTTTTAGATCCATAAACTTCTCAACAAAATCCTAAAATCTCATCTTTATCCCTAAGGATCCTCTTTAATCCACAAATCATGAAATCAACTCCTAATCTAAGATTTACAACTGACTCTCAAATCTTTCAACTATCCTAATTCTCTCATGTTCTCCAACATTCGAAAACATTTACAAATATGCCTCACAATACTTAATTAATTCCTATTCTCATTAAAATCACTCAAAAGCCTAAGTAATTACATTAATTTTAACACTTAGGAAACCAACTTCCTTAAAACACAAGACCCCCCTATGTCTACTAAAATACAATGATTCTTTTGAGCTGAATGCTCCTACATCATTAGGTGGTTGGGTGAAATGGTTGTTGTCTTTTCCACCTAGAATTAAATCCTCTAACCAACCAAGATCCATCTTAACTCCACATCTACCAAGTGCCCAAAGAGATCAAATCTCTTTTTGCTTTAAAAGATGTTTTCACACACACACACATACACACACACATTCTTGTCAATTGGAGTTTTTTTAGGTGGTTGTGTGAAATGGTTGTTGTCTTTTCCACCTAGAATTAAATCGCTTAACCAACCTAGATCTGTCTTAACTCCAAAATCTACCACCTTTTCCACCTAGAATTAAATCCCCTAACCAACCTAGATTCGTCTTAACTCCCAGATCTACCAAGCACCGAGAGAGATAAAATCTCTTTTCTCTTTAAAAGAGGTAATCCCGTAACCAGCCTAGATCCTTCTTAACTCCCAGATCTACCATCTTTTCGACCTAGAATTAAATCCCCTAACCAACCTAGATCTGTCTTAACTCCCAGATCTACCAAGCACCTAGAGATATCAAATCTCTTTTCACTTTAAAAGAGGTTTGCACCTCAAGAGATTTGATCCCTCTAGGTGCTTGGTAGATCCCAAGTTAAGATGAATCTAAGCTGGTAGAATATGTGTGTGTTCTTTGGGCACATGGTATTGATAAGGCATGGAATTGACTCATAGTATTAATCCATGGTATTCTAGCCACATAATAGGCATCCAAAGTAGCCCCAAGGGTTAGCTCAATCGGTCAAGTTGGGGCCTCTCCAAATGGGAGGTCACAGGGTCAATTCTCGAAAGCTCTCGAGGTCAGGTCTTGCAGTAGGTCGAGGGGCGTCAGCCCAGATTTTTCAAGTGGACGTAGCGCCACCCCAATACAAAAAAAAAAAAACAAAAAACAAAACAAAACAAATAAATAAATAAATAAAATAAAATAAAAAATAGGCATCCAACTCTTCATCTTCTGATTAAAAATAATAAAAATTAACTGAATTATAATTTTATTTTAAATATTAATAATAATTATTAATTATAACAAAATTTGATATAAAAATGTATACATTTAAAGAAATATGTAACAAGATTGTTAACCATAAATATTCACCCCCTTTTTTATCATAGAGATTCTTAGTTTGTAAATAGGCTTTGTTACAATATCATTACATTTCAGTACCACATGCCCATAAAACTATTAATCAAAATATTTTATACACAATCTATTTTAATTTAATTTTATAACATCTTTTTAACTAAAAGGAAAAAGAGAATAACTAAATTTGAGACAAATATCAACTCCATCCCATCTACCACTAAAAATATATTTTGTGGATATACCCTAGAGGCTAAATCCATACCATCCACCTAAACAAAGAGGTGGTGTAACTACATATTTTGCACAACACTTTTGTTTTACATTAACTAGTATAGATTCATCTTAACCATGGATCTACAAAGATCCCAGAGGGACCAAATCAGTTGAGGTGAAAATAGATCATGGTTAAAATGAATGATTCTCTCTCTCTCTCTTTCTCTCTCTCTATATATATATCTATATATATATATATATATATATATATATATATATATATATATATATATATATATATATATATATATTCTCTGCAAACCATTTGTAATTTTCAAATTGCATTTTTGAATGGTTGAATTGATCGAATGCTTTGAAAATCCCCTTAAGCACCTGAATTGTGTAGAATACACAATATAAACTTGTAATTCCAACAAAATTTTGTAATATTTTGAATAAAATTAACCAAAAAATATATGTTGTATTTTGAGTTCTTCATGCTTTTAGAATGTTACAAATAGATTCAAATGCACATGCACATGCACATGGTACATGGTATTAATAATCCATGGAATTAGCCCATCATACTAATCCATGGTATTATAAGAAAGTCTGTTTAATTTTTTTTTAACCTCAATTTATTTCAATTATTAATATTAATATTTTATTTATTTTTGTATTTTATATAATTTGACTGAGTCAAAATGTTTACAGGATAGGAAACTACAACATTGCTTCCATTCTGGGTTGGAGAGCACTTGGCCTAGCCTAGATCAAACTTAACTTTGGATCTACCAAGTGTCGAGATGGATCAAATAATTTTGCATATTAAAATACTTTCATCTCAAGAGATTTGATCAAATATTTTTACATATTAAAATATTTTCATCTCAGGATATTTGATCCCTCTAGCACTTGGTAGATCTGGAGTTAAGATGGATATAGGTTGGTTTAATCCTCCTTTTAAATAGGTTACATTCCACATGAATACCATGAGAAATTGTTCTCATAAACCTAGAGCTCAAAAACAACTAGTAAGTAAAAAAAAAATTAACTGAGCAAAACAAATTAATTTTTTATTTTTATTTCAAATTTACCTTAACTACTTAAAAATTTCATAAAAAACTAATAATAATGTAGATTTTTTATTTAACATAGAGTTTTTATATTTATTTTTTTATTTTTATTTTGACCTAGTCAAAATGCTTACAAGACAGAGCATTACATCATCTCTTGCTTAGTAGGTTGGAGAGCGTCTCTTTACACAATGAAAGACAAATTTCTTTCTCTCATATATATATGGAAAATTTATTTAAATTATTATTATTATTATTATTATTATTATTTTTGTATTATTACACGAGAATGATGCATTGCAAGACATAAATAACATTAAAGATATTGTTATTTCTAAGTTCAAAGAAAAAATGTGGTGTGAGAAAGATTTAGCGGCTAAAAGAAAATTAAGTTATTATAAGAAGGTCATCAACCCCACCCTAGAAGATCAAAAGTATCTCTCTATTTTAACTAGCTCAAAGAAGAAAATTAATATAGCAAAGATTAGAACAAATTCTCATGAGCTCCATAGTGAAACTGGTCGTTGGGTAGTTCCTAAAACGCCATGGATGGAAAGGATTTGCCATATATGTGAGAATAGGAACATCGAGGATGAAAACCACTTCCTCTTAGAGTGCCCCGCGTACAACCACATTAGATCTCAGTTTCACAATCTTTGTTACAATACTGACCTTCCTAGCCTTTTACAATGTCAAAATTATAGTGAGTTCGGAAGGCTTCTCTCCAAGCTTTTTGAGCATAGGAATAAAATCTTAAATCAAATTAAATAATTTGTTTTTAGGTCCGATAGACCAATGTTTGGTCTCAGGGGACGTTAACCATTCATCATCATCATAATTGGACTGAGTCAAAATGTTTATAGGATAGGACATTACAACATTGCTTCCATACTGGGTTGGGGAGCTCTTACTCATCCTAGATCAGGTGGGAGAGCTCTTAGATCCATCTTAACTTTGGATCTACCAAGCATCTAGAGGGATCAAATCTTTTTGCATATTAAGATATTTACATCTCAAGATATTTGATCCCTCTTGACACTTGCGTTGGGGAGCTATTACTCATCCTAGATCAGGTTGGAGAGCTCTTAGATCCATCGTAACTTTGGATCTACCAAGCATCTAGAGGGATCAAATCTTTTTGCATATTAAGATATTTGCATCTCAAGATATTTGATCCCTTCGACACTTGGTAGATCTGGAGTTAAGATGGATATAGGCTGGTTTAATGCCCCTTTTTAAATAGGCTACATTCCACATGAATACTATGGGAAATTGTTCTAACATGGAGTTATTTTTATTTTATTTTGACCGAGTCTAGGTTGGAGAGTGTCTCCCTAATGAAAGACTATTTATATTAGAGTGTCTCTCTAATGAAAGAAAATTTTCTTGCCAGACAACATATTGGTGTATGAGACCTCCATGGAATATATATATATATATATATATATATATATATATATATATATATATATATATATATATATATATATATATATATATATATATATATATATATATATTATCCAATACCTCCTTATTTGTGGGACAAGGGACCCACCTCCACACAATTATTTGATTGCTACGAAGGCATACATACTCTACCCCTTGTGGTTTTGAACCTGTGAACTCTTAGGAGGAAACACATGCTCTTAACCATTAAGCCCACTCAAGTTGTATATATGGAAATTTAATTTAATTTTATGTATGCATATTTCAAAATATTATAATGAAATAAAAATAAAATATTCTTGCATAAATAAAAGAAGTCGCATAAAGTATTGAAAATAATCATTATATCTAGATAAACTTGTTAATGGCCTTGTTAGCCAAGACTTTGGACTTTACAACATCTCTTGCATACTAGGCTGGAGAGTGTCTTTCTACACAATGAAAGACAAAATTCTTATATATATATATATATATATATATATGGAAATTTAATTTAATTTGATGTATGCATAAAAATAAAAATTGCTTGCATAAATAAAATAAGCCCAGTAAAGTATTGAAAATAATCATTATATCTAGATAAACTTACGTGAGGCGTCCTAATCAATAATAGCTTTGTGAGCAAAAACTTTGGTCCCCAAAAGTTCCGATTCAAGTCCTCCATAAATTAAAAAAAATATAATCACATATAAATATTGTACGAGCCTAAAAAAGCATTATATCCAGATAGATTATTAACAATACCTACATGGATAAATAAGACAACCGTGAGAAGCATTAGAAATAATCATGGTACGCATTTAATTTTTCTTTAATGAAAAAGTGACCTATTTACTACACATTTTAATTTCTTTTAAAAATAAAAATAAAATGGGCTTCTTTAGATGCATATTGCTATATTGGCGACAAGTATACGCGTAATGTTTTAAAGTTAATTAAAAAATAAAAAGTAAGATTAAAAACAAAATTAAATGCCACTTAAAATTAAAATTTAAAAATATTAAATTTAAAAGTATATATTATTAAAGACATAATAATGTTTTAATTTAAATCTAAGGGGAAGTTTAATTGGTGATCTTCTTGCAATAAAGAGTCATTGTTTTTTGAGGTTCTAGATTCAAGTTTTTACTCGTTAGTAAACAAAAAAATAATGCTTTAATTTAAATAAAGTTTAATCATGACATATTAAACAATATCTTTAATCTGATTACATATTGGAAAATACCCCTAAAAATCACATTATTTAACCCCCTACCAATACAAATCCAATACACCTTCCCAATTTAAGAAACCCCTACTTGTGCTAGATATTATAGGTATCCATTTTTTCATTAACATTTTTTTATACCCTTTTATATCTTATCATTAATTTTGAGCTCTATCTTTTATAACTGCTAATATAAAAATTCTTTACCCCCTATATATCCCCCAATATATTATGTCATTTTTTCTTCAATATAAATCCCCTAATATTAACCCACGTGGTATAGTATTGATCCCCAATGAAGCCCACGTGGTAGGTTCCTAAAGTTTTTGTATAGTTTTTTTCCTTTTACTTCTCTAAAGGTCCATGGAGGAGGACTTCATGGTTTTTGTGAAGAATCCTCTAGGTAGGTGATAAATAGATATGGGGAGACTCAAAAGACATCTAGCTCATCTCAGATCTCGTCTCACTTGCTTCTCATTCACCTAATGCTAACGAGGGGAAATCTAACAACAAAGATCTTTTTGAGATGATGACATTTTTATCCTCGAAGCATTAGCCCTCAAATTTGATAACTCATACACCAAATCAATGACGTTAACCACCTTGGTTCATTCACAGTTTCAAAGTTCACCATGAGGAAATTCCTTGCTTGTTCATAATAGGACACCAACCAGACAAGGGAGATCAAGTTAGATCCTTAAAGAAGGAAATTAAATCCCACCACATAGGAACAATTGCATCAATGCTTCCACTGAAGGTGTAATGCCCATCAATTTGATGATAGGAGAGTGGCTCGAGTTTCATTGAAGTTGACATTCATGACTATCAAGGGTATGGATTTATCAAAAAAATCATGAAGACCAAGTTAATGGGTTGTCTCTCTTTTCCTAATACTAGAGCCTCTACAATCAAAAGTGTGGGACTAGGAGGACCAGGGAACCCTTGCAAAAGGAGGAAATGCATCAAGTGCAATTATGAGGTAATTAGTGTGTTGTTAGGGGACAATGTGAGGTTAAATGAAATAATGAATTTTGATAAATCCTTATTGCTTGGAAGGTTTGATATTTGTAGAATGGGAGTTTTCTCCCTTAAAAATTGGATAGATCAGAATTTTAATGCTTTATTAGGATATGTATCGAGAAGTATGACTCTTTGTAAAAATATGGTTAACCTAGTTATTTAGGGCTCATAAAGACACATAAAATCCTTCAAAGCTATTAGAAATGGGACTCTTAGGCCTAATTCCTAAAAAAAATGGCATGTGGAATTTGATGTGTTTTACTTAGATTGATTTCATTCGTATTTATATTAGAATGCTAGGTCCACCCTTGATGCTTTGGCCTAAATATTTTTTTCAAATATATTGGCAACACTCTGTGACTATACTATAAAGTTGATAGTTCCTTTTGGGAATTTGAGTATATGGGATTGACAAGGATCCTTGTGGGCCTTTACCTAACCCAAGGTCATATAGATCCCATCATCATCAAAACAAGGCCCATGTTTTTTCAACAAGTTATTAATTATGGAGTTCCCTTCAAATGTAGGTGTAACGAGTATGGGCACTTGGTTGAGGATTTGAGCTCTTCAATAAAATGGCATGGGTTTTAAAATCATATATTCTTGTCAAATTATTCACTCCCCTATCACAAGGAAAATCACCTTCGATCGCCTTACTTGTCTCCTCCATGAATGACCCACCCAACCAAATATTCTAGCAAAAAGGCTAGTGGTGGAACAATAGGAGTCTCTCAAGGAGTTTCCCGCTTATCTAGATAGGGAGAGTTTGTTTGTTTTCTTGTGAGACTATTTAACCCCCTTTTCTCCTATGGATTCATTTGGTCATTTACAATTTGGTTTGTGGGAATATGATTTGCATAATAAGACCAAAATTTTCCATGAAGACTCTCTCCAATCTATCATGGTTTTTGAAGCCTCAACCTACTTTATTCTCCCCTAGTTGGGTTGTAAGAA
Source organism: Pinus tabuliformis (assembly GCA_031772625.1). Lineage (NCBI taxonomy): Eukaryota > Viridiplantae > Streptophyta > Pinopsida > Pinales > Pinaceae > Pinus > Pinus tabuliformis. Next base: position 920,909,120 of record CM062812.1, on the reverse strand, counting down.
TCCCTTGTTGCAATTCTAAAACTCCTTGAACCCATTCCTCCCTCCACATACCTTCCTATGAAGAAACCCAAAGAAGACCCTCTTTATTTTGAGGGCTCAAAGTATAACCAAAATCCCCACAATAAGGAAACCAAGGTTTGTGATGGATCTTTTGATGGTGGTTTCAGACATCTAAAAGAGAAAAATCCTAAGACAAGGCAAAGAGATAGAAATTCATATTTATCCATTGCCCAAAAGCAATCCAACTCAAAGGTAAAATGACCAACTTTGGGGCCCTTAGAGCAATTGCCTAAGGCAACTTTAGAATGATGTCCATTCCCTCCAAGAAATTGGCCCTTAAGAGGTTAATTCGCTCTCACAATCTCTTTGTCATTTTGTTGCAAGGACTCATGAAAAACAAAGACAATATTGTTCAATACCTCTCAAAAATTATCAAAGGATAGGATTTCAATTATATGATGCTTTAGGTCATTTGGGAGGGCTTATTACACCTTAGAAGGAAACTGTTATTTCTCTCTCTCTAATTTGTGGGCCTTGATTCAAGGTTAATTATCTCCCTTTTCATTCATAAATGGGAAAATGGCTCAACCACCTAAACATCTATGGGCCCTATTAACATCATTAGGATTATTGGGAGCATCTTCTTTCCAAGTCCTGGATTCAACAAGGAATGATAATCCTATGTTGGGATTTAAATTTTACTCCTTACGTCTTTGAAAGTTGGGGGCCAATGGCCCAACTAGATCATATTTTTTTAATTATAAGCCTTGAGCAAGTTGCCTGCTTAATATTCAACCTATCAAGCTCAACTCCACTTCGACAAATAGAAGGAATGGGGAGGATCAAATAACAAAGTGGTTCTGCCATTTCCTAGTTTCATAAGATGTATTAGAAACAGTCACTTAGAATTCAACAACGGGTACTAGCAAAATGAGACTTTTACCACAACCTAGTTTGTTAGAAATTTCTCCTACTTTGGGAAAACCCCCTAGCTCGTTCAACTTAAAACATAAATAGCTCAAGGATGAAGACTTTATCCAAATCCTGAAGTACGTTTGGGTTCCCTTCAATAATACACAACATGAATCTACACCCATCTAATTTCACTCGAATCTACAAATGGTTGTTGGAAAATGCAATATGGCAGCTATTAATTCTTATTTTCCTTAACTTTAATAATTTCTTGTGAGATTTATTTATCTTCTTATATTTTATTTATTATTTCTTCTTCGTCAAATAATTATCAAGAGAAAAATAGTGAAGACAAAGGACACAAAAATTAGGCTCCAAGCCAGGGAAAAATCCATCCAAGCGGAAAACCAGGAAAATATCTTCTCTTCTTATAGAATCTGCTTCAAATGAGACAATCAAGACCCAGACCCTAGACCATGTCCTTCTCCAAGTACCAAGTCAGCCCTTCAAGAAATATTTCTAATAGAATTAGATCAACAAGGCTTAATCCAACCTCAACCAACTTCCAACTTCGACCATGCAACTTCATCCTGCAACTTTAGCCCTATAACTACTGCAGAAACCCTAATTATGGCACAAGATAGTTCTTAAATATATCTTCCTTTAAAAAATACATGTCTTCCCAAGATCAATGAGGTTAAAAGAGAGTATTTTTTTCTTCCAACAACTTGATACTACAACTTGATCTCCTACAATTCAGACCTACAATTTTGGCCTTCCTAGAAGTTACAAAAACCATTGATTTCGCATGGGTGAGAGAGAGAGCCAAAAAAAAAAAACTTTATTCCTTCCTATTGGATTCCCCTTGCCTTCTAGACCTTCTCTCTCCCTTTCTTTTCTTTCCCAGCTTCAGATCAAACTTCCTCTTGAGAGATCGAACTTGTGTAAGTGAATGTACCAAATGAGGTTGAAGTTGCCTGTATTTATAGCCTTTCCAAGGGGTCGAATTCCCTCCTTTTTTTCTTGAGAGATCGAACTTATGTAAGTGAATGTACCAAATGAGGTAGAATTTTCCTGTATTTATAGCCTTTCCAAGGGGTCGAATTCCATCCTTAAGGCCAACTTGAAGTTATCAAAGCTGACTTGTACTTTAGAGGTTACCAGGACCTTCTAGACTCAAAATAAATTCTTTTACAAGTTACATCTTGCCCAAAAGGGTGTTGTAAACATGATGTTGACTCTCTTGACTCATGAAAATAACTCCTATGACCTAACAAACCATAGAATAATGAAGAAAATGCTTTTACCTAGAATACCATCAATAAGAAGCATGAAAATCGTGCTTTAAAATAATAATATTCTTTTATTTGTTACATGAGATATGCATAATGAAATGAGTAAAACAACAATTATGAAGGCTAAAACTAGTTACATTTCCAACACCCCCTCTTAACTACAGACGTATTCGTAATTGTACAACCAGTACAACATCATTCTCGAACTGAAGAGTTCTCGTAAGAAGAGTCAGATTGATAAGCCAACTGTAAGCATCAACATTATGACCAACACTATCTTTGAGGACTAACTAGACAATCTCATCTTCGTTCAGGAGAATTATGCTAAGAGACATTACGTGTGATACTACACTACCTCTAAGGAACATACCCCATCCAGATGTTCACAAGGTATGTTCTTTTAGGACTATTCTTGCCTTGAATTTTTATCCCTTAATCATCAAATAATATTTGTCATCTTCGACTACTCTTACCTTGGATACCTGTCTCATCCTTAAAGAGTGTCAATACCTTTCCTTCATTGGATTGTTTATGCTCAAGGAAACCACATATCTCCACTATTCTCTCTCCATGTCCTTCACTTAGACTTACAATTGTTAGTATTGGTCAAGTACATGACACATGAAGAAGAGAATTCACATGTGATATCCATTATCACTCCCTCTCAATTAGAGAGGATATCCCTATTCTCTTTTTTATGAGAGAATATATCCTTTCTCCTATTCAAGGAGACTCATTTACTCCCTCTCAAAAATAATGGATATTCCTTAATTCCTTTCAATTGGGAAGTCATAACCACAAGTTTTCTAGATTGTATCCATAAGAGTATTGACCACTTGTTCTTTTCATGGCTCCCTCTTTCCTTCCTGGGTATCATGGATCCATCTTCTTCCTTCAATCTTGTGACAAGTTCTAGGTAATCACTCATATCGTCATCAACAATGAAGGCATTACATTGAGCCTTACCAAAATTCAAGCTAATCATAGCTTCCTCGTGAAAGTGGTATCCTTTGTATGAGCTTGATCTTCAGGTTATCTTCTATCATTTCTACCTTTCAAATACAAGATGAATACTCCTTGACTTCATAATTTCTAGGTACGATATGTTGAGCTTGCCCAAACTTTCTTCATATATTCCTGCAATATCCTTCTAGGTAGCAAAATAATATGCTAATCATATAGCCAACAAAAATTATTAATGTTAGACTTACCTCATCATGATGACCTTCTCATCAAAGCATTAACATCCTCATGATTAATCTCCACATGAATATTTATTCATGCATCAAAGTTCCCATAGATCGAACTTTACCAAGTTACAATTTTGTTCCAAAGATTATACTCAATGTTGATCACTATTCTACATAATCTAGTGAGAAAGTCTTAATTCTTTATTTATTCTAGAGTAAGTCAAATTCTTTAAGCATCACATAATCATACTAGGAATATTACAAGATTTTGTACATGTGAATCTTTACTAGGAGAAGAATTATTTTTAATATGTATTCTCATTCAATCATCTAGCTATAAGCCCTAAAATGAGCTTGCAACTTGACCAATTGCATTCCTCCATCCCTTAAGAGTATTGTTTCCATAGTATATGGAATATATGCTAACCTTGTCATAATTCTTTTTCTAAGAACCTTCCAAAATGATGGTTCTTTCAGGATCATGATGATCCACCTTAGTATGATGACTACCTCTAATATAGTATCGGAGAATGCCTAGACGAACAATAATATGAAAAATGGTCTAAACATTAAAGACAAGACGATTATTATGAAGAAAATCAATCAAGTAAACTCTAAATATGCTACTATAACATGCTTTTATCTATGATGCCATACAAAATCAAGACTCTTCTAGAGTAAACAACAATGCATATTATTCTAAAGGAAAGACCAACTTCTCAAAGAACCTGATAGTGAGGATGTCTTCTTCAGTAGTAAATATCTTTTATATCTTCTTTCTTTGTCTTCTTCTTAGTTTCTCCCATTTCTTCAGTTGTGAGATATTTGCTTCTTTCCTTTATTTTGCTATTATGCTTGATCAGACGTTCCTTCTTAAAGTGTCCATATTCATTGCATCCAAAGGATTGAATCTTGGACACATCTGGCTTCTTCTTGGACTTTCCAAACTTTCCCTTCTTCAGCTTCTTGGTCCTTTGAATAAAGGCTTGAGACTGTTCATCTAATTCGATATCATATTTTACCTTAATCCTGGTTTCTTCCAAGATGAATTGAGCCCACAACTCATCAAAAGGAGTTGATTCTTTCTTAGAGTAAATTCTAGTTGCAAAACTACTCCATTCTAGTGGCAAGGCATTTAGTACACAGATGGTCATTTCATAATCATAAATTGTCTGCCAGAGCCCTTGCAACTAATCTCTTATTTTATAAATATTCATTAAAAAGGAGGCCATATCCCCATCCTTCGATTTATTCATTTTATATATTTTATTTATCAAATACATCTTTTGTCCTAATGTACTTATAGAGTACAAATTTACTAGCTTGTCATACATAGCCTTAAAAGTATTCAAATTAGCAACAAATGGAACAATATGATCCTTAATGTATTCAACAATTATCCTTTGTGCCCTCACTTCTCCCTTCTTGTATTTTGCTAGTTCTTGAGCCTTATCTTTGCTAGGTTCAATAATTTCACCGAGAACATATTCCATTACTTCATGTTCTGTAAGTGCCAGATCAATACTTTTCTTCAATGCTAAGAAATTTGTTGAGTCAACGAGATTATTTATTTCCTTGTAGAAAAAACCTATATGAACTAAATATTTAGACATAGAGTGATAATATGATACGTACTTGTCAATCAAGAGCCTTCCCTTCTCTGATGATGTGTTCAACTATCTTGAGGCTTTCAAGATCTTCAAAGAGACTTCAATGATGTCCTATAAATATGTATTCTAGGATACCTTTAGCAAAAACTTCAAAGAGTGATGAATGATACCAATTTTTCCTGATGCTTCTTTCAAAGATGACTTCCAAATAGATCTACTTCCAAGAGAGATCAACAACTTACCTGTAATCTTCCTCTTCAAGCCTTCCTTTGATGAGAGCTTGATGTAGTCTTGATCCTTCTGTAAGTGATTTTCCTTGGCAAACCCTTGTTTATTTCCACAAGATGATCTTCTCAGATGCTTTCACTTGTTCACCTTGGCTCTGATGCCATGTTGGAAAATGAAATATGGAAGCCATTAATTATTATTTTTCTTAACCTAAATAATTGCTTGTGAACATTATTTATCTTCTTATATTTTATTTATTGGTTCTTCTTCATCAAACAATTGTCAAGAGAAAAATAGTAAAGACAAAGGACACATAAATTAGGCTCCAAGCTAGGGAAAAACCCCTCAAAGTAGAAAACCAAGAAAATATTTTCTCTTCTTATAGAATCTACTTCAAAGGAGATAATCAAGACCCAACCCCTAGACCAAGTCCTCCTCCAAGCACCAAGTCAACCCTTAAATAAATCCTTTCAATAGGATAAGATCAACAAGGCTCAATTCATCATCAACTAGCTTCCAACTTTGACTTCTACCCTAACTTCGTCCTCCAACTTTGGCCCTGTAGATGCCGCAAAAAACCTAATTCTGGCACAAGACACTTCTTCAAGAGATCTTCCTTTAAGCAAGACAAATCTTCCCAAGGTCAACAAGGTCTACATACACTATTTTTACTGTCTACTTCTAATTGTTGGTAGCTACTCTTTGCTTTTTGTAATCACTATACTTTTATTCTATCGAGCGATGTCAATGGCTCTAGGATGTTTTTTGCTTATGACAGTCATAGTTTGTTTGTTTTCATATCTATATCCAAGGTATTTACATATGTATTCCTTAAAATAAGTGTTGTCTCAATAATGTTTTGATTAGTTCCGTTTTGGTCATTTTAGAAGCTACTCAAGATCTTCCGGCGTGGGCATAAATATTTATCAATGTAATCATTTTTGTTAACAATAAAAATCGTAGACAAAATTTACAAAGAGAAAAACGAAAAAAAAAAAAACACTACAAAAAAGTATTTTGTAAATATTGATTTAGATTTTGAAGTGCACATTACTTTAAAAAGAAAAAAAACTTATCTTTATTAATTTTTTTGGGTTTACCTTGAATTTCATAAATCTAAATGTCAGAAATGGTGACACAATGAAATTTATATTTTTTTAATCCTCCATTTGCATAATGACTACTACAATGAGTACCATTGACTTCCCTTTAGCACCATAAATTATTGGGATGGGGGATTTTAAACCAAAATAGGGGAGTGAGAAAAATGTATTTCCATAAATTGGTTTTTGAATTTACTATGATAATAACCTAGATGTTTAGATTACTAATTTTATTATTATTTAATTTTATAAGAAGTGTAAGTTTGTTTAATTTTTCAATTTGAAAATTTATATAAAAATTGTCATAAATATTTTATTGGACAATTTGTCACAACATATGTACTAAAATATATTAGAAAATCCAAAATCTACACTATGAGGGTTTATTTCTCCTTAGATTTTTGGATTTGTTAATCAATGTTTATTGCATATGCATGCAAATTATTATTATGAAAAAAATATAGAACAATGAAATAAATTCAAAAACCATAAATTAACACAATTTATAATTTGGGAGACCCTTTTGAGAGAAAACCCAACTGGGAGGTGAGATTGCTCTGCTCTCTTTCTCTGAATGGAAAATGGATGCAAGTACAAAGAAGTGAGGCCTATGGCCCATGGCCTGCTACATGCACAAATCCTCTTTGTTTTATATCTCCCTAACCACTCTTGATTCTTCTTCTCATCTATGGAACAAAATTCACTCAAATAGAATGGAACCCCTTTTCCTCCTAGTGGCATGGTTATAACACAACTTGATAGGCTACTAATGGTTATGTTTTACTCCTTCAACTCTTAACTAGAGTTACAATATCAAATCTTCTAGAGCCTTATTCATTATGATCACATGGCTAGCCCATTTTCCATGAATAATGGGGGTTAACGTGGAATCATCTTGAATCATGGTGGTCAAAACAAGAAGGGCAACTTCCAAATGGCATAAATTTTTCATATGGACTTTGATTGAGGTGATTCTTGCTTCATTGGATATTTATTTCTGTGTAGAATAGTGCTAGGGATTCAATTCTCAAGAAACAAACTCCTCCCCCCCGGAAAATTCCATTTTATGCGCTAAATTTCTTATGAAAGGTTTCAAGCCAAAATTCACCAAACTAGTGCCCACTGGTAAAAATGTTCTTGTGAGTTGATTGCTCCACTTATTCCACTATGAAAGCATCAATATGTATGGAAAATAAAATAATGATCCAATACATATCACACCTCCCCATTTTGGAAGGCTTTTGGTCCCCAAAATCTTCCACAGAATGAGGAAAGCAAATTTTTCCTCCACATTCTCTCGAGTCTACCATTTAGCTTTGCGTGGAAGCTAACTTTTCAACCAAATATGTCAAGGATTTGTTCCTCTTTTTGACCTAGCATGGAAGGCTCATAGAGTTTCAAATTCTCTACATTTACCACTAAGTAAATGTTCATATATGGGGATATATTACGTCTATAGGCACTATGCCCCACCTTTTCCAGTATCTCAAAGGGATCATATTGTGGAGCCTTGATTTTCTCACTAGGACCCAATAACCTCTCCTTATTTAACTATAATCATACTCTGCCTCTCACCTTGAATGACCTATTGGTTTTGTGTTACTCATGCCTGGCCTCGTTATATTTTTTGTTGACACCTAATCATGGGGATTGGGTGAATAGTTGTAATTAATGTAAATAATAAATAATGGAAAAGGAAGGGTCATCGGGAGGTGAAACCCAAGAGTCACTCCCTCATGTATATGAATAATCTAAATGAATAAACGTAGTTCATTTGAGGAGTTACCTCCTAGCCTGACATGGTATCAAAGCACAGGTCCCAAATTAGTTTTCTATAGTGTAACTCCTGTCAGATTTCTCTTCCATATTCTATCCCTTTGTTCTGCATCTTTAGCAGACTGAAATCTTTGTCGAAACCCTGCAAATCTCATTCATTGTTGAATACATTTGTTGAAGTGTGTTACTGTATGTTGTATTCAACAGTAATCTTACTGTTGAAGGGGTCGTATTGCTGCGTTGAGACATTGCTTTGCAAGCTGGTGCGTTGAAAAGTTCGACACGATTGAAGAATTTGTGTGAGAGCCTGGTCAAACCCTGGAGGTGTTGCGATGTTTGGTAAGTGCTTTCAATAATCAGAATTCATTATCAAGCTCATACATTGAAGAAGATTGATTTTCAATGACATATATGGTGAATGCATGAAGTTTTTTATTTAGTTGAATGACGTGTACATTGGAGTGACTGTGTTCACTGCTATACCATTTCCATACATGGTCCCCTCAGCTCCCACAAGTGTATTCACTGTACGACCTCTCCTTCTGTCGCACTGTATTAAACCACCTCTGTGAACTCTTACGTTGAACCTTTAGGTTCATCACTCCATAGCGTTGTCATAACATACCTTCCTCCCACTCTAGTTTCTCATATCCCATTGTCATAACTCCCGCTCTGGTTTCTCATATCCCGCTATCATAACTCACCGCTCCGGTTTCTCATATCCTGCACACCGATTACCTAAATACGTTGTTCCATATTACCTAAATACATTTTTCTATATATATATGTGTGTGTGTGTGTGTGTGTGTGTGTATATATATAACATTGGTATAACATTGTTTTCATATACAGTGTCTCATATACATATAACGTTGGTATATATATAACGGTGATATACATTGTTTCATTGTCTGGTATAACATTGTTCCGGTATTATCAAATCTCAGTCAATCACTGACCTCTCCTCCATATACCACCTCCCCTAGATACTCCTTCCCCCATATACCATGTCCCCTAACTACATTTTTTTAATCACCAGAACTGCATTTTTTAACCACCAGAAGTGCATTTTTTAATATATTGGCAGCAGAGTACATTTTTAAAATGAACTTAATGATATCTATTATGGGAGTGGTTCTAAATGGGAAGGAGAACTATCCTTGGTGGTCTTGGAAAATTAAACACACTCTCATTTTTAATGAGTTGTGGAAAGGAGTTTGTGTTGGAGAAGGAGATAAAGAACCAGAAAAGCCTACCTTATACAAGGAATTCGCCATTTGCGAAAATAAGAACATCAAGGCATATGCCTTGATTGCAACATCCGTAAATGAAGAGGTGAGTCACCATATTTCACCATTTTCAAATGATTTTGATGCCTTACAAAAATTGAAGGAACTCTATGACCCAAACTCTACGCTTGAAGTTGTTCAACTCATGATTAAATTGTTTAGCCTTGAATTACAAAATGATGATCTTCTTGCTCTTACATCAGAAGTAAAATATATTATGCATGATATCAAAGTCACTAGTGTTGAACTAGGCATTCCTCTAATATGTTTTGTCAAGGCACTTTATCCCACTTATTCAAATTATCTTGAGTCATTGCAAGAAAATGGAAACCTCAAAGAAATTACCTTTGAGTCCCTTGTGAACAAATTTTCTGAGAGAAATATTTTGGAAGAATATAGCTTCTTAGTCTTCTAAAGAGGTTGTGTGTCTTGCACATAGAGATAAGAATATTGTTCAATATTCTTCCAGATGAAGAGGTGGTCGAATAGGAAGAGGAAGAAGAAATTTCAGAGGCAGGGGGATAGACACTCTCAAGGAGAAAAGTTTGATTTGCATTGCATACATTGCAATAGAGATGGATCAAAAAATGCATCCACATGCAAGTTGGCTTGGGATAGAATTGAGCAAGAAATAAATCAACCCAAAGGTAAAACTAATGACAAAGAGAAAGGTAAAACACTTGAATCTGCTCATTATGTTGTGACACATTGTAATATTGGAGTAAATGAAGACTTGTTTAATGCTTCACTTGCTTCTTGGAAAAATGATTGGTTTCTTGATTCAGGAGCAACTTGCCACATGAATTTTAGAAGAGATTTTTTTGAAGAATTTACTGACAATGTTGATGGAGCAATATACTTTGCAGACAAATCAAAAATCAAGCCATCAAGGCTTGGCACAATTAGGCTCGAATTGCCTGGTCTTCGAGACTTTCTTCAGCATGATGTTTTATATCTCCCATAGCTGAGGAGAAACTTGTTGTCCTTGGTCCACATCCGCCAGCAAGGACACTCCATTCATATGTTTGATGGCAAGGTTGAGGTGAGAAAAGCATCAGATCACTCACTTGTCATGACGAGGATAAAAGAAGAAAGGCTTCTCAAGCTGCAAGGTACCTCTGCTCGTGCACAAAATTTCTAACAAAATTCTCATTATGATGAAGGTACATTTCCATCAAGTCTATCATGGTATGCTAGATTTGGACACTTAAACTATGACAGCCTTCACTTATTGAATAAAAATGATGTTACTGGTTTTCCTACAATTCCTAGGAAACTTAAGCAATGTGATGCTTGCATTCTAGGAAAGCATAGAAAACAGTCTTTTCATGATTTACATTCCAAAGAACATAGAAAACTTGAACTCATTCATTCATATTTATGCGGTCCAATGCCTATTCCTTCTACAAATGGAAATAAGTATATGATGACATTTATTGATGAATACACTAGAATGTGTCAGGTTTATTTATTTAAGGACAAATCTGATGCTTTTCAAAAATTCAAGAACTTTCATACATGGATTGAAAATGATGCACAATCTCATATTATCTCTATTCACACTGATAATGGAAAATAATACACTTCAAATGAATTTGAAAACTATCTTCGCCAGCATGGGATCAAACATCAAACAATTGTGCCTTACAATCCCCAACAGAACGGAGTAGCTGAAAGAATGAATATGACAATCTTAAATATGGTATGTTCCATGATGTTTTTCAAGAATGTAAAATTAATATTTTGGGCTGATGGAGTTCTATGTGTTGTATATGTAAAGAATAGATGTCCATCTAATGTTATTAGAAACAAGACTCCTTATGAAATGTGGTATGGCCACATTCCTTCGGTAAAGCATCTCAGGGTCTTTGGTTCCACCTGTTATGCCTTGATACCAAAGGTACATAGAAACAAACTTGGTGCAAGGAGCCGTAAGTGTATCTTTTTGGGGTATTCAAATACCTCCAAAGCATATCGTCTCTATGATGAAGTTAATAGAAATTTTGTTGTATCTAGAGATGTAATCTTCCTTGAATATTCCAAAGCCGACAATGTTGTTGAGCGGAAACATGATCACTTGGATAGATTTGCAAATGCAAAATCATTTCAAGAATTTGATAATCAGATTCCACATCTTGAAGGGGGGATTCCTATACTGGATCAATCTGTGGAATCTTCTTTTGAATCACTCTCTCCCCCACATGAAACTCCAACCACTAATGATACTTTGAGAGATGTGATTGACAACATTGGGAGACTCAATTTTGATTCAGTCCCAACTCAATCAACTGATTAGCCTGGACCATCTCAGAAAGGTCCCCCAAAGTATCTAACAAAGACACTTGAAAGTGTTCATTCTGATGAAATTGGAAAGATGTGAACAAGAAATTAAACCAAGCAAAATGAAGGTGGTATAGATGATTCTGATTCACCTGTTGATATGGATGTTTCTTATGATTGTGAATTGGATTTGTCTACATATTTTGAACCAACTTTCTTCAATGAAGCCACTTCTCATGATGAATGGAAAGAAGCAATGCAAAAGGAGTATGATGCCTTGATAAAGATGGCACTTGGAAGCTAGTTGATCCTCCATTGGGAACCCAACCAATTGGCTGCAAGTGGGTCTACAAGAACAAGTATAAATCTAATGGATCACTTGACAAGCACAAAGCCAGGCTTGTGGAAAAAGGTTTTGCAGAAAAGGAAGGGGTCGATTATGAGGATACCTTTTCCCCCACAACAAAATGGGCTACCATCCGGACACTCTTTTCCCTAGCAACTCAGATCGGTTGGAAAGTCCATCAGATGGATGTAAAAGCTAATTTTTTAAATGGATATCTAAAGATAATGTTTTTATGTCCCAGCCTGAAGGATTTTTTGTGAAAGGACATGAAAATAAAGTATGAAAACTTGTGAAATCCTTGTATGGCCTCAAGCAAGCACCGTGAGCCTAGTATGAAAAGTTAACTGAGCATCTTCTAAAACTCAATTTCAAACATTATGATCTTGATGATGCAACTTTGTTTGTCAAGAAAATTGGAAAAACAATTCTATATTTTGTGGTATATGTAGATGATATCTTGATGACAAGGAACAATGAGAGCTACATTGCATCCATAAAGAAGGAATTGAGGAAATGTTTTGAAATGACTGATTTGGGTTATGTTCATTACTATCTTGGTATTGAAGTAACTCAACATCCAAAGTTTATATTCCTTCCTCAAAAGAAGTACATTGGAGATCTATTGAATAGGTTTGGCATGGCTGAGTGCAATCCTCTAATTACTCCAATGGAACAAACTTAAATCTCACACCCGCCGAAGGAAAAGAATTTGAGGATGTAACAAAGTATAAATAACTTGTAGGAAGTCTCAACTACCTGACTACTACCAGACCAAAAATTCTGTTTGATGTTGGAATCCTCTCCAGGTTTATGAAAAATCCTTGTGAGGGACAGTGGTCTACTACAAAAAGAGTTCTAAAGTACTTGAAGGGAAATCAAGACTTTGGAATCAAGTATACACAGGTGGGCGACTTCAACTTGATTGGATACTTTGATTTAGACTTCGATGGAGACAAAGAAACTGTGGTATCTACTTTTGGTTATGTTATGAGTCTTGGATCAAGAGCTATCTCGTGGAGATCATGCAAACAATTAGTTCCAACATATTCCACAATAGAGGCATAATATGTGGCAGCAACTGAGGCAACAAAATAAATTATATGGCTCAGGAAAATTTTGGAAGATTTACAGGTAAAACAAGTACATTCAACTCCACTAATGATTGACAATGCCTCTGTAATAAAGTTGGCCAAGAACCCAAATTTTCATGATCCAATGAATCACATCAATACAAAATACCATCTGATTCAACATCATGTTGAGGCTAAGACAATCCATCTATGCCATTGTTCCACTAATTAGAAGATTGCAGACATCTTCACCACAGTTCTTGGAAGAGAAAATCTTGATAGATTCAAAATGATGCTTGGACTCACCAACATCCCTTCAGATTAAGGGGGAGAATGCTGACACCTAATCATGGAGATTGGGTGAACAGTTGTAAATAATGTAAATAATAAATAATGGAAAAGGAAGATTCATCAGGAGGTGAAACCAAAGAGTAACTCCCACATGTATATAACCATGAACAATCTAAATGAATAAAAATAGTTCATTTGAGGAGTTACCTCCTGGCATGACATTTTTCATGTGACTTCTACAATGTCTCATGTACCTATATGTGGATTTTCTAAATCTTCTCAACAAATAGTTCTTCCCTTAAGGCATCCCTTATAAGATCCTCCCTCACTCCTTATTTTTTATATACAATATCCAAAGCTAAAGGAGGAAAATATCCAAAACAAGTTTGATATGGGGACTTACCAGAAGAAGTGTGGATTTCTATGTTATAAGATTATTGTATATAAACCAAATTATCATCCCAAATATTTGTATTTTTCTTATTGTAACCCCTCAAAAGATACATCAAATACACATCTATCTGTGGATGGAATTTTGTAGAACCTCTTTAAATTCGTGTCCATCTTTTGCCACAATGTAGTCGAAAATGCACTAAGAAATATTTTGTCCATGTTTTAATGTATCCCAAAGTTCACTCAGACCTATCCAAAGAACATGTTTGTTACTTAATTCCCATTGATGGTATTTTTACAGGGAATTAGAACACACATCTTGTTGAACACGTCAACTACCACAAATAGGTAGTCATGTTGCTTCCTCATTGTTGGTAAATATTAGACAAAGTTTGTGGAAATGCTTTCCCAAGGATAAGTGACTATAGGAAAGAGATGACATAGACCTTATTTCCTATTACTAGGTTTTTCGGTACAACAAAGCATGCATCCCCTTATGATCCTAGGTACTTGTTCTTGCATCTTGTGCCAATACACATACCTCTGCAAGCTGGCCACTATCTTTTCTACACCAAGGTGCTCTGCAACCTTGGAGGTGTGAGCTTCTTCCTTAAATCCCTCTTCCTTTGAATATGCCTCCTTGTATGCATCATGGGTACATGGCTCCATGTGCATCAAAGTTTCCAAAGTTGTGATATTTGATGTGGGCGACCTTCAAAGCATGTCTGCCAACTTTTTTTTGCTCCCCTTCTTGTACTTGATTACCAAATGAAACAACTATAGAAACCCCATCCATGCTTGGTATATTTAGCTTACTCTAGGCCTACATGTACTATAGTGGTTGGTGATATGTATGGATTACTATCTCCTTTCCCATTAGATAGTGTTTCCAATTCTTCATAGCTTGCACTAGGGCATAGAGTCATTGCCATATATAGGGTAGTTGAGAACTACCCCGTGAAATACTTCAGAATGGTAGCATACATGCCTTCCTCCCTACATCATGATTCCTCCCATAGCATAGCCGCTCATGTTTGTATCCATTTCAATGGGATGTTGCAAGTTTGGTAATATACACTATCATTCATTAACCTCATAAACGTGGTTGGTGCAATGCATAAGCCAAATGGCATGCCTAACCACTCATACAACCTTAATTTGAAGGGATTTTTCCAACTATCTTCTTCTGGGACCTGAACCTAGTGATATCTAGACTTTAAGTCGATCTTGGTGAAGTATTTCACTTGCTACAACTGATCTAGTAAATAATCTATCCTATGCAAGGGGTACCTATTATTGAGCATAATTTTGTTTAATACCCTATAAAGAATACACATCCACCAAGTCCCATCCTTCCTTGAAATAATAATGATGGGTGATCCACATGGTGAGCTACTTAGTCGAACGACACCTCGATCTAGTAGTTGTTGCAACTTCTTCTTCTCCTCACTTTCTTAAATAACGAACTGCCTTTTCAGCCCAATGTTTGGTAATAGGGATTCTGATAACAGCTGGATCTTGTGTTCCACATCTCTTTTGGGCGGTATCCCTTTAGGCTCCTGTAATGTACCCTTGTATGCCTTTAGAAAATCTTCTAGTTGTTACCTATGTTCCTTAGTGCACCCTTCTAGGGGTGATTTTTCTCTTATGGAATACTCTACAAATAAATTTCTCTTAAAAATAGTAAAACATACTTATTTCTAGAACTAATTAGTTTCTTAGCTTGGTCGACATCTACCAATGAAATTTTGGACTTGCCCTTATGCGCAGTGATGGTGAAGGATTTTCCATCCTTGATGAGGCATTATTAGTTGACTCTACACATGAATATTACATCTCACATATACATATAGGGACTTCAAACACCACCCCATACATCAAGGGGAACTGCATATATTCTATTTCATTAATAAAATTAACAATGGTAGAAAATCTTATTTTGCACTATTTTCTTACCTTTATTTCCACATCCTTATTTTCCCATCCCAATACATATGGGCTTGGATGATCACAAACTTCTAATCCCAATTTTTTTGACCAACTCTACTACATGAGATTTTCATATAATCCTGAGTCGAATAGAGCATTAATCTTTTTATTCTTGACCTGTACCTTTATATGGGAGATTCTAATCTTTTCATTATATTCTTGTTGTTGAAGGCTACTCAGATTCACCTCTTTTCACACTCATGTACATATGATCTTCTCATCCACATCTAATATGGTTTCCACATGATTACTTGAATATATGGCCATGAGATTTTTCTTCTTAACATATTTCTCCTAGGGTTGAGATCTATATGAAACTTCTAACACTTCTCCTTTGCATGACCGTCAATGTTACAATCATTATGGTTGTTGTCTTCTTGTATTTTTCCACTTTCCACTTCTTCTCCCCCTCCTTTGAAGCTTCCAAGTGCTCTTTCCTCTTTGACCCACCTGATTTCTTTTTCTTTTAGCCTATGTTCTCCAGGTATTGTGCATGTACACAAGCCTCATCCACTAATCTTGATTTCAAGAGAATCACTTGCTTTCGCAAATGGCTATGTAGACCCCCAAGATACTCTAGGAGTATGCCTACGTTCTTTTGGGAGATACCCAACATTATGGCCATTTTTCTAGCTTTGGGGTGTATTCCTATGCACTCTACCTTAATTAATTCCACGAGATCCATTGGTCCTCTACATACTTGATACGGTAAAATTGTGACTTTATGGGGGTTTCGAAATGCTCCAACTTAGTCACTAGAGGATCTCCCTCCAACCTCAAGGTCTTTGTGTCGATTTCCCACTAAGTCAGGGCATGGCCCTCTAATTTCAATTAATAAAATGAAATCTTTTGTTCTTCCTCTATATAATCAACACTAAAATAAAATTCTAATTGTTGTAACCGATTATTCAACTTTAGAGCATCAATCTCACGTTACTATGGCTTAATTTCGACTTTCACTTCCATATTGAATGGGGTTTACGAATGGTTCATGGCACTCGAAATAAGTTGATACCTTTTAGGTTCTTTCTTAGATTCCCTCTCCAGATTTTTCGCGATCTCCAAATTTCCCCTCCAATTTTACCTCCATGTTAGATCCTACATCTTCTTTGAATAGCCCAAGATTATTAGTTAAGGAAAGCATGAGGATGCTCACATTGTATTTTATATATGCGACTTGCGCTTTCAACCACACACACCTATCCTCTATGAGATCTTGGGGATTATTGACAGATTCATTATCCATGGATGGGGTTTTATAACTTTTGTATTAATTTTTTTGGATTCCCTGCAACTCCCCACAATATACCCAAAGAAACCTGCTATGATACCAATATGATATATAAACTGTAGTGGATATCCACTAGAAAATCTAAAATCTACACTATGAGTGTTTCTTTCTCAATAGATTTTTGGATATGTTAATCATTTTTTATTGCATATGCATGCAAATTATAATTATACAGAAAATAAAGAACAATTAAATAAAACTTACAAACTACAAACTAACATAAGGTATAACCTGGGAAACCCTTTCAGGAGAAAACCCAATTGGGGGTGAGACTAGTCTGCTTTCTTTCTTTGAAGGAAAAAATTATACAATTATAGAGAAGTGAGGCTTGTGGCCCATGGAATACTACATTGCGCAAACCCTCTTTGTTTTCTCTCTCCCCACCCAATCTTGGCAATGTTCTCATCTATGGAAAAAAATGCACTCGAATAAATGGATCCTCTTTTCCTCCTAGTAGCTCGGTTATAACATAACCCGATAGCCTGCTGGTGGCTAATTTTTACTTCGATTCTTAACTAGAGTTACAATATCGACTCTTCTAGAGTATTTTCATCATGATAACATGGCTAGCCCCTTTTCCATGGATAATGTGGGCTAATGTGTCATCCTCTCAAATCATGGTGTTCAAAATAGGAAGGTCAACTTTTGGGTGGCATAATTATTGAATACATAGTCCAATTGAGGTGATTCTTATGTTGTTGGAAAGGTATTTGAGTATATAATATTTCTAGAGAGTGTAGTGCTTAAGTGTCAAAGTTTTATGCAAAAAAAAATCTATTTGATGCCTCAAATTGATTTCAAAAGGCTTTTGGCTCCAATTCGTTATACTGGCACATACTAGTAAAAATGGACTTGTGAGTTAATTCCTCCACTTTTTCCACTATGAAAGCATCAAGATGGATGCAAAATAATATAGTGGTCCAATCAATATTAATATTTGACATGCAAAGCATACATCTTTTTAAATCCTTTATACATTTGCAAATAAGATAGCTATTTATTTAGCATGTCAAACCACTAAGTTAAAAATGAAAACTCAAATCAATAAAAATTGGTTGTTTTAATAATAATATTATATGCTAAAAAACAATTTGTGAAGTAGTAGAGACCACATATAGAACTAATAGGAAAATTTATATCTTCTTCTTGTATACTGAATATGTACTTTTTAGAGACCTTCATAGTTGAAAAATAATTATATCAAAGCACAATTTAACACAATTTGACAATACTTACAATACTTTATTTTATGCACTCCCTTGAAAAGATAACAAATTAAGTGCTTTATCCCACTTTATGTATATGTTCAATATCATTAAATAATTTTAGTTAAACAAAATTATATTTGAGGAGTTCTATAATTGAACAAGAACACAAGTTTTAGTTAAACAAAATAATAATTCGATAGTTCTAAAATCTAACAAGATTAAGTTTTTCTTTTTTCTAAGAACTTTGGTATTTGTTATTTTCTGAATAATGCATAAACATTGTCATTGTTTATGAAGTCATTTACCTGATTAATAAAAAATATACTTCCTATAGTGGTTCATAATTCATTTCAAGTATTTTACAAATAGAGACTCGAAAACCAAACCAAAAACAAACTTGAACTCGGTCTAATACCACAAACCTTTAACAATATTCAAACACCCAATGATTTCCAAATGATATAATGTGATAACTGTAAGATTTGAATGGTAATCTTCATAACAACATCTAAACATTAAACATAACCAAATTTTTAATTTGCAATGGATTTTAGTAAAAATGTTGTATATCTAGTGCCTTTTTTCAAACTCTATATTTGGTCTCCTTGCACAATTAATAAACTTTCGATTTCTAATCTTGTGAGTGGTGTGCTTAATTTTATGCGAAGTCATAAGACAAATCTACCATCGTAGCCAATATAAATTCCAATGTGAGAAAGTAGTTATACAAGGAGGCCACCCTTTTCCACTAATATAAGTATTGGTGCCAACACTTAAAAACTCTTTTATACATTGTGGTTGATATTACCCTAGCTTAATCATTAAAAACCTAATGTACAAATTTTATTTAATTGGCCATGTAGATAAACTCTAGTTTAAAGTATTGAAGATATCAAAAGAAGAGAGGGTTTTCATTCTCACCTATCATAATTGGCCATTACAATGTCGAAGCTAAAAATAAATTATATTTTTTTGACTATTTGCCATGTTTTTTAGCTATGTTTGACATGTTTTTGGAAGATATTTGAAAATGGCCAATGTCGAAGCTAACAATAAATTATATTTTTTTGACTATTTTCCATGTTTTTTGGCTATGTTTGACATGTTTTTGGAAGATATTTGAAACTTCAAAATCCTCATTGTGCTCACTTGAGCTATTGGTATCCCTAGAGCATGTAAGGGAGTAAATAAATGTTGTATTAAAATATTTTATTTTGTTCATGGTAAGAAACCACTACCACAAAATAAAATCAAGCAATGAAGCATTAAAAGAGAAAAAAATGAGCAAATCATGTGAGAGATAGGAGATCTTAGTACCTCATTCATGTGCCACTCCTTTGTATTTGGTATTGAATGGACATGTGATTGGTGAGAGAGTATTTAGCTATGAATATCCATTGAACTCCACTCTTAAAATTCACATTTCCTAACCATGCATAATAATAACATATATGTACAACCAAGATGGTTAAGTTCATGAGTGTTAAATACCCTAGATCTGAGCATAGAACCATATTCAAAATATCCAAGAATATGATAAAAATGTTCAACTTTTATTATTATCAATTCCTTAAGGTAGGGAAACACCTTACAATTGATCCTTTTATGGAAGGAATTCACTCCTGTGCACTTTCCTCCTAGAGGGGGAAACCTCCCAATGAGCTAATATTAATTACAATAATCATTCACACATATAAATAAGGAGTTATCCATCCTTATTTATAATCATCAAGAGAAATATAATCATAACAAAATCTTAATTGTCTAATGGACCTTCTTTATTGAGATCCCATTACATTTATTCACTACCAACTACCATAGTGGTCCTTATTTAATAATATCATGGACCTAGTCCACTTTACATTGAATGGCCTCCATTATTCTATTGTTATCCCCCTTGGTTACCTTCCTAGGTACCCTATATTACCCTATTAAGTACACTACATTCTACCTCCTTAAGGAAAGTGTTGTCCTCAATGCTTATTGTGAATAAGTACAACCAATATATACCATGGTCCAATGGATAAGTGTTGACCACAATGTTGAAGTAAGCCAAAGAATCAAAGTGGCATTTACCAATGAAAACCACCATGTTGAAGTGGTTCAAATGCCACCTTAACCTGGATCCCATATCTAATTACTAATGTTGATTCCCCATGGAAGATTATTAAACTTAATAACTGGTTGAAAATGATGGTCCAATTTCCTACCCTAGTCATGTTGATCTAAATGTATAGATTCATATATTTGAGAGAAATCATCCACATAGGACATTACGATTAGCCAATAAGCAAGCTTAAAACTCATACCCCTAATCAATTGTTGATGACCCTCCATGATCTTCTCTACATAATACAAAGTAAATTCATCAAATAGAAGTTGTGAAGGCTTCTTAAAGCTAAAATTCTATGGAGTCTCTAAGGGAAAACCCTAAACTGCTAGTTTTGTAGGGGTATTTAGAGATGAATATGGTCAAAATATACACATCCCTATAGGAGCTATAGGTATTTACATTAATAATTCTTCAAAACTCTTGTCCCTGGAGAAATGCTTAATCATAGACAACCAACTAATTTTCAGAAGTTGATAATTGAAGGAGATTCTAAAACCATCATATTCATGGTAAAAAGACTAGAAAATGGCTCCATTACCACTAATGTTTCTAATATTGGAGACTCATTGCATGTTTACTGAGAACAAGTCTCTTTTAGCTACAATTATAGCCTTTGTTCCATCACACATCCTAAGAAATGAAAATAATATGGTGAACAAATTAGCTAATGAAGGACTATAGCATAAAGTAGAAACATTCGACAAAATTTTTCTCCAAACTCTTCTTGACAATCACCTATCAAAAAATCGCAGAAAGGACAATGCTCCCTACGGTGAGTTTCACATGGTGGGGGGGGGAGTGTCCTTTGATCATTGAAATGAGTGCCATGCAATTAAGGAGGGGTGGAAAAGAACCTACCAAATGATGACTTGCATGCAACATGGTACAATTACGCCTAATGGGGAAGTTGGATAGTTTATGGGAGGCTATTGAAGTGATTTTCTTTGTCACATGGGAGTTTGGGGAAGGACGATTCATCTTGAATTCAGTTTTCAAAAGCATCTCAACAGAAATTATGGAAGATGATGGGTGATTGATTAACTATTATGCCATAGGGTGGTGGGAGAAGGTTATAGAAAGGTTGATTGACACTCTCCTTATTGCCTATAACAACACAAATGATCACTCCTCATGGGATCTCAAATGATTTTTTGGATTTTCCATTTCAGGAGTGCACTAGTTTAAGGGGAAGGCATCCCCATGTCATTTTCATGATGGAGGTTCTAATGCATGTAGGATTGGCTATAATTATTAGTCGTAAATTAACCAATATAAATCACATCACCTTTGGTTCAATGTGTACTTGGCAAAGGAATTTTAAGTTCAATATCATTGTTATCTCTATTCCAAACAATGCTTCATTGTGAATTTCTATTTTTTGTACGAAACTTGGGTCAATAATTTTTTGGTTTTTCCTCCTCTCCCATGGGTTATTAATTATGGGCGGTTTGTTCTTACTATCTACTCTTTGAATTCTTTTCCTGAAATTCTTTCCCTTCACCTCATTGGTTTCTCTCTACCTGTTTTTCTTAAGCTCTGGTTTAATCTAACTCTCTTATGTCTATTGGCCTTTTAATTCTAATGTTCATGCTCTTAGAGCACCCTCAGCTCCTCCCCTATCTCTCTACTTAGCCTCTTCACTGACATCAACTTCTCCCTCCCTCTCTATGTATTCCACCTCAATTTTCTCCCTCTTTGTGCTTCTCGTGTCATGGATAAACATTATCTCTCCTCTACTTATTATGGAGGTAGGAGAGGCCATCCTAGCCCCACTACTGCCATCAATACTCCCCCCTCCTCCCTCTATTAATAAACCATGTACTCAAACTACGACCCATATGACCATGGCCAAATATAGGGATATCATCCCTAAAGTGGTGCTAAGAGATATTTTTGATGTTGAAGAGAAAGTTAGATAATCTAAATATTCAGTCATGATAGGAAATTTAATCAAGATACCGGGGATGAGATTCTGCATGTGGGAAGCTCTTCCAGAGTGTTTTTCCTCCTACATGCAAATTATTAATATATATTGATGGATCAAAACTCTCATAGGTAAGATGCCTACAGATACAACAGAAAATCAATAATAAATGATAATCTACATGGTTGAACTAATGGACAAAATGGATATTCTTAACAAGGAAGTCTCACTTCTGGCCAAGAAATTGGCAAACTTTAAATTTTCTTCCTCAGATAATGATAATGAGCCTCAACCACCTAATATAGTGAACTCTCCAATTTAGTGATGATCAAGTGACCTAGATGTTTCATACAAAGTTTCTATAATGGCACTCTCATTGCCTGTCTATTATCTTGTGGTTTAGATTAGTTCTTGGTTATTTTTTAGTTTGAAAAAAAATCTGGTAGCCTAGGAGATATGCAATCATAATATTTCAAAATTGTGCTACTGGTATGGTTTCCCAAGTTACAACTTGTAACTTGTGATAATTATCTTTGTACATGTTTTTTTTAGTAATATAGAAGGACTAATCTTATAGAAAGTCATCAAATAAAAGGGAAAAAAAATAGTTTTCATCTCAAAAATGACGATTATCCAAATACCAAGCAGTATAAGCACCCTCAAGATCATACCAAGCATATCAATCTTGAGTCTGTTCTTCACTAATGTCACTATATATGGGCTCAATAATACAAGTATCCTACAGTTTATCTATAGTTGCTTGCATTTCTTTCAGTCTTTGAAGCCTATCCTAGAGGAAGTTTTTTAAGAACCTTAGCAACTCCATGTCAATAAAGGTTAGAGGGAAAACCTGCAATTGTTGTAAAATGCTCACTATTGAATTAAAGTACAGTATATCATATATCAAATTAAATGAATAAAAATCATCTTTCCAATCGTGCTAGTATCATGGTAATCAAAGGCCCCTATTGATTTTAAATCAGTGATATCTTGACCTCCTAAACTCTTGTTTGAATATATTTTTTTAATTAATTTTAGGTGATTTTTCCTAAGGAATTTAGATATACAACCTATTTCTACAAATTTAGCCTAGAAAGCTATATGAATATTTTTTAAATGTTGCATCCTTCCTTTTTAAGGGTATTTTTTTAGGGGTGAGATATTTTGTTTTTTCATGCCTAGAGGAATTGGTAACTAGGCTAGTCTCGTACTCACATGACATGCAATCGATTCTAGCTACTACCACTATAACACCTAGGTAAACTGCATTGCCCCTTAGCATGTGGCCAAGGGTAAGAAATAGAGGATTTGAACATGGGACCTTTGTACTCACATTTACTTTACATTTTCACATGCATGCCAAGTGAGGTCCCTAAGGGTTTAAGGGGTGAAGTATAACCAAAAGACGAATTTTTCAAATAATATTTTGAGTTTGATGATTATTTTATATTATTTAAATATCTCTTGTTTCACCTTATTTAAAAACTCTATTATTAGTTTTTGTTATAAATATATATGCCATATATTCCATAAGGAATCATATTCATGTATTTTCAAACATACAAGAGAAATTTGGAATTATATTCAAGCAAAGGGTACATATTTTCACCATAGATAGCTTTCAAGCCCATGGTATTCATCTATCATATTTGAAGTATTGAAACCTATATAAATGTTTGATATAATCCATTATTGGACATATATAATTTGATCGCCCAATATATAGTTAGAAATGCTCTTTAAATTTGGGTTTTGTATTTTTTTTATAATATTACATTAAATTGACTATGCTTGTAGAAACAATTTTATTTCTAATTAAGCTTCTTCTTCTTTGTAAATCGACAAAAAAATTTCATTAATCAAAAGATATTTGCAAAAAATACATGGATGTCCAACAATGTCTTCTGAAAGTACATAGCTCTCCTAACTATAACAATTTGCAACCATCTTGAGAGAAATTTTGCTTCTAAAGACTAACATTATTATAACTTTATGCTATCTATTTAGACCATACTCAAAAACTTTATCAAATGTATCCATTATTAAGTTCTATCCTTTAAGTACAAGAGGATGAAAAATAGAAACCATATAGAGGTGGAACAAGGTTCCTAAAGAGTTTATGTGGAAAGAATTATGAGACTGCCATGATGCACTCTGTCGGGAGCGTTGAAATCCTCTAGGTTGTGAGGATGCCAACCACATTGAGAAAAAATGCCAAAACCAAAAGTCGATGTGAAGTGTATACTTCTAGTCAGAGATATCCTCTAGATATAGGGAGTCTCCATTTGTTGAAGGGGCAGAGTCAAGAGGGGGAGAAAATTTGACTAGTGGAGTATTAATGACCATAGGAGTATCAAAGATGTTCCCCGAGTCAGAATCTGAGTTTGATACAACATACTTCTCCACCATTTATAAGCGTACAAGAATATCATTCAAGCAGTACAGAATGCTTATGATAAGGCCTTTCAAATCCTCCTGGCCTACAAATATCCTATAGTTATCTGCTTGTTTTTACCGGATGGACAAACGACGAAGTAGGGAGTCCAGTTGTTGGTGACTTGCAAAAAAATGGAGGGAGTGCAACTTTTGCATTTGAAATTTACCAAGGTCAGGAATCCATTAGAAATCCTGATCTCCTACTTTAAGTCTGAAAAATAGGCTTTGTCCCCAAATACCCAAGATTCCATATTTAAAAACTCCTTTCTAACTTTTGGGGGTATTGTTTCAAACAAGGTTGCCATGGAGGTCCATCTAAAAAAATGCCTGGAGTGAGAGTTAGAACTTGAGCTAGAATATCCACTACGACTTGTCATTCTCTTACGAGGTGGCATAGTCACACGGAGAAGTGCACTAGAAAGATAATAAAGGTAATCTCCAAGACTACCTTGGGGGCTATAGACCAAACGTAAGACCAAGTTAAATAAAAGTGGGTATGATGTACCTCGATAGAGAACTATATTGTCCCCGAAACTCAAAATGCACAAGATTGGATACAACCCACAATTTCTTAAAAACCCTTTCTATAGAAAGACAAAGGGAATTAAAACTGACACCATAGGTAAAACTAAACCATCTCATGATGGAGGGGGAACACAATAATTGATTGCATTAGACAATAGAGAGAATTGAGAAGTAACATTGATACAATGGGAAAATACTTTTGGTAGAATGGAAGACAATAATCAACAATAAGGCCATGGCCAAGGACTTTGTGACCTACTTGAGACTAGTACAGAGGAAAATCTTGGGTAAACTTAAAATGGTAACAAATCCATCTTAAGTTAAAGGCTATAAAGCATGATAAACCCCCTTATCACTTTGGGAAACCAAAGAAGACAAAACCATTAAAACCAAATCGAAAAATTTCCAGAGTACCATATCTCACACATCAAAATCAGGTAGCTAAAAGAAATGCCTAGGAAATTGAGGACTTGTAGCAGGGAAGCATGACCACAAGTTCAAAGATTGGCCCTGAGGCTACACTATACAAGAACATTATAAAAAACATGGGTTTTAAATCCGTTTTAAATAAAGAGACTCTCTAGCCTTAGGTACTTCTATCAACCAAGCTTGGATGAGTATCTTCGACGCGCAGAGGATGTTGTGCCAATCATGTGAAAATAAAATGAAACTAGAGATGTTATGATGTTACAGAGTACCATGTACAATCGTCCCCTTTTCATTCCTGCCATTTATAATCAAACGAGGAAGAAAACCCACATGCATTTGAAGGCTTATTACTCTGCCCACAAAATAATTTGGTGGGACAAGTGTTTTGTATGGCACATGTCTTAAGTCAAACATTCTCCTTACTCTGTGAGGCACCATTAATACATTGCGGGCATGTTAGATCTTCTCCTATGATGGAGCTTGTCAGGCCCATTAAAACAAACCTAACCAAAATTGAGTGAGCCAGGGTATGTGTGCTTAATAATTGCAGGAAGTTATGGTTTCTATCTCCCACCACCTTCTCTTATTGAGGATGGAGCACTGCTGAACGATGAGATTCTATTCCCATAATACTTACCTTTCACATATATGCGTTAAAGTGACTCTTTTCCATTGCATGCCATTGATCCGAAATGGATACTAAATCAAGAAGAAAAGGTATTACAGACGCATGTGCAGGAATGCATATATTATTTAGTGCAACGAATCGAAAAGATTGCGAATAATATAGAGAATTAACAATCAGAAAACATAACCAACAAACACATCAACACAGCCAAAATAATAAAGGAGTTCACCAGACTTCCTGGCTACGTCTCCTAGTCCAGCTTCCAGTGTCGACCTTTATATTATGTCTTCAAGAACAGATTATTACAAGAGTGAGCTCAAAATAGAGTCTCAACATAACAGTGACATTAAACAGGGATCCACTAGAAAACCTCAAGTCTAAAAGAGTGCACAGACTCTTCCTCTATCCTATTCCCCTACTCGATATGCCTCAATCTGACTATCTGACTGTCTTCAACTAACTTCAACTAATCAAACCCTGTCTTTGTCCTCTGTTTGATGGCTTTTTAAGCTTATCAGTGCTATCAGTTTGCATTCCTTTTTGGGCTCTCTTGCTCCCAGTGTTGTCCCTTCATCTCCTTCCTGAGCATTTAAACAATCATTGTAAAATGCTTGAATCATCAAGGCCACCTATTTACAATGGAAAGGACCACTGGCGCGGGTGAAATCTTTGGGAATACACTTCTATGTTTACACAATGAAATACACAGGAAATACAACAAAACAGTGAAAATTTCCGCCAAGCCGGACTTCAAATGATATTGAATCCGACCTATAATCTTATTGGGTCCGTGTTATATCATTATCGCAAGTCGTAGCGCCCATATGCCCTGGTCTCCTTTGTATTTTGGTTTTATAACGGAAATACACAAAAACACAGAAAAAACCAAAAAAAGCTTTATATAGGACCTCAAATAATATGCAGCCGCATCTATAAATCCTTTCGGGTCTGCCTTATCGCATGTCACATGGCGTGACCCATTTACATGGTTGCGATCCCACTCGGCGATCGCTGATTGCCAATATCGGCGCTATCGATGCATTGCATATCGCATGATAGCGGGTCTTGGTCCCTTCCCTTTGGTTATGTGTGATGCAATATTGCGATGCGATAAATTGCAATTGCATATTGCTAAAACCTCGGCCTGCGGTAAGTCCTCCCCTTTGGTTCTTTGTGATGCGATACAATCAAGCTCCACTGTTGATCTGTGCACTCGATCAACGACCCATAATTCATCATTGATAAAAAATCACTTGGGGCAGAGGTCAATATGCTACTGGCTTCCTCCGATGCGATTCAATCTTGTCCGTTGATATCGTAGATCTAACAGCTTCGGGGCATTAAGTTTGCACTTCTCCTCTTTCCTTTGGATTTGGGTTTTCCACCATTCTTTCGTTTGTGTTGTTTAATATATATGAAGATTTTAGACTTAGAGGTTTTATACAAGATACATTTTGGATCACGCCTTCCCACTGAAAAGCTTTTGGACCACCAAAGTTGGTTTTTAGCATTCGATCAAGTGAGGATACTGCTCCTTCACCTATCCAATTTCTATACATCGTGCTTTGCTTGGATTCGAACCTTTGAGTCCCACTCTCAGGTACTCAACATCCCCTCGACGCGTAGTTCTTACCTTCATGTCCATAATTGTGTCTTCCTATAACTCATTGAGATACTCCGGCAACAGAGCCTCAATAGAAGGCAACTGACTTTGCTCTTCAGGATCTTCAATCCATGAAGGTTCATATAATCTCAAGTTTTCTGCATTAAAAACTGAATATATCTGCATATAAGCTAATAAATCAAGGCGAAAAGCATTTTCACCAATTTTATCAAGTATCTTGAAAGGTCCATACCTTATTGGTTTTAGCTTCTTACCTTCACCTTACATTATGTCTTTGCTGATGTACAGCCAGACTTGATCACCAAATTGAAAACTATGCTCAACTTGATGCTTGTCATGTCTTGCCTTGTACTTGGCTTGACTTCTTTCCAGCTGTTCCTGTACTTCCTGGTGAATTTCTTGGATTTTTTCAATGAACTTTGTTGCTTTGTACACATCACGGTGTCCATCAACTACTATGTCTTTACCAAAGACAAAATCCAAGGGAGACTCTAGTATAAAACCAAAACAAGTCTCAAAAGGATATCTCTGAGTAGAAGAGTGCTTGGCACGGTTGTAAGCATGTTGTACATAACACAAATGCTCATCCCAAAGCTTGGGATGCTTGCTGCAATAGTCGTTGAGCAACTGGATCACTATCCTGTTGACCACTTCTATTTGACCATTTATTTGTGGATGAAATGTTGTGCTCTTCTTCAACCTGGTTTCCATCAACTCCCATAGATTTTACCAAAACTTCCCAATGAATCAAGAATCTCGATCAGATACAATAGAAGTGGGTAACCTAAAATGAACCCATACATTCTGAAAGAAAAACTTTTCTATTTATTCAACTGTAACCTGCTTGTTACATGGTATCAAAATACACATTTTAATGAACCTATCCACAACAACATACAAATAATCATGACCTTTCCTAGACTTTGGCAATCCCCCAAGAAAGTCCATGGAAACACTTTCCCAGGGACGAGAAGGAATTGGAAGTGGAGTGTACAAGCCTAATTTCTGATTATTGGGCTTGCTTGTAGCACACATAGTACACCCTTTGATATATCTAGAAACTGTCTCATGCATTCTTGGCCAATAATAGAACCTTTGCAATTGTGCAACTGTTTTACTTACACCAAAATGACCTGATATGAGAGAAGTATGTGCTTCTCAGATTATGTTAACTCTTCCAGTTTGTGGAATGCATAACTTTCCCAAATGACATGAGAGTTGGTCCTTTACATAATAATCCAATTCTTCTACTTGCTTGCCATGACTTAAAATTGTAGATACATCTTTAAAATCTACATCTTGAGCATATTGTTCAATGTAACTTTCATGCATTACTGAGTTATGCTTAAGTATAGTAGATGCATTTATGATTGGTCTTGATAACATGTTTGCAACCTTATTGTGTATGCCCTTCTTATATCTGATGACAAGATGAAATTGTTGTAGGAAATCCATCCACCTATAATGTCTTGATTGTTGCAATTTAGTTTGTGAGTGCAAATATTGAAGTGATCGATGATCTGTATGTATGATTGTTTCTTTACCCATTAGGTGATGTTTCCACTTTTTCATACTTTGTACTAATGCATACAATTCTTTATCATATGTGGGATAATTAACTACTGCAGAGGTAAATGTCTCAGAATGATAGCATATGGGTTTTCCGTGTTGCATCAACACTGCTCCCATGGCATAGTCACTGGCATCTGTCTCAATCTCAAATGAATGTTGAAGATCTAGCAGTGCTAGTACTCATGATGCACTGATTTTCTCTTTTAAGGTGTTAAAGGCTTTCTGTTGTTTGCCTCCCGACTTAAACACTGATTTCAATCCTGTTAAAGCATGTAATGGAGCTGTAATCAGAGAAAAAGTTAGCAATAAACTTCCTCCAGTATTGTGCTTCCCGTAGGAAACTCCTAACCTCTGTAGCAGATTTGGGTTTAGGCCAGTTCACAATGACTTCAACCTTAGAGGGATCTATCTTCAATTCACCACCCCCTACAACATAACCCAAATAATTTAAAGATGTTTTGCCAAATTCACATTCTGACAGTTTTACATAGAGATTTTCTCTTTTTAAAACATCTAAAGTATGCTTTACATGCTTCACATGGTCTTCCCATGTCTTACTAAAAACAAGAATGTCATCTAAATAAACAATTACAAAGTCATCAATAAATGGTCTGAGTACATCATTCATGACTCTCATAAATGTAGCAGGAGCATTAGTTAAGCCAAAAGGCATAACCAACCATTCATAAAGTCCTTGATTTGTCTTGAAAGCAGTCTTCCATGCATCCTATTCTACAACTCTGAAATGATGATAACCACTTCGCAAGTCTAACTTAGAAAAGTAAAATGCTTCTTTCAATTGATCTAATAAATCATCAATACGAGGAAGAGGATAACGGTTCTTGATCGGTATTTTATTTAGTGCTCTATAATCAATGCACATTCTCCACGAACCATCTTTCTTTCTCACCAACACGATTGGAGATCCACATGGTGATGTGCTTGGTCATATAAACCATTTATCGAGCAACTCATGTACCTGCTTCTTTATCTCTGCATTCTCTAAAGCTGACAACCTGTACATTCCAATGTTAGGTAATGGAGCATATTGTTGCAAATAAATATCATGTACTATTTCCCGCTTAGGTGGCAGACCTTTTGATTCTTGAAATAGAATATCATACTCTGAAACAACTTTAACTAAATCAAATTTCTGTTTACAATCACAGCCTTCAAATGCATTGGATTTTTCAGGATCCTTTGCCTTTACAACCATTAGTAAAAATTGCTTACTTGAATTCACAATTCTTTTCATCTGCCCTGAGTTTATGAGAGAATAGTTATCTTTGAGTTTATGAGATCTTACAATGTATTCTATTCCATTTTTAGTGAGTTGATACTTATTCTCAGCTCTATAGAAAATAGCTTTCATATCATACAAGTATGGACTTCCCAAAACAATACCGCATATATCCAATGGAACTATATCTAACTCAACCTCATCTACAAATGTTGATCCAATAGCAAACCTAATTTTACATTGTCTCGTTACTTGTAACTTTATTTTATCACACACCCAACCTAATGGATATGGCTTCTCATGAGGTTTTGTTTCTAATCCAAACTTCTTTACAATTGTTTCAGAAATCAAATTTACTTGTGATCCACTATCAAACAAAGTATCAGTCTTATTGTGCTTGGAAATTACTCTAATATGAAAAAGCTCATTTCTTTCCCTCTCATTATCTTCATTATCAATAGATTGTGTGGAATTACTTGTGGATGCTTCAAAATATTTACCTTCAATACCTGTGGCTGTAACTGTTGTTTCATCGCCTGAATCTGATCCCAAGTCCTACTGAATAGCAGCAACATTCTTTCTCTCCTTACCACTGAACTTCTTAGGTCTCTATTCTGGATGCAAAGACCAGTAGTGTGCCTAATCGTGTCCTTCTTTATTGCAATGAGTGCATGAAGGTTTATACTATTTACAGTGTTTTCTTTCCTCTCCTTCCATTTTAGTTTCTTCTTTTCCTTATTCTTGCTTACAGAATATTTAGATGATCCCCAACCTCTGGGTTTACATTCTTACCTCTAGCTTCTAGATGTGTGTCTTGAACTGATACATCATCTAAGCTAGTGGGATTAAACATGAGAATAGTATGCTTTAAATAGCTATGAAGACCACCTATATACTTCAATAAAGTCTCAGGTGAGTCTAATGATATACCTAGAGTTAAAGCTCTCTTTTTGAATTCCTGAGTATAACTTTATACACTTTGACACTTCAACTGGCGAAGAGCTTGCGAACTCATCATTGCCTACTACATGTAAGCTAAAGGATAGAATTGCTTTTTGATAGCATAAACAAATTCATTCCAGGTAGAAATGATTTTACCATGTTTTTGCAGATCAGCTTGTGTCTTGCCTTCCCACCATACTAGTGCAGTTCCTCCAAGTTGAAGGCTAGCCAGCTGAATCTTCTTCCGTTCTGAATCAACATTTTGTACCCTGCAATATACATCAATTTGTCTTATCCAATTATCTAGCTATTCTACATTGAGTTCTCCATCATAAATTGGCAAATCAAACTTCACATCTAATTTTATTAAAGAAGCTTTCTTCTTCTTCTTAGAAGTTTCATGCGAAGAAGATGATGAGGATGATGAAGGCGATGATGGAGGAGATGGTGGAGGAGGTATTTCTTCTTTTCCTTTACCTTCCAGAGGGTCAACTAGAAAAGGTTCCTCTGCTCCTTTGTCTGGTTTGGGCGTTGCAGTTCTTTCACATCGACCCTTCTTAAACTCCAGATACATCTCTTCCACCATGGCTTGGAGTGTCTTAAAACTTTCTATAAATTGAGATTCTAATCCCAATGGAGCTTCTTCTACCATTCTCCTCTGAGAATAGACTCTTCCAATATCTTGATCAACAAGTTCTCCTTCTCCTAGTCTGAGCTTTAATCTAGTTAGCATTCAAAATCCAGCACAAGCTTGTCTAACCTTAATAAAACCAAAACAAAATGCTCTGATACTACTTGATCGGAAATGGGTACTAAATCAAGAAGAAAAGGTATTATAGACTCATGTGCAAGAATGCCTATATTATTTAGTGCAACGGATTGAAAAGTTTGCGAATAATATAGACAATTAACAATCAGAAAACATAACCAACACACACATCAACACAGCCAAAATAATAAAGGAGTTCACCAGAGTTCCTGGCTATGTCTCTTGGTCCAGCTTTCAGTGTCGACCTCTATATTATGTCTTCAAGAACATATTATTACAAGAGTGAGCTCAAAACAGAGTCTCAACACAATAGTGACATTAAACAGGGATCCACTCGAAAACCTCGAGTCTAAAAGAGTGCATAGACTCTTCCTATGTCTTGTTCCTCTATTCAATCTGCCTCAATCTGACTGACTAACTGTCTTTCTGTGACTGCCTTCAACTGACTTCAACTGAGCAACCACTGTCTCTATCCTCTATTTGATGGCTTTTTAAGCCTATCAGTGTTGTAGGTTTGCATTCCTTTTTGAGCTCTTTGGCTTCCAGTGCTGTCCCTTCATCTCCTTCTTGAGCGTTTAAACAATCATTGTAAAATTCTTGAATCATCAAGGCCACCTATTTACAATGGAAAGGACCACTGGCACGGGTGAAATCCTCGGGAATACACTTCTCTGTTTACACAGCGAAATACACAAGAAATACAACAAAACAGTGAAAATTTCCGACAAGCCAGACTTCAAATGATATTGAATCCAACCTATAATCCTATCGAGTCTGTGTTATATCACTGTCGCAAGTCACAGCACCCATATGCCATGGTCTCCTTTGTATTTCAGTTTTATAATAGAAATAAACCAAAACACAGAAAAACCCGACAAAAGCTTTATATCGGAACTTAAATAATATGCAGCTGCATCTATAAACCCTTTCGGGTCCACCTTATCGCATGTCGCATGGCATGACCCCTTTACACAGTTGTGATCCCACTCGCCGATCGCCGATCGGTGCTATCGGCGCATCACATATGGCATGATCACAGGTCTTGGTCCCTTCCCTTTGGTTATGTGTGATGTGATAAATCGTAATCACATATCGCTAAGTCCTCGACCTGCGGTAAGTCCTCCCCTTTGGTTCTTTGCGATGAGATAAAATCAAGCTCCACCGTTGATCTGCGCGCTCGATCAACGGCCCATAATTCATCACTGATCACAAATCGCTTGGGGTAGAGGTCAATACACCTCTGGCTTCCTCTAATGTGATTTAATCTTGTCTGTTGATCCCGTAGATCCAACGGCTCTGGGGAATTAAGGTTGCACTTCACTGCTTTCCTTTTGATTTGGGTTTTCCGCCATTCTTTTGTTTGTGTTGTTTAATATATATGAAGAATTTAGACTTAGAGGTTTTATACAAGATCCATTTTGGATCAACCACATTCCCCTTTGTCTTGGAAAATGTGCTATTTGACACCCCCATCGGGGAACCTCCACTAGTTTTGTCCTTTTCTAACATTGTTGTAATTTCTCAATTGTCCACTTCCCATCCTGGAATAGGCCATGGTCTATCCATGTCCATACCCTGGATCTGACAAACCATATTTTCCAAGTAGTCTGCCACATTGTTTCCCTCTCGTTTTACATGTGAGACTAGGACATATTCAAAATTTGTTAGACAATCTACAATATTGGAAGCAATTGTTTCTAATCTCCAACTACGAACTACTTTGGAGGAGGGTTTTCCGTTTAGTAGTTGTTTAATACACGGTATCAATATTAATGAGTCTCCATGAATCGATATTAACTTGTACCCCTGTCGGAATGCAATCTGGAGTGCTTTCTCTGTGCAAGGAACTCTGAGAGATTGTTTGTTGAAATACCATAATTCACCACATAAACTCTTATAGGGATTGGGTTGGCATCACATGGTCTTCCCCCAAATCCTGTTGGCCCCAGGTTCCCTTTCGATGCACCATAAAAACTTAATTTGATGAATTTCATTGCGGTGGCCGATAATAATAGTTTGTATTTACTAAGGATTCTATATGATTCATATTTTGTTCCTTCCATAAATTACATGCTATATTAACTATGATATTCTTGAATTGAGTAGTTGTCCATTGGCTAAATGTTGAAAGCATATTTTGGAATTTAGGGAATGAACAACAAAATAATTTCATTAATAGTCCCCAAACTTTAGTAGAAAAGGTGCATGAAAGAAAAATATGCCTAGTTATTTCATGCGTTACATGATAGAGAAAGCAAAGAGAGGGTCCTTCAAATCCTCTTCTTATTATCTTCTCCCAAGTTAAAAGATGTCTCCATGCTATTAACCATAGAAATTTTGAAATCTCTGGCCACCAAAAACTCTACCATATCCACTTCCAAACCTGTTGCTGATGAATGTTGACCTGCAACAATCTGATACAGTTCTTTCACTATAAAATAACCTTATTTCTCTGTCCTCCAATGTAATATGTCACTACCATCTGAAATATGGATCCTTCATTGTCGTAACTCTTTCTCAAGATTTACCCATAGAAGTGGGTGAGGGAATACAGGCCAGTGATTCTGTAGCGTCCATGTCCTCCAGATCGATGAGTCACTTTATCTTTTCCAATAGTTTTATACCTTCGTCTTATCTAAATTCTTCGGGTATTTTTGTATCCCTGTAGTTTAGCATTTTCATTAAGTCTTGGCATATGTTTCGAAATCTCATCCCAGAAATTGGCATTGTTTCTTGATCTCACTTCCCAAAAGGAAACTGTTTTAACCATTTATCTACTCTCCTAAGTCTAATTCCATATGCTAGATCCCGCAAGAGACTCATCTACTCTTAATCTTTCCTATGGTGTTGAACATTGGATATATTTGTGATTCCATATTTGTATCCATAGTTGTTGTCCTCCTTTGACCCACTACAACCAATTTTTTTCTCCAAATGTTGTGCTCATAATGTCTGTATCTCATAGCCCTAATCCCCCTTGAGATTTGGAAAAAATGAGTTTATCGTAGCTAACAAGCATCCATCTCTTTTCCTTATCTATGTCCTTCCACAAAAATTATCTCTAAATTTTTATGAACTTGCTCCCTATAGTTTTAGGAAGTGACATGGTTGTCATCTGATATAACGAGATAGCTTGCAATACCAACTTAGTTAATACTAATCTACCTGCAAAGTGTAGTGCTCTAAGCATCCAATTTTATAGATTTTTCCCCAATTTCCCTGTTAACCCTTGCCAACATCTTATGTGTTTCAAAGAAAAAGCTAATGGGAATCCCAGGTACTTTACTGGAAGATGGCCTCTTGTAAATTCCAAGACCCGATTCAAATTATTAGCAACCGAGTCGTTACAATTAAAAAATAAAACCCTGGTTTTTTCGTTGTTAATCATAGTACCTGGCGCTTCTGCAAAGATTTACATTGTTTTTTGAAAAATTCTTACTTCTTATAATGTTAGTAATCCAAATAAACATACATCATCAACAAATTGTTTATGTGTAACCTGTAAATATTATCCAAGAAAATTAAGTCCTTTTATAATACCCTTGTTGCATGATTACGCTATTAGTATGCCCAAACCATCCATTGCAAGGATAAAAAGGAATGGAGATAAAGGGTCTCATTGCCTTAATCCCCTTGTTAATCTATTTGTAATAGAAGGGGAACCATTGACTATTATGGAGAAGAAAGGCGAAGAAATGAGTGAGAAAAACCATGAGATCCATTTCCAAGAAAACCCAAAGCAACTAAAATGTGGAAAAAATAGTCCCAACTAAGATAATCATAGGCTTTAGATAAATCTAGTTTTATTAGCATACCAAGATTATTTCTTATTTTGAGGGAATGTATAATTTCCTGAGCTACAAAAATAGCATCCATGATATGTCTGCCTTCTAAGAAGCATGTTTTATTTAGAGAAATGGGACTAAAGAGAAGGGCTTTTAAATGTTTAACTATAACGGTTGATATAATCTCGTAAATCACATTACACAAGGCACTGGGTCGAAAACCATTGGGATCTTCCAAACAACTTTGTTAGGTACCAGTGTAAGGAAGGTCTCATTTACGCCTCTCCATAACGACTGAGTTTGTCTCGAGTCCTCCACTAACACATGGATCTCTTTCCCCATGAATGAACAACATGCTTGATAAAAATCTGAGGTAAACCCATCCGGTCCTAGTACTTTATTTTTGGCCAGGCCCATAATTGCTTCTTCCACTTCCTGAAAGGAAATCGGCTACATCAGAGCGATATTTTGTTCATCAAAGATAATTTGAGGTATCCCTTTGAGGATCTTCCTTATTTGGCCTTGCCTTTGGTAAAAATTTTCCATTAAGAGATGCCTATAATAGTGTACTAGTCCTGCCTCAATTCATGAATGTAAAGTTTTACGTTCTCTGTCAGAACCTGTAAGAGAGAAAAAGTTGTTATTGTGCCTTCACTGTAACATTGAGTTATGAAAACTTAGTGTTTCATTCGCATATCCTTAACCATTGAACTGTATACTTCTACTTCCATAAAATTTCCTCCTATTGTCACCTTTGTTCTCGTTGATGTAAAGTGAGCCCTTCTTCCAAAACTAGGTTCATCGTCCACCCCTTAAGGATCATGCATTGTTGTAGGTCTCATATTTTTTTGTCCAACTTCTACATTTCTTCAAAAATTTACCAAAATGTTATTTATTACAGAGTTTAATATTTCTTTTTAGTGCTTGTAACTTAAGTTTGAAAGAATGCATTCAGTTGCTCCCTGAATAGATGTTTCCAAACCCCAAGCTTGGATTGTTCTATGAAATGAGGATCCATCAACCAAAAGTCATCCAGTCTAAAAGGGTGATTTTTTAGCGTTTCTTTCAAATCTATTTCTAAGCAAAGTGGCCAATGAGCCAATCCTAAGAAATGTAAAATGGTGGCTTCAATGTATATTTCCATATGTAGCACCTCCTTCGTTACAAGGAACTGATCTAATCTACTTATTCTCCGATATATTTCTCCCCTTCTGTTGTTCCAAGTAAAATTTCCAATGGCTGTAGGAATATTGACTATCCAGAAGGCTTCAATGAGACCATTAAAAGTTTTGAGACAGATTCAAGTCTACCAAAGCCCCCTTTTTCCTTTGCAATCGAACTTATTATGTTAAAATCACCTCCTAAAATCTAGAATCAATGTTGGAGCCACCTTTTGTGGTAGGAAAGCTAAGTTAAAAAGTTGGTATTCTCTATTGGTATTGGAGGTCTGTAGATTGTTTTAAAAAAAATTGATTTCTTCATACCCAGGTATCTAAAAAGCCCCGTTAAAGCTCGATAGATTGCCACAAATTTTTGGAAAACAATCTATTCCGGGTTCCATAATACTTCCAATTCTTCGGTGCTCCCTTGCACATCTGGTGCCATAAAATGGCATCCTTTCCAACAAAAACCAGAGATATTTTCTAATTTTTCCCATACTAGCATTGTTTGTTGAAAAATTAGGATTGTTGACTTCTCTTTTTTTATTTTCTCCCTTACATACCTTTTCTTTTCTTTGCTATTAAGGCCTCAAATATTCCAGGTGAGGATATTCAATGTGAGGTTTTTGGAATGGGTGGGTAATAATCCTCTAATGTCATAGCTTGTCCCGAATTTACTAAGACATCCCCTGTCTCTTGCAAAGATTCCTTTTTATTTTTCCATCCCCATTTTTTTGCTTCTTTAAGGATATCCTTAACTAAGATATTTTTACTTTTCTCCCAAAATTCTTC
This sequence comes from Pinus tabuliformis, assembly GCA_031772625.1. NCBI lineage: Eukaryota > Viridiplantae > Streptophyta > Pinopsida > Pinales > Pinaceae > Pinus > Pinus tabuliformis. The sequence goes on along the minus strand of CM062812.1, from coordinate 920,870,910 downwards.
TATATAATGTATACTCAGTCCCTTCAAAGCTTTCTTGCGTCTTTGAGTTTTCCATGCAAACAAGGCCTTGGCATAGTGTTCATCTTGCACGTGCACCAAATTTTCTAGATCTTTCTCTGCCCAATTGTTGAGAAGGTCGACTATTACACTTTATTCCTTGGAAAAAGACTCATAGGGTTTCCTTATCAACTGGGCTACCTCCTCAATGTCTGGTAGGTTTGTACCATCAATCTTCTCACGACCCTCCTCAACATTCTTAGGAGTTTTTTGCTTCATCGGTTGCTTGGTATCTTTCTCCTTCACATTTTGAGTTCTTTCCCTCATCTACACATCAGTTGATGTTTCCTCCAATAGGTCTTCTTCCATCACTACTAGGGTATTAAATCTATTCTTTCTTGGTGGTAGTTGTGGATTGATGGTAATACACATCCTAGGATTCCTCTCATGGGTGGTTACTTTGGTAAACCCTTCATTTGCAACTTATCTGATACTATGTGGTTCCTTTCTGCGACAGAGGAAATCTCAAAAAAGGTGTCCATGTTCATGGCAAAGTCGACAACAGAAAGGGACATGATTATAATCGATTGGTTGAGACCAGAGTTCCCCTTGATACTGCAAATTAATGGACTTCGTAAGGGGCTACGAAATATTCATATATATGCAAAGACGAGAATACAATATGTTCCGACCATGTTTGTTTACTTCAAAGACTTTGACAGAGCGTCCCAATACATTCCCAATACCTTAAAATATTTATGGGATCCAAAAATGAACTAGGAGTGAGTAAAATCTTATCTAGATAGGTAAAGACAAAAGTTCCTCTTTTTCAAGGTTGAAACATTCTTCCCAGTGTTGAATGTACAAACCTTCATTATTATAAAAATAAGGCCCTCCTTCGAATATTTTGGCTTTATCTTCCAGGTTGGAGAAAATTACTGTGAAGAATCCTTTAGGTCCCAAACAAAGATCAATTTCTCCCTTCGGTTGCCATTTCTATGAAATTCACCGTTCCAACTCTCTCTCAGAGGGCCATCCTCCTCTAAATTTGAATATGAAGGCTTGATCTTTCAGTGTATTCCGATGATCCTCCATGGATTTTGGCAGAATGTCGAAAGTAGGGTTCTATGGTGTTGTAGGGATACATCTACCTTGAAGACTAGCTTGCCATTTTGCTCCTAAAATCGACATTTTGAATATATGAGTGTAAACATGTAATTTTTGGCTCAAAATAGGAAAGATGTTTTAGTGTTGATCAAGAAATTATTAATTAGACTACACCTAGAGAGAGGAGAGAGAAGGATCCATTACACCATATAAATTAATAGAATAATTCATATTCATACTTATTATATTTCAAAACTTCGTATTTTAATTTAATTAATAAGTATATACAAATTCAATATTTACAATAAACTTGATTTTTATGTTATCTATCTATCACATTAAATTTTAAAAAATATAGAAAACATATTAAATAAAAATGCCGCATATGTGTGTGTGAGAGTGAGAGATATCAAGGTTTTTAATAAAATTAAAATTAAAAATATTTATATAGAGAGAGATGTGAAAATGGGCTTAACCCCTTGGAGGAGGCTTCTCAATTATCCATGGTTGTGAAAATGAAGTGTGGAGGTTCGAAGTTCAAATCCTCCTCATTACCTATGTTTTTGGAAAGGGCATACATAAGCATTTATTTATTTTTTAATGGAGGCACCAACTCCACTTTAATCACTTGAGGAATTACACATCTCCCTCATATTGGGATGTAAAAAGAACCTTTCAATAGAATAATATTTTTTTAACTTTTAATTGCTTGAAAGAATTATGCATCTACTTATGGCTGAGAATTTTTTTACTTTCAATTTCTTTATATACAATCATATAAAATTATTTTACTTGAGGACACTCAAATATTTTATTTATGATGATACTGAAATAATGTTATTAATAACTTTTTTAAGTGTCACTTCTCAACTACATGGGAGTAATTACACATCTCCCTCATACTGGAATGTAAAAAGAACCTCTAAATATAATATTTTTTTTCTTTCAATTGCTTGAAATAATTATGTATCCACCTGTCAATAAGAATTTTTTGGGGTGAGAGGCGCATTCTACAGCTCAGTATGACCTCTATGTGTAGGTATGTCATGTCCTCAAAAAATAATAAAAATATCTTTTACTAATGTCGGCCAAAACATTAACTTGAATCTTAAATTATATATAACTTTTTAATCTTATTAATGGTCTAAGATTAATTTTTAAAATATAAATATGTATAATTTGAATGGAAAATAAATTATCTCATGCATTTAATAGTTCCTTTATCATATAAGTGAATTTGAATGGATCATAAATTTACCTATAACAAAAAATTGTACCGCATTAAAATTCCAAATTAGGTAAAATATTAAACATCTTTACTCAGATTTACTAAAGCTAATAGCATCTCTTAAATTAAACGAAAAGGGTTAATTCAACACAAAGAATCAAAAATATTGCTCCAAAATATTTTGATATTTCTTTTGATTAAATATTTGTAAAATGAATCTTTAAAGGAAAAACAATATCCTATGGATATATTAAAGTCTTTAAATGACCTCGCTAACCTGTAGCATTAACCTTATCTAGGCCTGGTTTACCTCTCTGTCGCGGTCTCAGTTGTTTTACTGTGAACTTGTGGTCTCACCCCCGTTTTGTACTCACACTCCCGTTGTTTCACCGATAGTAACTATCATTTCCCGATGGATTCGGAAGATATTGTGGACTACGAGGCAGACCCCTATCCCGACCAAGTCATATGCGCTCTTCAACGACCTGGATCGGAACTTGGTCCCCTGGCTGCAAAAAATTTCCTGCTGACAGATGCACGGTCTGTGCCATTCCACCCGCACTCCACTGGCAAACCCCCACCACCTGCCGTTCACATAGAGGACCTACCAGGGTTAGATTGTCCATCGTTATATCAAGCAACCCTCAACCTATTGGGCACATGCCTTCGACCCTCCCCTACCTATGACTTCCCTTTGATACAACCCTTGCATTTCTCTATGCCCATAAGAACGCCCTCATCCTCTTGCACTCCAGCTGGTCCCTCTACCCATCCCATCCTTGCACACTCTAGTGCAACCCTAGGGCCTGGCAGTCTAAACCCTACCTCGCCTATTCATTCCAGGTGTTTCAGTTCCCCCATCCCTAACCCTAATTCCACCTCGTCCACACCTCACACTGTCAAACAGGCTACAGGAGTTTGTTAAAGGAGCATCCAGTGGGTCGCCACTCAGATAAGCCCAAAAAGGGGAGGTGTCTCAAAGTTGTAGATACAGACATCAACCTGACTCTCGGTGAGGACATTCCGATTGGGTATGTTTCCGAAACGGCGAAGAAGGTCATGGTCAGGCATGTGCGAGGCATAAATTATACAGTTGAGCGCCTTCGCCTCTCGACAATGGAGATTTGGGGTTCTCTGCTCTAAGAACTTCCCATCATCAGGGTTTTGGCCCGTGGTTGGCTTGCCCTTCGGTTTCACAAAGAAGAGTACACAGATTGGATCCTCTCTCGCTTTTGTCACATTGAGCTTTCTCCAGTTCTCCTTAAGCGATGGGATCCCTTATTCGACCTGGAACAAGAACAAATGGGTGATGGGCCTATCTGGGTTCGCTTTCCTGGCCTACCTATGCAATTTTGGATCCCTCTGGTTTTCAAGCGTATAGGTGATGCTCCGGGAACTTATCTTGAACATGACCAGTATTATGAGAAAATAGGAATCATGACAATGGCGAGGATCCATGTTCACCTTGATACTAGGGAGGGTCTAGAGGAGAAAATTACCCTACATTGGAGGCACTTCTCACGTAGGCAGAACTTGGACTACGAAGGAGTGCCCTTCCGTTGCCGAAGATGCCACAAGGTGGGGCAATTGTACAAGGATTTCCCTCTACTCTCATCACCGGCACAAGAGGCTACACGAGAGGTGAAACACCGTCTGTCGGAAGAGCTGAACATGGACAAAAAACTATCTGGACAAGCTCTCCCAAAGGAAGCAAAAGGTGTTTCAACTCAGCAAACAAAAGTTACAAGGAAGCCATCTCCATCCCCCCCACGGACACGTTCCAAGTCTGTGGTGGGAGCAGCACCTACATCAGGTAATGCCTCTGTACCTTGTTCCACTACTCTACATTTAAATCATGTTCATGCATCACTACACAACCCCACATCTCTTTCAGACTCTATCTAGATCACACAACCCCCCTTAAATTGATGATTTGTGTCTCCTCCACCCATCTTGACTACACCTCCATCCATTCCTAGTTTTTCTCCCCCTTCCCTCCCATTTTCCCCTCCCTCTGCATCAGGGTCCCATCCATACAACCTACGATCTAGACCTCTTCACAGTACCCCCCTTCTTGGCCTGGGTATACCCCCCCAATCTGCTGAGTCTAAACCTAGCAGAGGTAGACCTTCAAAGCTTGCTAAAGCCATCAAATTCACGGTGGCTGATGTTGCACAGGGTCGGCAGACCACCATCGAAAGGGCACTTAGAGAATTAGAGCCCCTTGTATTTATTCCCCCATGATTTGGCTCTCCTTCAACTGCAGGGGACTAACCAGCCCCAAAAAAAGATTGGCCCTCAAGCAACTCATGAATAGTACTAGCTGCGACATCCTCCTCCTTCAAGAAACCCCCGAACCCACTGAAATAATTTCCAAAACCCTTCTTTCCCTCCTTCCTAGTTGGCATTTCCAAGGCCTGGACACAGTGGGCAGATCTAGGGGTCTTTCCATGGGCATTATCCCAAATCGATTAAAGTGATATCCTCTTGGGGTGGTTCAGGCTAATTGGGTATGGATGTTTTTGCTGCTGATTTAGGAAAAAACATTTGAATCATGAATATCTATGCCCCTAACCAGAACATACTTGATTTCTGGCACTCAATCCTAGAGAGCTCACTTATCACCAGCTCCACTATCATTAGAGGTGACCTAAATTTTTCCATAGGAAACGAAGAATCTTGGGGTCATCATTCACAGATCGACCCTCTCTCTGACCAAATGTGCACACTTCCGGAACTCTACGGGCTCATTGATGTTCCCATGAACAAGAAAATGCCCACTTGGCATAACAAGCGCATTGGTGATGTAGCCCTCGGAAGAAGACTGTATAGATTCCTCATACATGAAGAGCTCCTCTGAACCCTCACCCTTTACAGATAATGGGTAGGCTCGGGTGGCTTATCGGACCATTCACCCATCTTCCTTCAAGCATCTCGTCCTTCCAGGAAGCCTCAAGCCCCATTCAAATTTAATTCTTAATACTTAAATGATCTAGACTATATCAAACTAGTTTCAGATTACTGGCGAGCACAGCCTCCACTCAGGGATCAGAGAAAGGCTGCTGATTTCTGTGGGCATCTAAACCAGCTCAGAAGACTTACTATGGACTGGTCAAAATGGAAGAAAGTGAGGGATGACTAGACTCTGAAGGACATTGAAGATCAACTATCCTCCTTAACTAATGAAAATGGACTTGGTTTCCTATCAAATGAAACTAAGTTCCACCCAGTGGAACTGGAATCTCAAAAATCAAAGATCTTATTGGAAAGGGAAGAGTTATGGAGGCTTTGAAGTAGAGCTATATGGATGCAAGTCGAGGATGGAAATACAATTTTTTTCACAACTTTGAAAATGGTAGGAAAGCCAACAACATCATATAGCATATGCCCATGGAACAAGAAGGTCCGGCTACCACTCACACTCAGTTAGAAAGGCTTGGAACATCCCATTTCAAAAGTCTGTTTGAAGCCCCCACTACCCCCACTCTCCCTGAAATCATCAATCTGGCTGGTCATTTCCTTAGATACCTGGATCTGGATGGCACCGAAGATCTCATCAAACCTGTCTCCATGGGGGCACTAGAGAGCACTCTAAAATGGTTTAAGAGAGATAAAAGCCCAGGCCTGGATGGCTGGCCTGTGGAATTTTACATCACATTTCTGGATACTATTGGTCTGGACCTACTTGCTATTATTGAAGAGAGTCGGAACCTTGGTTGTATATATGCCCCCCTCAACTTCACTTATATCGCCCTCATTCCTAAATCTGACTCCCCATCATCCTTCAATGATTTCCGTCCCATCTCTCTCTGCAACTGCCTCTATAAAATTATAGTTAAAATCATTGCCAACGACAATAAGTCCATCTTTTTTGATCATATCTCCCAGGAACAATTTGCTTTCCTTCACCACAGACACATTCAGGAAGCCATAGGCTTAGCACAGGAAGCCCTACACCCTATCAAATTAAAAAAGCTCAAAGGGATGGCTCTTAAAATCGACCTATCTAAAGCCTTTAACAAAGTAAGTTGGTTATACCTCAGAATGATCCTCACCCATTTGGGCTTCCCTCTGGAATTCACAAACTAGATCATGGGTTGTATCACATCTGTATCCTTTGCAATCCTCATCAATGGGTCTGCTACCCACTCCTTTCAGGCGGACAGGGGAATAAGACAGGGATGCCCTCTATCCCCTTTACTTTTTCTCCTTGTTATGGAAGGACTGAGTAAATTGATTGATTCTGAGAAGAGATTGGGGAGACTCAGGGGATTAAAGATAACTGACCATTTTATCCTGTCCCATCTTCTATTTGTGGACGATATACTTATTTTCCTCAATGGAAGTGTTCAAGATATTATGTCCATGAAAGAGGCTTTAAAGATTTTCAGCAGTGCTACAGGGATGGAAATCAATAGGGGAAAGTCTACTATCTCCTTCTCGGAATGTACACAACAGGAAATATAGCTCTCGCTTCAAAATTTTCCCTTCCAGGTATTAGATGTAAAGGCCGGACTAGAGTATCTAGGTTTTAGACTCAAACCAGATGGTTACAAATTAACTGATTGGAACTGACTAATTACCAAGGTAGAGAAAAGAATTAATATATGGGGTCATCGCTTCCTACCGAAGGTGGGTAGACTGATTCTTATCAAAGCAGTTTTGGAAACTACACCTATTTTTTGGATGTCTTTGGCATGGATTCCCATGGGGATTCTCCATAGAATACAAAAGGTGTGCAGTCAATTCCTGTGGAAGGGGCGGAAGGACAGGAAGCCTTTCGCCTGGGTTAAATGGAGTAAAATTGCCACTCCCAAAAAATGGGGAGGCTGGGGACTAAAGAAACTTCCTGCCTTTGCACAAGTGCTAGCTACTAAACAGGGGTGGCTATTACTAAAACACAAGAGTCTCTGGTCGGAGGTGGTCTCCCACAAATATATCTGGCCCAACACCATTATTGATTAGATAAGGCACCCCTCTTGGAGCAGAAAAGGAATCTCAGTCATATGGAGGGCCATACTAAACACTTTGCCCATCATCAAAGAAGGACTCATCTAGAAAATAGGTAATGGTGCTTTAGTGCACATCGGGATTGATCCCTGGACTGGCAGTGGGAACTCATATCAACTCCCACCAGAGCTGATCACATATCTAAATAACAGAGGCATTCTATACATTGCACAACTTGGTGACCACCAAAATACTTCCTTTCTATCTCAAGCTTGGCACTCTGGTGAGGACTAGAACATCCCAATTCAATGGAACAGATTGTGGAAAAACTATATTCAAGCTCTAATAGAGTCCCATGTCAGACTAAACAAATATGAGGATAGGCTTATTTGGGGACACTCTAAAAACGGTCAGTACTCCTCAAAATAGGGCTATGACATCATACAAGCAGATGCAAAGCCGAACAGAATGAAAGGTTGGTGGACACACATATGGAAATTGAAAGCCCCCCTTTTCACAAGACTATTTATGTGGAACATCCTTGAAGATAAAACACCCACTACAACAAATCTAAGGAAGAGGGCCTTTATTGGACCTACTTGGTGTGTTCTTTGCCATTAGGAGGAGGAATCGACTCAACATCTATTTCTCACCAGCCCTATTACAAAGACGATCTGGGTGCAAGTTCTTATATCACTCAATATAAATCAAATCCGGCAAGGAGCAGACATTCCAAATGCCTGGGACATCTGGTGGGGAGAAGAAAACGATCCAAAGTTAAGAAATCTTCCCCTCCTGGTCTCCTGGCATATTTGGCTGGGGCGAAATTTCATTATTTTTCAACACAATCCTGTAAATTGGGCCATGATTCCACCAAAGGTTTGCTCGGGCTACGATGAAATCCCAGCAGAAGAGAACAACAACTGGCCCAAGATCATAAATCAGGAACAGATTGACAAATCCAGGCCCTGGGCATATTTTGATGGGGCTGCTCAAGCACAGGGCTGTGGGGGTGGCATTCTTTTCCATCTCACAGATTCACATTTTTTCCAGATTAGCATGGGTTTGGGCGAAGGCACAAACAATTTCGCCGAACTGATCTCTCTTCGACACTTGATTTATTTTGCTATCCTAAAACAGTGCAGATATATACAAATATATGGGGATTCCAAGAATGTGATAAACTAGTTTAACAACATAGCTACATGTCATGCATTTTCACTAAGATCTATTATGGATGAAATTGTTTTTTTTAAAACACATTTTGACCATATTTCATGCTCTCACATCTACAGGGAGTGTAATGAAAATGCGGACAAGCTTTCGAAAGAGGCAACAAATCATCCTCGAGGAGAATGGCTGATCACTGAACATACACCAGAAATAATCTATTGGTATTTTCACAGGCCATACATAGACAGGGAACTTCAGAGGTAGGATAGCCCCAAATCTTCTCAGCATATTTTTTATTATAAATCCAGTTTTGTAAATGATGTAATTAACAGTTTCTGGTTTTGAGCAATCATCACCATGTGGTGACATTTTGGTTTGTAATTGCATAGTAGCATAGTACACCCCTCGGGGTCTATCTTGTAATTATTTCTGAACTACTTATCAGCTGACTTCGGTCAAAGTTTACATATGCTTAAGGGCATCTACAACATGTAATTTCACCAACTAATGAAATTATGATATTTTCTCCCCGGGAAAAAAAAAATTAAAGTCTTTAAATATGTAAATATTTCCACCTCTATTAGAGGTCTATTTGGGCACATCACTCCAATGATAAAATCAATGTAAACAGGGTCTATTAAACTCTAATTCAGTTGCTACATGCCCTAGAAATGCCACCTCATTGAGTGCTTTCATCCATGAGAGTTTCTTGACTTCAAACCCTGTTGAGGTGCTTCCTTGGGTCACCATCGCACCCCTGGTCAGGGGTAAGTGCTCTGCAGAGTAGGTAGCCCCATTAAAGGTTGTGTTGCAGAGCATCTAAGCCCACTCAAGCCTGTGCTGGGCGAGAATCCTAAAATTTTCATTGGATACTGAGTATATTATTCCTTTCTAGAGCCTTCTAGAAGGAACCCAGCGCCTATCCTATCAAGATGAGCTCGACTTAGGATAGCCTTGGATCATCTAATCATCTAATCATCTATCCTCTCATCCCTTTGAACATGGAAACTAGTCATCCAATTATGGAAAACCATTCAATGCCCTATTAATGACAAAACCACTTGCATCATCTATAAATTGGCCTCCCATCATAGAGCCAAGGGGCTTGGATATTATAGAGAAATACCGTTGATTTAGAGACTTGAAATCATTGTCAAAGTAATGTTATATTGTTGGATTGATGTTGCTATTGGTGTGATGAGGGCTTGGACTAAACAAGATGAGTGACACAAAATAAAACCACATGGGGTGTAACTTCTCCTTCTATCAATCAATAAAGTTGTTTGTTCCTTTTCCAATACTTTTGTCTATATCTATGATGAATGTATATTCAAATGTTGTCGATTCCATTTGTTTACAATAAATAGATCATATGCTTTGATTGTTGTCGTCTTCTGTTTATGTTGGCAGGTACCAATTGAGCGAATTCAGTTTGAGTGAGAGCGATGGGAGCAACTTAAAGGAGATCAAAGGAAGCGAAGGATCATAAGTAGGTTCTTTTATCTAATCTGTTTATTGTAGGAAAAGGTTAAACATCTTTACTTCAGTTGTTCTAAGTGTAACTACCCACTTATGGAAGATATACTTATCCGTAGGTATAAATTCCATTTAACAAATTGGCGACCATATTGGGGAACAACCAGCATTCCTGGTAGTTATCCCTTGTCTTAGCAACACCAGTAGACTTTGCTTGAGTTCATTTACCTATATTCAGTCATTTTGAAGCTTGTTTGGTCAAAATGTGTACTTATTTGTGTGTTGATAGTGCTCTTTGGCATCAACGCACTGTTGTTCTTGACACAGTGCATTGTAGAGCAGCCTTAGCCTAGAGACAGTCCTCTACAACACATTGTCTCCAACTCAGGGCTGAGTTGGTCCCTATCAAGCCAAAAACCCATATTTTTGCTTTATTTTTTCCAAACTATTTCACATCTTGTTTGTTGAATGGTCAATGTTTCTCTACCCCTGAAGTCCAAATTAGCATTTCTTTTCCATGCCCACTTTGGCTTTCTTTGTTCAATATTTCTTTATGTTTTCTTTATCATTGTCAAATCAATCCCAAAGTTAGCTTACATTGATTAGTCTTTACTTTTCTAAAAATGAATTATCATAAAGTCTTCATTTCTTTGAAAACGAAACTGTCATAAAGTCTTCGTTTCTTATGAAAAGAATTGATTGACCATTTGTGGATTTAGTTTCTTTATGTTCATCTAAACATTAAAGGAATGAAAAGAAAAACATGCATAATGTATTTAGAAGTTTGTTTGTGCTTGTAGGAATGGTATAGGGAAAGTTGCATTAGATTTGCTCTATGCTCTTTGTTTAGAGATTCTGATTGCTCTATCCCTTTTAGTTATGGTTTTCATTATTTAAATCAAATGAAAAGAATATTTACCATATTAGTTGCATTCTAAGAGTTTCAGAAACATCACGTGGTGAACCTGAAAGGCAAAATTTTAAACAATATCAACTAAAATCTATCTCAATTAACCTAATGGAGCATTGTAACTTAAGACATAACATTTAGAGGTCTAGGCTAGAGATGTGTTCTGTCGTCGTTAAACATAGCAGTTGTCGCTAACGGCCAGCAATACATTCTGCGTGTGGTACTTCATTCCACATACGTAAGTATATCATAGCTCGTGCACGTACTTTTGGGTATATTTGGTGGTGTTATAGTATGAAAAGTATAAGGGAATGCTCTCATTGTATGGTTTCACATTAGACAACACTAACACAGATTGGGCCTCCATGTACTTTCAGGTATATTTCGGAGGACTACATTAGGTTACTATCCATCCATAGGTAATCGAGTTGGCCACCTTCTCTATTGTGATACACCGAAAACAACATTATGGGAGATTACCTATACATATGTTAATTCCTTGGCTCCTCCGAGGTAGTATATTGCAGTTCACAGTTACTTGGTAATTATTTTGCCTAGATTACACTCTTTTTGTTTATTTCTAATTATAATAAAATCAAACAGCAATCGTGGAATAAAATCAACCTTTACCCCCTCATTCATGTAGGACATCGAGTAAACCGCCTTTGCTGCCTGAAGCTACACCTATTTGAAAAAATTGGTCTCGTTTAACTGAGTCCAGTACATCACAAACTTCTGGTTCTTCATTTGATTTAATAAATTCAACTATACCGGTACGTACTGCGATTGTAGTTACTCCTACTATTACTTGTTTATGTGCTCTTGAAGTGGAACCTTTACAATTACCTGAGGACACTGAAAGTGAACTTAGTGAAAGAGTAACTGAAGTTTTCCAATAAGAATTTGATCCTCAACCAAAAGTTGTTCAAGAAATTCATCCTGAACTCATTGTTCTTTTACCAGAACACTTGGATCCTGAAGTTGAACAACCAGAAGTTGTTCCCGTACCAAAAGATGATTGATCAGTTTATCCTCATACATTTGTAATTGTTGAGACTTCTCCTTTACCACAGAATCAAACACCATAAATTTATTACGGACCTGACGGTGAAATCCTTCCACTCGGTTTGATTTATATTGAAGAGGAATTTGAAGAAGAAACTTCACCTAGAACTCCAACCCGTTTTGGACCAGGGCTTTATCTTTATCCTTCTTTTCCTCAGTTAACTTATACTGCACCTCTTGATACTATTTACTTTCAAACTCCCATAGATTCATTAGGACATTTATTGGGTCATTTGACTATGGCTAAAATAACATCCTAGACTGTATCATCTATTACAGCTACAACAACATCTACTATCGCTTCTTCATTGATGTTTACCACAACACCTGAGTCACATCTATATGGTGGTCTATCTATCCCACTGGGTTACCAATCATTATCTGGAACTCACTCTAGTGTTTCTTCTAGTCCATGGTCTTCACCCATGCCGTCCACAGGAATTTTACCTAGTTCTTCACTTACAGAAACTAAACAGTTTGATCCATCAATTCAATATCAAGTTGGTCCATCTGGTTACAGTCCAATGTATCCACTTAACCCTTGACTACCTCCATATGGAGAAAAATATGCCCAATCTGCTTACTCTCCATTCTCTGGGGGGCCACCATATGGAAGTATACCATCATCTTTAGGTCCAACTTATTCTGGAAAAACTATTTGTCAATGGCAGCCTACAATGCCTGTTCAACCAAGGCTTGTGTATGCATCACAACCAATACAACCTATTTCATCCATACCTACTACACCTGTTGTTACGACTTTACCACAGTCACAAGCTCAGTTGATTGTATCTCAACCTTTGCAAGTTGATCCTTCAACCTCTTACCCTCAAGTTTCAAGTCTATAAACTCAATCTTCTCCAACCATTTTACAACAACCGTTTGTATCTGAAATCCAACAACCTCAAGCCAGTTTACCTAAAAAATATATATAAATATTTCTAAGGACAAATGAACTTTGATGTGATTATCGTCGAAAACCTATCTCAAAATTTTATATGGATCATAGAAGCCTCAATTCAATAATTTCTTTCTTCCTGTTTACTACAACTAAAAATATCTTCTTTATAGTTCCAAGATCAACAAAAAGGTTGATACTTTCTCAAGAATTTTTTTCTCTTATCATCCCAATATACTATGGTTGATTATCCTAATGCAATAAACCATTTTAATGTAGACCCTTTTAAAATGAAGTCCTTGTTTAACAAAAAGGAAAAATACATATCTGCAACCAAGAGATTTACTGCTTAGATGGGGTGTCAGAAGGGAAGACAAAGGAAAACATGGCAAGTTTGACCCTCTATGCTTTGGACCTTTCAAGATTGCTAAAGAAAAAGGGAATAATACCTTCTAGTTGGAAAATTTAGATGGTGAAGTGCTTGAGTTACCAGTGAATGGGAAGTTTCTCAAGCCTTACTTCCATCACTAAAGAAGTCCACTCTCAACCACTGTAAATATCAATGAGCCATTGTAAATACCGACACTGTTTTGTGGTTTTTATTACTACTTTTTTATAGAGGTTTAAATAAAATGACTCCATACCTCGGGCATAAGGCACTAATCTGTAGGTTCTCATTGCATTGTATACAGTACATTGTCCCCAGTTGGATCCAATGTTGTTTCCCTTTATTTCTTATGTAGAGAGGGTTAAGAGATAAAATTCAAGGTTCCTAGTTAAAAAATCAACTAAATTAGTGATGACGGAAATTATCAGTCCCTAGCGCCATGGCAGAAGTTCTAAGGTTCAAACCTGCGCTCATGGACCCCCCATTGGGTAAGCATAACAAACTAAAGGAATATTTTTGGAGCATACATGCCCTTCTGATTAAAGTCCGAGTAGGATATGGGTGCATCACCGTCCATCTATGCCCGATTAGCCCCCGAAAACATTTTGAGGGGGTAACCTACTCGGGCGACAGACATGTGCTACCCCCTAGAGTTGACAAGTCAACTTGGAGGGCCCGTCGATCCAACAACCCATATTAATTTCGGGGGGTAACCGATGGATCCAACGTCCCACTGTCCTACCCGCTGGAGGATGGTGGGGAACACTTGCCATGAAAGTCAGTTCGTTGGTGCCAATTCAAGCGAGTGAGGAATTCAAATAAAAATGGTAACATCTCTGACCTCCTCTTGCTCCTGTCCACCGGTCGTCTGTCACCACCCAATCCCCTCTTGCCACATCTCCTCCCATGACGTCATCCCACATCAGTTGACCACTGTCCCCTTTTCGCTTATAAAAACCCTTCTCGCCTCAAAATTTTTGAAATTTTCATATTGTTTCCCAGTGAAAACACCTCCGCATTCTGTTTGTTCCACAAATTCCATCCAACTACTTAATCGGTCCAGTACCTCCCTCCAATGTCATTTTCAGCTACCTCTAGGAAACCAGGTAACCAGCCAGTCCCTTTCACCTGCAATTTATTTGAATATTTATTGGAACATGAAGAAGGCGACCCCTAAGCCCTTTAAAGCCTGTGAGGTTAAACCCTCCTCTAGTGTCGATCATCTGACGGACACTGAGGCGCAAATTGCTTACCCCTCTAGTGCCTACCACCTCGCAAACCTTCAATTAAACTTGTATGGTAGCCATGTCAGAGGGGAAGACCCATTTTTAGTGGTCGACTCAAGCTTTTACTACCAAATTGCACCCTTAGTACAACATTTCCCTGAGTTTGAATCCTGGCTAGTAGCTACTTCCATAAATAAGAAGAATTTTTTTGTCTCCTCAACCGAGGTCAAAATCCTTGAGGTGACCCTAGAGCTAATTTAGAAGGCCCTAATTACCCAAGCTCCTTTGAACCCCAATAGTTCATAGAAACCACATTGGTCTACCATTACACTATGCTTCTAGCTGATGAGAAACAATCCTTTTTGCAAATGGTTCTGACCCCTGGCCTACAGTCTCTACCTATTGCTGACAGTTTCCCAATAACCCTCTTTGCAGAGCCTATTCAGCCCATCCTATCCCTAATTGGTCATATATTTGGGGATGACAATGCCAATATAACTACTAAATCCTCTCTAGGGTTTCTAAGGAAAATGATGAAGCCTGACCATTTATTCGACATCCCGACTTACCTAGCTAAGGCCATAATATTACAGTTGCACCATTTCCCCACCACCTCCTATTTCAAGTATTACTCACTATTGTTATTCTTGTTTTTGTACACTCATGTGGATGAATTTGAGTTCCTGGGTCTCAGTTTGGTGGCTTCCAACCAACATAGGAAGTTTGTTTTCGACTGGGACATTGTTGCTAGGAAGAGACAAGATCCCAAGGGCTATTCCCAATTTATATCCTCATACATGGCTGTTGCCTATAAAATCATTCATGATGTTTCTCCTCCCAGATTTCTCCCTCAGCAGAAGGCAATCTTTCAGCTTTGCAAGGATACTAGGGTGGGGGACTGGTACCTATTTGAGGACTTCACAGAAATTAGGGTCTATGGGTGTGAGCTTCCTCCTTACTTCTTGTCTATGTTTATGCCCATGAGGATTTCTGCCCTTGAATTCATTAGATAGAGCTTTAATGTAGACCAAGTTCACTTTGTCCATGCTAAGAAGGGATATATTTTAAGTTGGGAAAGCATGTGAGACCTTTTATTTTCAATTCCAAGCAGGCCCATAGGGCAGTTGAGGAGTTACTCAAATAGATGAATTTTGACCTAGGGGAAGTTTGGCATTATGATCCTCATGTCATCATTTCCAAGAGAAGAGATAGAATAAAGGATTTGACTTATGGACATGAGGATAGGCCTGCAAATGAACACAAGGATGGGCCTAAGATCGAATGGAAATATAACTTTGATTCATGGCCTATTAATACAGAGATGGAGATCGAGACTCCAACATCAAAGCAAAAGGAACATAAAAGGACCATTGACCAAACTGTAGATGTCGAGATGGAAGATGTACACCCCAGTGAAAAGGCAACGACCCAAGAGATAAAGGAAGAAGAAACTAAAACCAGGTTGGTAGAGACAAGACCAGATCAACCAGGTTTTTGGGTGACTTTGGAAGACCCATTATAGATTGTTGCCTCATCCTCTTCATAGGTAGCCATTTAAAGTTCCAAAGGAAGTGCAACTGCTACTAAGCCAAGTTGGCCTATTGGGAAGGTCATTGAAGAAAGAAAAAATAAGGTGAGGGAAGAGATGCAACAACAAATGTCATCTCACTTAGTCCCATATTAGACCAGACTTATGGCTGCCATGGACTTAGAGAGAAGTAAAATGAAGTTCTCCCTGCAACACCCACTAGCATAGTCACTACCTTCGGGCTCTCAGTTCAAGGCCCTGAACGTTTCATTAAACTTAACCAGTGTCCCTCTATCGGATAAAATTAAATTCCATAGGCAAGTGGGGGGAATGTTGCACAATGAGCTCAAAAGAAATGCAATGACCATCAGTGAGGCTAAGAAGCTGCTATAGAAGGTCGCAACAAGGTTGAAATAGGAGAGAGCTAAATCCAGAGCTCTGCACATGCAGAATGAGAGCTTCAAAGAGATGATTGTGAAGTTTGGGGTAAATCCAAAAGACAAAGTTTCATTTGAAGCCCTCCTCCAAATTTCACAAGAAGAAATGCAGGAGTTAAGGCACAAACTAAAGATGCCATGAAGTGAACATGTGTAATCTAAGGAACTTGCATAGGTGGAAGAAGAGAAAGAGATCACATATAAATAAATGATATAAAGAAACAATGAGATAGTAGGCCTCAAGCGGAAAACAACAAAACTTTAGCAGAGGATAGACACACACATTTGTGTAGTTCTTGTGCCTGAAAATACCCAAAATCCTACAGAGTAGCTCACCAAGACCCTCATTGAACTCCAGCTTTTGGAAGGGGAGCTTAATAAAGTGCAGAAGGATTTGGACACTGTGCAAAGAAACCTAGCACAAAAAGAAAAACATCATGAGACAACCAAGACCAATGGAGACCTAATTGGTAAGAACCTACATGCAGCAAACAAGGATATTTTTGAGCTAAAAGGAAAGCTTAAAGGAAACATGTCTCTCCTACAGGCCAATCAACTTGTTGTTGGGTCTTGAAAATGTCATTCATTTCCATTACACATTCACTATTATGTCCATTATATCACTTCCATTTCACTACTATGTCACTACATTCATCCCACTTTCATTATCATTGGGCCACATTTATATTTTTCCAACCTTTATTAATTCTTAGCCTTTTTAAGTGAATTTGTCGTTAAAAATTAGAAAATAATGTGCATATGCTTATACTTAACAAGTGGGTTGAGATTGTTGACATGTGTAGGTCAAAAGGAGGCTTCTAGAAGACCTTTATGTGGCACTCTAAGGCCAAATTCGAATTTGATTGGAAAGAATCATGGGATCATGAGGATATGTGTCACATCTCCTAATTGTATTGAAACTCTAAGAAGACATGTTTCTTATCAGTTCCTATTATGATTAGGACTCTAGAGGTAGAAGGAGAGATTCATGGACTCTCATTAATGAGATGGATTCTCATCTTTTTGTATAAATAGGACATCTCTCTCCTTCATTTGTTAGTCTCAACTTAGCTTGGCTTTTTAGTTCTTTAGCTTGGAGTTTGTAGTTCTTCTTTGATGGCTTTGGAAAGCTTTGGAGAGCTTTGTTGTACTTTGTAATTTTGAAGAATTTGAATAAAGCTTTGATGTTCTCAACATGGAAGGAGATATGAAGTAGATGTCATGGAGCACATTAGAATGTAAGGTAGAGTAGATTTTATTTTGTAATTTTGCTTTGATTTCATTATGTCATTTTATTGCTTTCAAGTTTGATAGATTAGATTTTCCATTCATGCAATTTTAATTCATGCAAGTGTGTTCAACCAGTTGATTGTAGATTAGTTTTTCTTTACATGTTCTTGTATTTGCTTATTAGTTTTTGCTCGAGCTTTTTAATGTAGTTTTTGCATCAAGTAGTGATCTGAGATTTGCTTCTCTGCTGAAATTTTTAGCCTTTAAATTTCAGTTGTTATGCTTTGATTTTAGTGAGATTTGTTTGCTGCTATTAGCTAGTTTAGATATCAAATTCTTCATGTTATTTGATGTTATCTTTGGAGCCATGGCTTAACCCCGAAAAGCTACTTGGCGAGCTATCAGATTATAAGTGAAGTGATTTGATTTTACTTTCATTAATCTGCAAGTAGGTAGTTTAGATATCAAGTTCTTCATGTTATTTGACGTTATCTCTGGAGCCATGGCTTAACCCCGAAAAGCTACTTGGCGAGCTATTGGATTATAAGTGAAGTAATTTGATTTTTCTTTCATTAATCTACAAGTAGGTAATTTAGATATCAAGTTCTTCATGTTATTTGACGTTATCTTCGGAGCCATGGCTTAACCCCGAAAAGCTACTTGGCGAGCTATCGAATTATAAGTGAAGTAATTTGATTTTGCTTTCATTAATCTACAAGTAGGTAATTTAGATATCAAGTTCTTCATGTTATTTGACGTTATCTCCGGAGCCATGGCTTATCCTCGAAAAGCTACTTGGCGAGCTATCAGATTATAAGTGAAGTAAATTGATCTTACTTTCGTTAGTCTGCAATTTTTGGTTTGTTTGAGTGCAATAGTTTAGATTTTATTTCTATAATTAGATGGGCAGCAGAGACAGTGATTTCATGATCAACACTTCATCTTTTGCTTGATTTAAGTAGCTGCATATTTACACTTTTGTTCAAGTACTGATTTTATCAATAACATGTTTTGAGATCTTTTGAAGTGCTAAGTTTTGGAAGTTACTATAAGGGACATAAGCCTTGTCTTGAAATCTACATCTATACTTGACCTTTAAAAGTATTCTTAAGACCTTAGAATAGGATTTCCATTTGCATTAAACACTTTAGGAAATGAACAAGAACAAAACCCCAAAAACAACATAAACTATAAAACAACAAAGTAAGTAAAAGGTTAACTAAGCACATATGGTGCACCACACTTCATCAGTTTACAATACCCGGATTGATAATTTATGTAGAGCAATTTAAGACATTAAAATGACTAGACACTTGTCTGGGATGAAATCATAGTAGAAATGAAAACCAACTGGGAGTACATAACTATGATGGACAAACAAAAGATTGTGATCAAGGATTATTATTTTTTCATCTTAACTTCCAAAGAAGATGAGGAAAAGAACTCCCAGATTGCTAAGAATTTCATTCAATTTGTGAATGAAATGCCACTTAGTGAGTTGAGGCCAATTGATGCAGTGGATAGAGTGTCTACTATCATGGAGATCTCTAAATTTGTTGATAAGTAGGAGGCCAAAGTCAAAGTTGAGGAATGCCTAGGGGTGGTACAAAAAGATGTGGATGCTTTCCATGCTGAGTTTAATTAAAGAGTCAGGGCAGGGTTTCCTAGCTGTTGGGATCTTGTGGTAATGTTAATCCCATGGACACAATACATACAAATGTTAGTGGAGGCCAAAAGCAAGGCAAATTCCTCTCATGAGAAGACTGCCACCCTTAAAGGTAAAACAATGGTTAACTATCCCAAAAAGGAATTCTAGTTGTTGGGGTTGGTAAAGACCTGGTTCCACCCTAGGTTAGACTATACAGGGGTCACAAATCTCATGATCATATATCAAGGTGTGAGCAGTTTTTCAATCCTCCTGTGCTCCAGATCAACAACCCAGCGGCGCTGCCTCCAGAACTTTTTTACCATGAATAAGGATGTTGTTTATCATGTCGATCGTGACACTTTGATTTTTTGTTTTATGTAAATATTTTATTTCATAAGAAACTATGTCAATTAGTTAGAATTCGGTTAGTACAATTGTGCCACTGAGCACGCTGATATTTTTTTATGATGATTCATTGCCAAATCAAGAAATAATATTTTGTAATGGGTTGTCCCTCTATGGCCCTATAAAAATAGTTTATGATACATAATCAAGGGTTCCTAATTTTGGTTTTCCAAGAGAGAAGCTTTGCAAGTTTTCAATGAAATGTATGCTCTGTGGAAGACTAAAAAAAGTTTTTGGCGATTCTAGCTCATATAAATGTGTAGTATGTATTTCTTCTTGTGTTTGTTCCATATGTTCTCACTCTTCTTCTCATATTACATGTAATAGCAGCTACTAGATATGTTTTTCATGGAATTATGGATTCATCTAGGTCTAATGTTGATTAAAGATGCCTATAATTGGTATGAATTGTTATCCTTAAAATGTGCTCCATGTATCTCAACACTTTATTTAAACATCCTTCTTATACATTTCACACTGAACTTCAATGAACAAGATTATTAAGTTTAAGCCATGTGCATTGGTTTTCTTTCCTCTTTATTTCTTCCATATGATATACCACAAAAGACCAGTAAAATTGCATGTGTATATGATGTTGGTTGCTAAAGTCATATATTAATGGTTATGTGAGTTCTATTTGGCATTCAATCTTGTATGTATCCTCTTAAGGGAGGTTCTGAATCAATTTCACCTCGAATGTGATAAATATTGAGTGTATTAGAAAATATCAGTAGATCCTAGAAGCACTCATCAAGATGTCTTAGGCACTAGTCTCCTTTCAACCCATAGGCTATCTCTAGAGCTACAATAGCTTTGATGAGTGAGAGTGTATAGGTTGAGCCATCCTCATTCGAGGAAGCAATGCAACAACTAGTATGGGTTGATTCCATGATAGAGGAGTATGGCTCCATTATCAGAAACAATTTTTGGGAAGTGATCCCAAGACCGGCAAATAAGTTAGTGGTGAGTTCTAGATGGATTTACAAGGTAAAGCAAGAAGCAGATGGGAGTGTGGAGAAAGATAAGGCCAGATTTGTGACTAGAGGGTTCTCTCGGGTGGAGGGAATTTATTAAAAGGAGACCTTTTCTCTAGTAGCAAGGTACTCTTCAATCATATCTATTCTATCACTTTCAACATAGATGGGATGGAAGATACATTAGATGGATGTGAAGACAAAATTCCTCAACAAAGTGATTGAGGAAGATGTGTACCTTAAGCAGCCAAAAGGATTTGAGACCTTCAACAGAGAGTCACACGTGCGCAGACTCAAGCGAGTGTTGTATGGATTAAAACAAGCACCTAGTGCTTGGTACACCAGGATTGATAGCTATTTCACCAAGTTGGGCTTCACCAAAAGTGAAGCAGATGCAAACCTTTAATAATAATAATAATAATAAAATAAAACAAAATAAAATAAAATAAATACTTATATAAATAAATAAATAAATAAACAAAATAATTAGTCATTTGTAAGCCGACTATAAAAGAAGACATCAAAAAGTTTTTTCAATTAACTATTAATAAGCTCCATAATCTCATGCTCTCTCTTCTCAAAATACAAATCCCATTGCCCTGATGATAGACTCATTAAGCTAGTCCGAAACGTTGGTTTCAAAACTGTTCACAGGTTTTTCCACAAAAATAAAAAAACCTTTACCATATTGTGGTTGAAGGTAAATGATTGATTATAGTATTATATTTTGATGATTTAATTCTAACAGGTGATGAGAAGATGGTAAAATCTTGCAAAGAGGATCTTGCAAGAGAATTCGAGATGAAGGACCTTGGGCTCATGCATTATTTCCTTGGTATGGAAGTATGGAAAGGATATGAGGAACTATTTGTCTCTTAGGGAAAGTATGCCAACAATATATTGAAGAAGTTCCACATGGAGAGAAGCAAACCCATGGAGACTCCTCTAGCAGGGAATTTGATGAAGGAAGATGCTACTTCAAGAGAAGTAGTGGAGGCTACTATTTACAGGCAGTTTGTGGGTTCAATTATGTATTTGGTTTTGAAGTTAACTAGCTTAGTCAAGCAATGGTCAAGCCAACCAAAATTTATTGGAAGGAAGCTAAACATGCATTGAGATACCTTAGAGGCACCACACAGTTTTGTATTTGGTACAAACGGACAGAGGGAGTGAAGCTTCAAGGCTTCACAAATGCAGATTGGTTAGGGAGCCCATTCGAAAGGAAGAGCACATCAGGGGGAATCTTCAGTATTGGGTCAGCAAGAGTTTCTTGGTACAACAGGAAGTAGAGATCAGCTGCACTCGGTTATCTGGAGGCTATCTGGATGAGGAATATCCTTGTTGGGTTATTTGGTTAGCATATGGATTCTACAGTGATTTACTGTGACAATAAGAGTTGTATCAAACTCTCTGAGAATCCAATTTTTCATGATTGGTCTAAGCATATCGACATTTGGTATCACCATCTATGAGATTATGTGCATAGAAGAATCATGTTGCTAGAGTACATTCGTATAGAGGAACATGATGCAGACATCTTAACTAAGGCACTATCAAGAGGAAAATTTGAGTTTCATAAAGGCAGGATTGGGGTATCTGATAATTTCTTTCTTGTTGAGAGGGGGTGTTGAAAATGCAACAAGAAAATCCTAATTTATTTTTTTCCTTGAATTAAATTAGGAATAAAATTGTAATTCCACATCACAAGACAACTTGTACAAATTAACTAAGTTAAATTGACTTAGTTGGCTTAGTTAATTCAAGTTGAGGGTCTAACTAGAGTCATGTAGAGTGTATACTACATTATAGGAGCCATGGTTGAGTTTATTTTGAGTTGTAAATAATTAATTAAATTTAACTGAGTTAAAGTCAGTTAAACTAGTTCCAACTTATGGAAGAACTAGTAGGAGGTCAAACAGTGGGGTTATGCTCCATGTGTTCAACCAGTTAATTGATGATTCACTCATAAATAACTCATGCATGTCAGATCTCAGAGTTACCCAGTTGATATTGGAGTTTAGGGACAATGTACTATCAATTGTATAATCATCTGAATTGTATAGGTGGTGCATGCAGTCAGAGGAAGGCATATAAGGATTGCACAATTCATATTGAGGAATTTCCCTAATTAATAGGGGCTAATTACCAAAGAAACAACCCAAGTAAATAGGGACTTGGGCAAGCCAAAATTTGGTTAAGTATTGACTAGAGCTTGTCTAGGAAGCAATGAGACATATAGAGATAATGCAGAGGTTTCTCGAGCTTGAGCAAAGAATTGTAATATTCTCATATTTTCTTACTAATGTAATATACAGATAGTAGGGGTTTTTAGTTGTGGATTTCCCCAAGAAATCATTGTGTAATGTGTTGATTTAATTATTTCTCTTGTATGCTTCACGATTTCATGATCATTTAATTGTTTCCACCGATGAGTAGAGTAGATTCAAGTCTATTGTTTTAGTAAATTACAATTAGCGGTTTGAATCTACAAGGAATTTCTACACTTCCAACATAGCAACTGAAACTAAATATTTAGGCCAAAGCATCAAGGGTGGACCTAGCATTCTAATATAAATACGAGTGAAATCAATCTAAGTAAAAACACATCAAAGTCCACATGCAATTTTTTTTAGGAATTAGGCCTAAGAGTCCCATTTCTAATAGCTTTGAAGGATTTTATGTGTCTTTATGAGCCCCAAATAACTAGGTTAACCATCTTTTTACAAAGAGTCATACTTCTCGATACATATCCTAATAAAGCATTAAAATTCTGATCTATCCAATTTTTAAGGGAGATCACTCCCATTCTACAGATATCAAACCTTCCAAGCAACAAGGATTTTTCAAAATTCATTATTTCATTTAACCTCACATTGCCCCCTAACAACATACTAATTACCTCAGAATTGCACTTGATGCATTTCCTCCTTTTGCAAGGGTTCCTTGGTCCTCGTAGTCCCACACTTTTGATTGTAGAGGCTCTAGTATTAGGAAAAGAGAGACAACTCATTAACTTGGTCTTCATGATTTTTTTGATAAATCCATACCCTTGATAGTCATGAATGTCAGCTTCAATGAAACTCGAGCCACTCTCCTATCATCAAATTGATGGGCATTACACCTTCAGTGGAAGCATTGATGCAATTGTTCCTATGTGGTGGGATTTAATTTCCTTCTTTGAGGATCTAACTCGATCTCCCTTGTCTGGTTGGTGTCCTATTATGACCAAGCAAGGAATTTCCTCATGGTGAACTTTGAAACTGTGAATGAACCAAGGTGGTTAAAGTCATTGATTTGGTGTATGAGTTATCAAATTTGAGGGCTAATGCTTCGAGGATAAAAATTTCATCATCTCAAAAAGATCTTTGTTGATAGATTTCCCCTCGTTAGCATTAGGTGAATGAGAAGCAAGTGAGACGAGATCTGAGATGACCTAGATGTCTTTTGAGTCTCCCCATATCTATTTATCACCTACCTAGAGGATTATTCACACAAACCATGAAGTCCTCCTCCATGGAACTTAGAGAAGTAAAAGGAAAAACACTATACAAAAACTCTAGGAACCTACCACGTGGGCTTCACTGGGGATCAATACTATACCATGTGGGTTAATATTAGGAGATTTGTATTGAAGAAAAAATGACATAATATATTGGGGGATATATAGGGGGTAAAGAATTTTTATATTGGCAGTTATAAAAAAATGGAGCTCAAAATTAATGATAAGATATAAAAGGGTATAAAAAAATGTTAATGAAAAAATGGATACCTATAATATCTAGCACAAGTAGGGGCTTTTTAAATTGGGAAGGTATATTGGATTTGTATTGGTAGGGGGTTAAATAATGTGATTTTTAGGGGTATTTTCCAATATGTAATCCGATTAAAGATATTGTTTAATATGTCATGATTAAACTTTATTTAAATTAAAGCATTATTTTTTTGTTTACTAACCAGTAAAAACTTGAATCTAGAACCTCAAAAAACAATGACTCTTTATTGCAAGAACATCACCAATTAAACTTCCCCTTAGATTTAAATTAAAACATTATTATGTCTTTAAAAATATATATTTTAAAAATTAATATTTTTAAATTTTAATTCTAAGTGACATTTAATTTTGCTTTTAATCTTACTTTTTATTTTTTAATTAAGTTTAAAACATTACGCGTATACTTATCGCCAATATAGCAATATGCATGTAAATAAGCCCATTTTATTTTTATTTTTAAAAGAAATTAAAATGTGTAGTAAATAGGTCACTTTTTCATTAAAGAAAAATTAAATGCCTACCGTGATTATTTCTAATGCTTCTCACGGTTGTCTTATTTATCCATCTAGGTATTGTTAATAATCTATATGGATATAATGTTTTTTTAGGCTCATACAATATTTATATATGATTATATTTTTTTTTTAATTTATGGAAGACTTGAATCGGAACTTTTGGGGACCAAAGTTTTTGTTCACAAAGCTATTATTGATTAGGACGCCTCACGTAAGTTTATCTAGCTATAATGATTATTTTCAATATTTTATTTGGCTTATTTTATTTATGCAAGTAATTTTTACTTTTATGCATACATAAAATTAAATTAAATTTCTATATATATATAAGAATTTTGTCTTTCATTGTGTAGAGAGACACTCTCCAATCTAGTATGCAAGAGATGTTGTAAAGTCCAAAGTCTTGGCTAACAAGGCCATTAGCAAGTTTATCTAGATATAATGATTATTTTCAATACTTTATGCGACTTCTTTTATTTATGCAAGAATATTTTATTTTTATTTCATTATAATATTTTGAAATATGCATACATAAAATTAAATTAAATTTCCATATATACAACTTGAGTGGGCTTAATAGTTAAGAGCATGTGTTTCCTCCTAAGAGATCACAGGTTCAAAACCACAAGGGATAGAGTATGTATGCCTTCGTAGCAATCAAATCATCGTGTGGAGGTGGGTCCCTTGTCCCACAAATAAGGAGGTCTTGGATAATAGTATATATATAAATTTGTCATGGAGGTCTCATACACCAATGTGTTGTCTCGCAAGAAAATTTTCTTTCATTAGAGAGACACTCTCCAACCTAATATAAATTGTCTTTCATTAGAGAGACACTATTCAACCTAGACTCGGTCAAAATAAAATAAAAATAACTCCATGTTAGAACAATTTCCCATAGTATTCATGTGGAATGTAGCCTATTTAAAAGGGGGCATTAAACCAGCCTATATCCATCTTAACTTCGGATCTACCAAGTGTCGAAAAGGATCAAATATCTTGAGATGAAAATATCTTAATATGCAAAAAGATTTGATCCCTCTAGATGCTTGGTAGATCCAAAGTTAAGATGGATCTAAGAGCTCTCCAACCTGATCTAGGATGAGTAAGAGCTCCCCAACCCAAGTGTCAAGAGGGATCAAATATCTTGAGATGTAAATATCTTAATATGCAAAAAGATTTGATCCCTCTAGATGCTTGGTAGATCCAAAGTTAAGATGGATCTAAGAGCTCTCCAACCTGATCTAGGATGAGTAAGAGCTCCCCAACCCAGTATGGAAGCAATGTTGTAATGTCCTATCTTATAAACATTTTGACTCAGTCAAATTATATAAAAATACAAAATAAAAAAGATAAAATAAAATAATAATTTAAATAAATTTTCCATATATATATGAGAGAAATAAATTTGTCTTTCATTGTGTAAAGAGACGCTCTCCAACCTACTAAGCAAGAGATAGATGTAATGTTCTGTCTTGTAAGCATTTTGACTAGGTCAAAATAAAAATAAAAAAATAAATATAAAAACTCTATGTTAAATAAAAATTCTACATTATTATTAGTTTTTTATGAATTTTTTAAGTAGTTAAGGTAAATTTGAAATAAAAATAAAAAATTAATTTGTTTTGCTCAGTTAATTTTTTTTTTTACTTGGTTAAGTTACTAGTTGTTTTTGAGCTCTAGGTTTATGAGAACAATTTCCCATGGTATTCATGTGGAATGTAACCTATTTAAAAGGGGGATTAAACCAACCTATATCCATCTTAACTCCAGATCTACCAAGTGTTAGAGGGATCAAATATCCTAAGATGAAAATATTTTAATATGTAAAAATATTTGATCAAATCTCTTGAGATGAAAGTATTTTAATATGTAAAATTATTTGATCCATCTCGACACTTGGTAGATCCAGAGTTAAGTTGGATCTAGGCTAGGCCAAGTGCTCTCCAACCCAGAATGGAAGCAATGTTGTAATGTCCTATCCTGTAAACATTTTGACTCAGTCAAATTATATAAAATACAAAAATAAATAAAATATTATTATTTGGATTAGTACTGTTATCTCAAAATCAGGCCCTGGAAGGCTGCTGACCAGGAAGACTTCAAGTAACTATTTCAGACCTACTTTAGGTTGAGGCTTAGCCTCCTCAACCTGAGAGGGCTCTCTCTAAATGGGTTAATGATTTTTACTTAAGATAAGATGGCTAACTCTTTGTGATATATCTGTGATAAATATGGATGCTGGAAAAACATTAAACAAGTTTCCATTGGGCCTATGGAGTCAACAACACCTCAGTAAACAATGATACTGCTTTTACATAGAAGTCAGGGCATTCAGCATTTGAGTATTCAGAACATAACACATATGGAACCACAGCTCATAAATGCATACAGGAAATCATAGCACAATCAGTGAATTATGAGTGATTATACATCTATGCAACTGTAAAAGACATTAAGGAGAGGATAAAATCACACATTCTGAACATAGAAATCCTTCATGAATCCTGAGAAGTAAAGCAGCCAAATTATATTACTGAAACTCTGTCTTTACATAAGCCAAAACAATGCTCTGTTATAAAATTTCCCAACCCCCATTACATTGTTGTTTCAGCTATATATAGAGTGCTTATTCTAATTGATTCGAGCTTCCTCCTCCAGCATGAGGGGAATTCGAAAACTACTTCTAGTGACACCTATCAACGTTTAACTAACTAATAAATACAACAAAGTGCTGACTGTAGTTTTTAAGAGTTCTAAATCAACTATGATTGTAACTCCATATTACATGCATGATGGTTTCTCCTCATTCTTTGACATCTGGTTCTCTTTCAGTTTGGCTGAGATGAGTGTTTAATACTCCATGTTGACCTTGGATGCTTGGATGCTGAATCATCTTAACTGCCCATAAATATTAGGAGACTATCCTTGCTTCTCGGCTTCAGTTTTCCCCAAAATATTCGAATGCACAGAAACATACTCTTTATCCTTTAATTACCCAAAATAGAGCAGACTGCCACGTCCTTGATGTGCGGTCCACCGTTTCATGTGTGAAGACAACACCTTTCAAAAAGATTTGCTGATTTGTCCATCATAATTGATTGGCTCAATTGTAACATGCAGCTACAGCAGTTTCGTAGCGCGCTACGAAACTGCTGTGTAATTTCAAAAACACAGTCTTAGACTCTACTCTGTTTGTATACCTTATCTTCGATTTCATTGCCTGAAAAAAGGAGCACCAAATTTGCCTTGTCTTTTAATATCTGAATCAGAAGTGAGACAGTTACCATTGCCAAAAACCTGTTCAAGTATGCCAAAAAGCTCCTGCTGATTTTTTATTTATGAAATTTCCACAAGGATCCACCTCTGACTTATCCTTCAAACTATTCTGAAGCATCATCTTGCCCATATTTTCATCATTTCTAACACCAATGTCTGAAGCAAATTTCTCTATCAACTGTCCAATTCGAAAATTCTTCCCCTCAGGCTTTTCTGCATTATTAAATTGCCTTCCCTTTTCATTTTCTATCAATAATTCCTCTGGCCCAATAACGTTAATGCTACTCACTGGACTTTGATCATATACTGGAGGACCAGTGGAGTTTAGGTTATTGCTTCTTGGATGTGAAGAAGATAACGCAGATGATAAGACTTGAAGTGATGTTGAAAGAGTAAGGCTATCGGGTAAGAAGAGCTTTGATGTGGTTCTAGGATGAGAACAAGCATTGTTAGACATAGTCTCATTCTTTTCCAAATTAACAAATGGATCAGGAGCCTGTTCTGTAAGGATTCTGGACTGCCTTATTCTCTGCAACCATAATTGAGCAAGTTGAGTATACTACGTAACCTCCTGATTTTGAGCCTGCATCCGCCATGTCAATTGCTGCAAGAAGTAATTGCTTTTGCGGAAAAGCACATTTTGGCACCAGATCCAAAGCATACACCAGTTCCATAGAAACTTCAGCGGAGCCATTAGATTGAAATCACACCACTCCTGAAGGAAGCCGCAGCACAAGTTTCCCTCCTACAACACTTTGAACATATTAGAAGCAAAAGTCTGCCAAAATAAAAGTCTGAACAATCTCTGACAAAGTACCATGAACGGCCACAAGCCATGTCCCAATGCAAAACAAGTAGCCACGGCTATCCAAAACCTAGAGTACCCAATATGCACAGCTGAAAAACTTGCAATACCCAATGCAAACACATAATGGGTTGTGAATGGTTCAACTATCTTTGTATTTTGCATCACGCGAAGCTGGGGTAAAACTGCAACAGCTTCAAGGTAAACACAAAAGGCCCAAAGTATCCTGTTTACAATATTATGGGATGTTGATGGATGGATAAAAAGGGCAAGTACTGCACATGGAATCACCACATAATATATCGGAAAATTATCCAAATCTTCATCATTTGTTGCCTTCAACTTGAAACGTATCCTGTAAATCACCCACAAAGTGGTGACTAATGTTGCACAATTAAGCACTGTGTGTATATCATATTCTATAACAAAACTGCAGTACACCCTCACTGCTAAGAATATAACAGTAAGCTCCTGAGATTTAAGTGATAAGCCTGCACAGTTCCGTTCCTTGAAGAGCTTGTAGATCAAGACAGAGATGCCCACAGCATGTGTTGCTTCGGCAGCAACGAAGAGATTATCATGGTTGTGAACCACGAATCTGAGAGCGACAAGAGCTGTGATGTCACTTACTACCGCTAGAAACGCCTTTTGAATCCATTTCTCACAATGAATGTGCCAAGCTCATTATCTAGTGTCCATATGCTGAAGCCTTCTCTCGTATGTTTAATTTCAGTTGTGTCCCAAATGCTGTTATCAGGAAACTGACCTCCACTTACCAAATCACTACGAACACATCATAATAAAGTAGTTTCCTCAGGTTTCATTGTACTCTTACTTGCAATACAACCTAGCGAAACATATCCTGGAGGTGCCTGGGGAAACCAGAAGGATACACTATCCATGCCTCTTCGTTTGTCTATATGCCCTACTTGTCTTAAATCCAGTGGAGATCTCAAAGTTGTCCCATCAATGAGATCACGAAGCACCAGAACCATATTCGGAGGCTCATATCCTGGAACTGCAATATCACCGACATAAAAGCATCCAGGTGGAAGAATAGGACACCAAATAGAGACCTTTCTCTTTGCACTGTTTCCTCTGTTCCACCACACTAACTCAAACTCTACTACATTTTGATATCTCTGACTAGATAATATGAGTTCCGGGCTTTCCTCAATAGAATCACACTGATCCTTACAAACCTCACGCCAATCAACATTATATTCAACATCCTGTACACTGGCTTTAAGATATACGAGCTGTTCGTTGAACTGAAGATTCTCCATTTCCGGCTTTCTTAAAACCTTGAGGGCATGAACATAGGCCTCGTAATAGGCGCTTGTAGATTCGAATATGTAATACTCCGCTCCATTCTGGAGCTCAATTAGCTCATGCCCATCCACTGGAAATACAGAGCAAGGATTTGTTCATCAGAAGTTTTGAATTCTCCCAATCGACTTGGACACCACTTTCGACATCAAAGGAAACACCATAATCCACACCATCGCGACCTGCTCTCATGCCAACATATCTAACGGACCTATAACTTGAATATCACATAACCTTCTCTGCTTTTGCAGCCCAAATGACATAATATCCAACTCCAGCTGTCGCAGCCCAATCTCTGCACCACCAACGTGTGAGCATGAACTCACAGCTACATGAACTTTGAGGCTTCGAGATTCTATATCTTCTTTTGAAACTTGCAATCTGAGCTTACGACGACACCTAATGACCTGATGATAAGGATAAGCGGTCGAATTGACAGGCAAAGGGTATAAGCTGATCACTGATAATGGATTTTGATGGATATGACAGCTGTGTAAGATTGGCTATGGATTAGGACAAATCCCCGATTTCGTAGCGCAGCGAGTACAAAATATGAATTATGCGCTACGAAATTACTTAAAACATGTTGCGCTGCGAAACTGATAAAAAGGATTTATGTGCTGCGAAACCACTTTAAAATGATTACAGGCGCTACGAAATCACCTAAAGAGCTTTGTGGGACATAGTAACCTTTGAACAAAACTGACACATGGTTATGTGACTGGTAATGAATGAGAATGCATAGTTGACTCAAGACTCCCAAGACTCGGACTCTAAGGCAAACAAAAATCAAACTTAGACTAGCACTGACCTTTTTTTTTACCATCAAGCTAATGTGAGCGGTTTTGAAATCAGAATTCTTAAGTGATAACAGTGGCTCCACTTGGGATAGTGTGCTCCTGTAGTACACTAAGAACTCGCAGGTCCAGTGCCTTATCCATTTATGACCAACAGAAATTTGCTTGACAAGCATCCCCTTTCCAACTTCTTGGGCCTTCACCTCGGGCTTAAACTTGATGATCACTGTGGGAAAAAGAAATCTACATCTACTGAAAAAAATAAATGCTCAGTCAACCTTGAGCTTATTTGCATTTTCCTACCTACCTACCTTATCAATTCAAACTTCTTTCAGCTCAATCAATGTGAAATTTCCAATGCAGCCAATCATTTGTCTTATCTGATATTTGAGTTTTTTGACTGCATCGGAGTTCAGAGCCACTATGATATGGCGATGACCACTGCCACTGAAATTGCCTCTGACCTTCATAAAGGAACTGAAACACTGGAGAGTAAAACTCTTCCATGTAG
The DNA here is from genome assembly GCA_031772625.1 of Pinus tabuliformis. Taxonomy (NCBI): domain Eukaryota; kingdom Viridiplantae; phylum Streptophyta; class Pinopsida; order Pinales; family Pinaceae; genus Pinus; species Pinus tabuliformis. The sequence continues at coordinate 920,839,262 of CM062812.1, read as the reverse complement.
TCAGCTATAGGATCCCAGAATACATGATCAGCTTGATGATTCTTGTAACTTTCTGGTTGTGAAAACTGATCTTCAACAACAGTGTACAGTTCCTCAATCGTGAAAGAGAAAGGAAGCAACACTCTCTCCTTGTGTTTTGCCATAGAAAGCTTCTGAAAATAACGATCATGATTATGAAGACTATATGCCTGAATTTGACCTTCTAAACCTTCAATGTCTTTCTCAATGTCCTCAGCAACCTCATCCAAAAATTTCATCTTATCCTCTGCTTTACACTCAAATGATTTGAGATACGAGGACAAGGACAAAGAAAAATTTTCATTTGTTTCTCCATTACTATGATCATTATTCCATTGTTTGAAACCTTGAATTGAAGGAGATTTTGTTACCAACTCTGATCTATCTATCCATTCCTCCAAAAACATAAACCAAAAGTCTTCAAATGACTTAATGGATTTGGCAGGAAAGCTTTCAATCCACTGTTTACATTTCCCTTGAAATGAATCATAGAACAACCTAATGCAAACATCCTCATGTTTAACTTTAAGAAGCTCAATAAAATCACAGAAATCCGATATATGCTTCAAAGTTAAACTCAAATCCTCTCCGTTGAATTTTGGACCATTCCTTAGAAAATATGCATCCTTTGGAAAATGATTTGGGAAACCATGAATTCCTGAAAAATTTATGCATGCATACCTTGAAATAAGAATGGTAGCATCTGGGTCCTTCATAACTCCAGTGGAATCACCATGAATCTATGAATTTCGAATTCTTCAACAATGGAGTCGCCAAGGTAGATTGCAGCCTCGAAAATTCTTCTGAACTCCTGCTACCTCCAGAAGTTCAGTCTCTTGATTTCGGGAAAGAATAATCTTCAGACTCCCGGCAGACGCACCAAAATGTTATCTCAAAATCAGGCCCTGGAAGGCTGCTGACCAGGAAGACTTCAAGTAACTATTTCAGACCTACTTTAGGTTGAGGCTTAGCCTCCTCAACCTGAGAGGGCTCTCTCTAAATGGGTTAATGATTTTTACTTAAGATAAGATGGCTAACTCTTTGTGATATATCTGTGATAAATATGGATGCTGGAAAAACATTAAACAAGTTTCCATTGGGCCTATGGAGTCAACAACACCTCAGTAAACAATGATACTGCTTTTACATAGAAGTCAGGGCATTCAGCATTTGAGTATTCAGAACATAACACATATGAAACCACAACTCATAAATGCATACAGGAAATCAGAGCACAATCAGTGAATTCTGAGTGATTATACATCTATGCAACTGTAAAAGACATTAAGGAGAGGATAAAATCACACATTCTGAACATAGAAATCCTTCATGAATCCTGAGAAGTAAAGCAGCCAAATTATATTACTGAAACTCTGTCTTTACATAAGCCAAAACAATGCTCTGTTATAAAATTTCCCAACCCCCATTACATTGCTGTTTCAGCTATATATAGAGTGCTTATTCTAACTGATTCGAGCTTCCTCCTCCAGCATGAGGGGAATTCGAAAACTACTTCTAGTGACACCTATCAACATTTAACTAACTAATAAATACAACAAAGTGCTGATTGTAGTTTTTAAGAGTTCTAAATCAACTATGACTGTAACTCCATATTACATGCATGATGGTTTCTCCTCGTTCTTTGACATCTGGTTCTCTTTCAGTTTGGCTGAGATGAGTGTTTAATACTCCATGTTGACCTTGGATGCTTGGATGCTGAATCATCTTAACTGCCCATAAATATTAGGAGACTATCCTTGCTTCTCGACTTCAGTTTTCCCCAAAATATTCGAATGCACAGAAACATACTCTTTATCCTTTAATTACCCAAAATAGAGCAGACTGCCACGTCCTTGATGTGCTGTCCACCATTTCATGTGTGAAGACAACACCTTTCAAAAAGATTTGCTGATTTGTCCATCATAATTGATTGGCTCAATTGTAACATGCAGCTACAGCAGTTTCGTAGCGCGCTACGAAACTGCTGTGTAATTTCAAAAACACAGTCTTAGACTCTACTCTGTTTGTATACCTTATCTTCGATTTCATTGCCTGAAAAAAGGAGCACCAGATTTGCCTTGTCTTTTAATATCTGAATCAGAAGTGAGACAGTTACCATTGCCAAAAACCTGTTCAAGTATGCCAAAAAGGTCCTGCTGATTTTTTATTTATGAAATTTCCACAAGGATCCACCTCTGACTTATCCTTCAAACTATTCTAAAGCATCATCTTGCCCATATTTTCATCATTTCTAACACCAATGTCTGAAGCAAATTTCTCTGTCAACTGTCCAATTCGAAAATTCTTCCCCTCACGCTTTTCTGTATTATTAAATTGCCTTCCCTTTTCATTTTCTATCAATAATTCCTCTGGCCCAATAACGTTAATGCTACTCACTGGACTTTGATCATATACTGGAGGACCAGTGGAGTTTAGGTTATTGCTTCTTGGATGTGAAGAAGATAACGCAGATGATAAGACTTGAAGTGATGTTGAAAGAGTAAGGCTATCGGGTAAGAAGAGCTTTGATGTGGTTCTAGGATGAGAACAAGCATTGTTAGACATAGTCTCATTCTTTTCCAAATTAACAAATGGATCAGGAGCCTGTTCTGAAAGGATTCTGGACTGCCTTATTCTCTGCAACCGTAATTGAGCAAGTTGAGTATACTACATAACCTCCTGATTTTGAGCCTGCATCCGCCATGTCAATTGCTGCAAGAAGTAATTGCTTTTGCGGAAAAGCACATTTTGGCACCAGATCCAAAGCATACACCAGTTCCATAGAAACTTCAGCGGAGCCATTAGATTGAAATCACACCACTCCTGAAGGAAGCCGCAGCACAAGTTTCCCTCCTACAACACTTTGAACATATTAGTAGCAAAAGTCTGCCAAAATAAAAGTCTGAACAATCTCTGACAAAGTACCATGAACGGCCACAAGCCATGTCCCAATGCAAAACAAGTAGCCACGGCTATCCAAAACCTAGAGTACCCAATATGCACAGCTGAAAAACCTTGCAATACCCAATGCAAACACATAATGGGCTGTGAATGGTTCAACTATCTTTGTATTTTGCATCACGCGAAGCTGGGGTAAAACTGCAACAGCTTCAAGGTAAACACAAAAGGCCCAAAGTATCCTGTTTACAATATTATGGGATGTTGATGGATGGATAAAAAGGGCAAGTACTGCACATGGAATCACCACATAATATATTGGAAAATTATCCAAATCTTCATCATGTGTTGCGTTCAACTTGAAACGTATCCTGTAAATCACCCACAAAGTGGTGACTAATGTTGCACAATTAAGCACTGTGTGTATATCATATTCTATAACAAAACTGCAGTACACCCTCACTGCTAAGAATATAACAGTAAGCTCCTGAGATTTAAGTGATAAGCCTGCACAGTTTCGTTCCTTGAAGAGCTTGTAGATCAAGACAGAGATGCCCATAGCATGTGTTGCTTCGGCAGCAACGAAGAGATTATCATGGTTGTGAACCACGAATCTGAGAGCGACAAGAGCTGTGATGTCACTTACTACTGCTAGAAACGCCTTTTGAATCCATTTCTCACAATGAATGTGCCAAGCTCATTATCTAGTGTCCATATGTTGAAGCCTTCTCTCGTATGTTTAATTTCAGTTGTGTCCCAAATGCTGTTATCAGGAAACTGACCTCCACTTACCAAATCACTACGAACACATCGTAATAAAGTAGTTTCCTCAGGTTTCATTGTACTCTTACTTGCAATACAACCTAGCGAAACATATCCTGGAGGTGCCTGGGGAAACCAGAAGGATACACTATCCATGCCTCTCCGTTTGTCTATATGCCCTACTTGTCTTAAATCCAGTGGAGATCTCAAAGTTGTCCCATCAATGAGATCACGAAGCACCAGAACCATATTCGGAGGCTCATATCCTGGAACTGCAATATCACCGACATAAAAGCATCCAGGTGGAAGAATAGGACACCAAATAGAGACCTTTCTCTTTGCACTGTTTCCTCTGTTCCACCACACTAACTCAAACTCTACTACATTTTGATATCTCTGACTAGATAATATGAGTTCCGGGCTTTCCTCAACAAAATCACACTGATCCTTACAAACCTCACGCCAATCAACATTATATTCAACATCCTGTACACTGGCTTTAAGATATACGAGCTGTTCGTTGAACTGAAGATTCTCCATTTCCGGCTCTCTTAAAACCTTGAGGGCATGAACATAGGCCTCGTAATAGGCGCTTGTAGATTCGAATATGCAATACTCTGCTCCATTCTGGAGCTCAATTAGCTCATGCCCATCCACTGGAAATACAGAGCAAGGATTTGTTCATCAGAAGTTTTGAATTCTCCCAATCGACTTGGACACCACTTTCGACATCAAAGGAAACACCATAATCCACACCATCGCGACCTGCTCTCATGCCAACATATCTAACGGACCTATAACTTGAATATCACATAACCTTATCTGCTTTTGCAGCCCAAATGACATAATATCCAACTCCAGCTATCGCAGCCCAATCTCTGCACCACCAACGTGTGATCATGAACTCACAGCTACATGAACTTTGAGGCTTCGAGATTCTATATCTTCTTTTGAAACTTGCAATCTAAGCTTACGACGACACCTAATGACCTGATGATAAGGATAAGCAGTCGAATTGACAGGCAAAGGGTATAAGCTGATCACTGATAATGGATTTTGATGGATATGACAGCTGTGTAAGATTGGATATGGATTAGGACAAATCCCCGATTTCGTAGCGCAGCGAGTACAAAATATGAATTATGCGCTACGAAATTACTTAAAACATGTTGCGCTGCAAAACTGATAAAAAGGATTTATGTGCTGCGAAACCACTTTAAAATGATTACAGGCGCTACGAAATCACCTAAAGAGCTTTGTGGGACATAGTAACCTTTGAACAAAACTGACACATGGTTATGTGACCGGTAATGAATGAGAATGCATAGTTGACTCAAGACTCCTAAGACTCAGACTCTAAGGCAAACAAAAATCAAACTTAGACTAGCACTGACCTTTTTTTTTACCATCAAGCTAATGTGAGTGGTTTTGAAATCAGAATTCTTAAGTGATAACAAGTACGATGGGCTAATTCCATGGATTATTAATACCATGTACCATGTGCATGTGCATGTGCATTTGAATCTATGTGTTACATTCTAAAAGCATGAAGAACTCAAAATACAACATATATTTTTTGGTTAATTTTATTCAAAATATTACAAATTTTTGTTGGAATTACAAGTTTATATTGTGTATTCTACACAATTCAAGTGCTTAAGGGGATTTTCAAAGCATTTGATCAATTTAACCATTCAAAAATGCAATTTGAAAATTATTAATGGTTTGCAGAGAAGATATATATATATATATATATATATATATATAGAGAGAGAGAGAGAGAGAGAGAGAGAGAGAGAGAGAGAGTCATTCATTTTAACCATGATCTATTTTCTAGGATCTTTGTAGATCCATGGTTAAGATGAATCTATACTAGTTAATGTAAAAGAAAAGTGTTGTGCAAAATATGTAGTTACACCACCTCTTTGTTTTAGAATAGGGCTTTCAAATTTTAGTTTAACTATCAATAAATAATAGGTGGATGGTAGGGATTTAGCCTCTACGGAATATCCACAAAATATATTTTTAGTGGTAGATGGGATGGAGTTGATATTTGTCTCAAATTTAGTTATTCTCTTTTTCCTTTTAGTTAAAAAGATGTTATAAAATTAAATTAAAATAGATTGTGTATAAAATATTTTGATTAATAGTTTTATGGGCATGTGATACTGGAATGTAATGATATTGTAACAAAGCCTTTTTACAAACTAAGAATCTCTATGATAAAAAAGGGGGTGAATATTTATGGTTAATAATCTTGTTACATATTTCTTTAAATGTATACATTTTTATATCAAAATTTGTTATAATTAATAATTATTATTAATATTTAAAATAAAATTATAATTCAGTTAATTTTTATTATTTTTGAATCAGAAGATGAAGAGAAGATGAAGAGTTGGATGCCTATTTTTTATTTTATTTTATTTTATTGATTTATTTATTTGTTTTCTTTTTTTGGTTCACAGACACCTTCAGTCAATGGGTGGTGCTACGTCCACTTGAAAAATCTGGGCTTGACGCCCCTCGGCCTACTGCAAGACCTGACCCCAAGAACTTTCGAGAATTGACCCTGTGACCTCCCATCTGGCGAGGCCCCGACTTGATCGATTGAGCTAACCCTTGGGGCTACTTTGGATGCCTATTATGTGGCTCACTTTAACGAATTAATACAAAATAAAAAACAAACTTATCGTTATAAACCATGTCATAAAAAATAAATATAATAATAATAAGATATATATAAGATTTATGCCCTCTTTGCTTTTGCTTTATATATCTATATATATATATATATATATATATATATATATATATATATATATATATATATATATATATATATATATTTGGGCATATGGTATTGATAAGTTTGGATATTGTAAAACCTAGTATTTACAAGTTAAATATCTCCATGGTAAAATGGAAATGAATCTATATAGTTAATATCGTTAATAATTTTATTACATGTTTTCTTAGGTATATTTATATATGTTTAGCTAATACATTAACTCTTTTTATCATTAATATTAATTATTTAAAATAAAATAAAAATAAATAAATCAAATTAATAATTTAAATAAAATTGAAGTTAAAAAACCAGAGATATAGATGTAAATAGGCTTTCCTAGAATACCATGGATTAATACTATGAGTCAATTCCATGGATTATCAATACCATGTGCCCAAAGAACACACACATATTCTACCAGCTTAGATCCATCTTAACTTGGGATCTACCAAGCACCTAGAGGGATCAAATCTCTTGAGGTGCAAACCTCTTTTAAAGTAAAAAGAGATTTGATCTCTCTGGGTGTTTGGTAGATCTGGGAGTTAAGACAAATCTAGGTTGGTTAGGGGATTTAATTCTAGGTGGAAAAGATGGTATATCTGGGAGTTAAGAAGGATCTAGGTTGGTTACGGGATTACCTCTTTTAAAGAAAAAAGAGATTTGATCTCTCTGGGTGCTTGGTAGATCTGGGAGTTAAGACGGATCTAGGTTGGTTAGGGGATTTAATTCTAGGTGGAAAAGGTGGTAGATTTGGGAGTTAAGACGGATCTAGGTTGGTTAAGTGATTTAATTCTAGGTGGAAAATACAACAACCATTTCACACAACCACCTAAAATAACTCCAATTGACAAGAATGTGTGTGTGTGTGTGTGTTCAAACATCTTTTAAAGCAAAAAGAGATTTGATCTCTTTGGGCACTTGGTAGATGTGGAGTTAAGATGGATCTTGGTTGGTTAGAGGATTTAATTCTAGGTGGAAAAGGCAACAACCATTTCACCCAACCACCTAATGATGTAGGAGCATTCAGTTCAAAAGAATCATTGTATTTTAGTAGACATAGGGGTGTCTTGTGTTTCAAGGAAGTTGGTTTCCTAAGTGTTAAAATTAATGTAATTACTTAGGCTTTTGAGTGATTTTAATGAGAATAGGAATTAATTAAGTATTGTGAGGCATATTTGTAAATGTTTTCGAATGTTGGAGAACATGAGAGAATTAGGATAGTTGAAAGATTTGAGAATCAGTTGTAAATCTTAGATTAGGAGTTGATTTCATGATTTGTGGATTAAAGAGGATCCTTAGGGATAAAGATGAGAATTTAGGATTTTGTTGAGAAGTTTATGGATCTAAACCAGGAATTAGTTATAGAATCCTTTTGTATAAATGAAGCTAAAAAGGTAGAAAAAAAGTTAGTCAAGTTAGATAGTTAGTTGGTTAGCTAGTTAGAGGTTGTGAGTTAGAGGTTTGATTGTAAGCCTACAGGCAGTTAGGAAAACAAAGGCCACTGATACAGAAGATCAGGCCAAGGAGAGAGTTCATGTGTAAATACATGTTTATTAATACAAACAACTCGATTATGAGTTTATGTGTGTATGGAGTAATTTAGTTATAATCTGTGTGTGAACTAGAGTAAGTTCTGTGTAACAAAGGTTACAGGTGGAGCTTGAGCAAAACATAGAGAAGAAGTGATATGAAGGATTGTATTGGAACGCTTGAATCCATTTGAAGGATCACAGTCGAGATTCAGGAATGACTGTGTTAAGAGCATGCAGAGTTAAATCAAGAGGGAGTTGTGTTGCAGGGAAACTAAATATTGAAACCCTGAAGAAACCCGAAACCACAGAAACACTGAGAAATGGCATAAAAGCGAAGTAGAGGAAGGACAAAGAAATGAGGTGACGATATATAGGGGCCGTTGGATCTAGGAGATCAAAGAATGAGGTTGAAGGTGATGGGAAATCAAGATTAGGTCGTGCAACATAAAGTAAAAGAAATGAACGGTGGAGATTAAACTTAAGTGTTAGCGGGAGAGGAATCCAGAGGAGCCGTCTGATGGATGAAGATCTACAATTTTCACGCACCAATAAGATCATGCGTTAGTCAAGGAAGAAAAGCAGTTTTATCAGCGAAGCTGTTTATCAGGTGGAGGAAAAGTGGTAAATGGTAATTCGGGGTGGTCACCCGATTCCATTTATCGACCAACACGTAGCACTCAGGTGGAGAGAGAAAACCACTTTATCGAGCGGGTAAACATCGCGCAAGTTTCCCGTCCGATATCATTGTTAATCGTTGGATCAAATGTGCCTTAATCAATGGTGGAGGATCGTCGATTAGTTCTGTTGATTGGGTAATCTAACAACCGTCGGATTGAAAGGTAAGATCAACGACAAAGATTGAAGCTGATAAGGCTTGGGAAAAAGTGGACCCGATATGTTATCAATGCAGGTTAACTTCATTTGAGTTTCAGTGGGTGAATGGATCAAAGTTTTGATACGATGTGAAAACCATTGATCTGATGGAGTGAAATCAACAGTGGAGGTTGAACACAATGAGAGAGCATCGATAAATGTGAAAAGGCTTAGGAAAGGTGAAAAGGTAAGGTTAAGTGCGGTTATGTAATATTTCTATTATACGAGAGTTATATAGAAATAACAATGTTAAAGGTATTTTGGGTTAAGTCGGGTTTAACCAAAGTCTAACCATGGTATGATTAAGACAAGCGGATAGTGAAATCAACCATAGGGTTAAGTACTAAGGTATAAGAATTAACCAAAGTTTATGAACGTTGGGTAATGTTTCACTCAAGGGTTAATTAAGGGGTCAGACTCTTTATAGTCAAATATAATGTTTCCCCATGAGACTTAATTAAGAAGCCTTAAACCTTTATTTGTGAAGGTTTTCACCATGGATTAGGTGATTAAGGCCTGGTACCATTGAAATGCAATTTTATTTGCATAATGTGGGTATTTTCGGCTTAGGTTGGCATCATTTGGTATCAAAGCAGAATTGTGGTTGAAACATTTGGTATCAGAGAAACACAAAGAACTTCTGTGTGAAAATTTCTTTGAGGAAATTTAGAACATAGTTATGTTTTAAGGTGTGTATATAGGTGAATGGTGATGAAAGCGGGTAAGAAGAGATTAGATTTTAATCTGACAAGCAGTAGGCACACAGAGATAATGTGTAGCAGAATTTATGGATGCAAGAAACAAAGAACAATCCATTCAAAGTGCAGGAGAATGGTAGAACAAGATCATGCAGAGATCTTGAAGGTAGCAATATAAGAAGGTGAGAAGATTGCAGCAACCTAGAGCAAGGAGTGCTCAATTGGTTCCAGAGGAAAGAACCAGAGAAATGCTAAGAGATTGAGCTCAGAGGAGAGAAGCTTAGTGAGGCATATGTAACAAGAAGGAGACTTGTTACCACAGAGGTATTGTTGCAGCTCACAAAGGCAATTCCACAGAGGGTGTGGGTAGAATTTCTAAGAGATAAAAGAAGCTGGTAAGAGTTTCTAAGTGAAAGAAGAGGTGGTCAGAACCTAGTATTTCATTAGCAATTGAAATACAAGATGACAGTTGTGTTCTTAAAAGGTGAAAATGAGTTGAAGCCTAGAAGGAGCAGAGAGAAGTGCTCAAAATAGGTTCCAGAGATAGAGAACTAAGTGCTTGCCAAAAGACCAAGTACAAAGGAAAGCTTGGTGAGGTAAGTGGCAACAGGGAGGACTTGCTATTGCAGAGGTTTTAATGCAGCTCATAGTAAGTGAGTAAGGAGCTCATGAATATAGAGAAGGAGAAAATGACTGCTGATAGTCATAGTAGAGGTTTTGAGGAAAACCACAGCAGAAGAAAGGTGAAGAAGGAGGATGCCAAGGCAAATGGAAAAAGAATGATTCAAGAGGAAATTGACAAAGATATTGCTGAGATGAAAGAATAATTCAATGTATTAAGGATGATACTTGAGGAAAAGCAAAAACTAGGTTGGGTATTAAAGAAGAAGCCAATGAAGTGGTCTAAGTTACGGAGAAGGCTACAAAACACACAAGTAAAGTGGCTAATGGAAAAACTCAGAGAATCTGAGTTGGAAATGGAAGTTTCCATTTGTGAAGCAGAGCAGGGTGAAGTTTTGGGTGAAGAAGAAGGAATTATTGATGATTTTTTGAACTGTTGGACAATTGCAGACCAACAGGAGAATTTAAAACCTTATATTGTTGAATCTAATAATTTTGATGTGATTACATGTTTTATAGAGGATGAGCAATCTTTTGAAGTTGTCAAAATTATGGAAGAGTATCTTTCAGAAGATAAAAACTCTGAAGTAAAGAATGATGGAGAATGTCTCTTGGCTGAGAAAAGCGGTGAATTATTGTAGCAAAAATAATTTAGTAATACATTGATGTTTGAAGCTGTGATAACACAGGAAATTTTTTTTGTGAAAGGAGATGAAATTCAGTCTAAAGAACTGATATGTGAAGCAACAGTTGAGACTGTTGAACCTTGTAATTTTCAAACTGATAATTTGTGTATAAATGTAGGAATCATAAGTAATGATGAAGTACTTATGAAGTGTCACAGAGAAATTGAATTGCTGGAGTATTTGCTGGGAAATTCAGAATATGACAATGTGATTGTAGAGGAAGGAATTCAGTACAGTGAACAAGAGCAGAAAGACATCATTAGAGTAGATGATGTGGAGGGGAGACTAACTGATAGTCTTGAGAGTACGTTAGAGAATTCTTTAAAGAGGTTGAATCAACATACTGATGTGTTGATAGAAGAGGAGAAATCAGAGCAGCATACTGAAGTGTTGCCAAAGGAAGAAGAGGCACTGAGGCCTTATGTTTTTAATCTTAATAATTGTTTTGTGAGTGCAGGTTTAGTTGCAGAAACTGGAGGAAATTTGGCATAGATGGGAATCCAAGTAAAGACGGTAAAAGAGGATCCTGTGGAAGAATTTAATGCATGGAACAAAGATGTTCAATTGTTGGAGAGAATGTTGGAAAGTCAGGATTCAATCCAGAAAGAGATAATCAAGAAAGAGGGTAAGGATTAAAGGGCGGCAGTAAGAATTCAACAACTTCAAAGGGAAGAACAACAGTTTGAAGAGTTAGTGAACAACAACAACAACCTGAAACAAAGAGAAATAGGTAACAGTAAGTGGCAGAGCATGGACCTGCCCAAGGATGTGCTGGAGATGGAGATTGAAGAATTATGGCAATTGATGATGAAACAATCCAGGATGAGGGAAATGACAACAGGAAGGATGATCAATCAGAACTTGAACCTGATTGACAAGAAGAGAAATATGAAACGAAAGACAACAGACATACAGCAATAGCAAAGGTGTTGAGAATTTAGATAACTACAAACTAAAGTTTGGGACCCTGGAGGTTTTCTATCAACATATGAAGACACATGATTAGGAGATCATGAATGTTTTCTACTTTGGGAGTCTGATGTAGGAGGATTCAGCTCAGAAGAATCATTGTATTTTAGTAGACATAGGGGAGTCTTGCATTTTAAGGAAGTTGGTTTCCTAAGTGTTAAAATTAATGTAATTACTTAGGCTTTTGAGTGATTTTAATGAGAATATGAATTAATTAAGTATTGTGAGGCATATTTGTAAATGTTCTAGAATGTTGGAGAACATGAGAGATTTAAGATAGTTGAAAGGTTTGAGAATCAATTGTAAATCTTAGATTAGGAATTGGTTTCATGATTTTTGGATTAAAGAGGATCCTTAGGGATAAAGATGAGATTTTAGGATTTTGTTGAGAAGTTTATAGATCTAAACCAGGAATTGGTTATAGAATCCTTTTGTTTAAATGTAAGCCAAAAAGGTAGAGAAAAAGTTAGTCAAGTTAGATTGTTAGTTGGTTAGCTAGTTAGAGGTTGTGAGTTAGAGGTTTGATTGTAAACCTATGGGCAGTTAGGAAAATAGAGGCCACTTATACAGAAAATCAGGCCAAGGAGAGAGTTCCTGTGTAAATCCCTGTTTATTAATACAAACAATTAGATTCTGAGTTTATGTGTGTGTATGAAGTAATTTAGTTATAATCTGTGTGTGAACTAGAGTAAGTTCTGTGTAACAGAGGTTGTAGGTGGAGTTCAAGCAGAACACAGAGAAGAAGTGATATGAAGGATCGTATTGGAACGCTTGAATCCATTCGAAGTATGACAGTCGAGATTCAAGAGTGACTATGTTAAGAGCATGCAGAGTCAAATCAAGAGGGAGTTGTGTTGCAGGGCAACTAAATATTGAAACCCTAAGGAAACCCGAAACCACAGAAACACTAAGAAATGGCAGAAAAACAAAGTAGAGGAAGGACGAAGAAATGAGGTGATGATGTATAGGGCTCGTTGGACTAGGAGATCAAATAACGATGTTGAAGGTGATGGGAGTTCAAGATTAAGTTGCGCAACATAAAGTAAAAGAAATGAACGACAAAGATTAAACTTAAGTGTTAGTGGAAGAGGAATTTGGAGGAGCCGTCACATCTGTCTGATGGACGAATATCTTTGATCATTGCGCGACAATAAGCTCATGCTTTAGTCAAGGAAGAAAAGTGGTTTTATCAGTGAAGTTGTTTATCGGGTGGAGAAAAAGTGGTAAGTGGTAATTCGAGGTGGTCACCACGATTCCATTTATCAATCGACAAGTAGCACTCAGGTGGAGAGAGAAAACCATTTTATCGGGTGGGTAAATATCGTGCAAGATTCTGTTATGCTCTTAACCTGCAAAATGATACCCAATACAGAATATGCGAAGAAAAGATACCCAGAACACAGAATAGCAATGATTTTATTATTCAGAGAGTAATGTTCACTTGCCTCTTCGAGGGGGCAACCTCCAATAGAGCAGAGCTCGATTACAAAATAAGACACGATACTCCTCGCAGGGAGTCTCTATCCTTTATATATGACTCATACATGCAATACCACGGGCCAATACCGTGGGTTTTATTAATACCATCTATCTAATACTACGGCCCATTTGCAACTAACTGTGGTCCCGTCATTAATTGTGGGTTAACCACTTACAAATATTAATATGGGCTTTTTTGACTCTTGACTATGACGTGATCCCATGACATAAATAAGGGGGTTAGGGTGGGACCCTAACATGCCCTCCCCCTTAAGACTAGCCTTGTCCTCAAGGCTGAAGCTGCAGAAACTGTTGAAGAATAGTGGCTGGTTCCCAAGTTGCATCTTCCGGAGAGGTGTCTTTCCATTTGACGAGGACTTCCTTAATCATGCGGCCGCGCAGCTGTTTGTCTCTTGTGTCTAGAACCTATTCGGTTTGAAGCCAGATTGACCCTTCTTCGTCCAATTCAAGTAGACTGGTTTGAACTCAGTAATTGTTCCCGATCACTTTCTTGAGGCACGATACATGAAAAACTGGATGGATTTTTGCAGTAGGTGGCAAAGCCAACTTGTAAGCCACTTCTCCAATGCGCTGAAGTACTTGGTATGGTCCGTAGAATTTTGGAGATAGCTTCTCACAACCCTTGTGTTTGAGTGATGTTTGCTTATATGGTTGCAGCCTCAAAAAGACCTGATCCCCTTCTTGAAATTGGCGCTCTGAGTGATGCTGGTCTACCTGTTGCTTCATGCGGTTCTGAGCTTGATGAAGATTCTCTCTAAGATGGGCGAGCATGGTTGCGCGGTGTTATAGGAGTTGATCCACTGCTTGGACTTTGGAGCACCCCTTGAGATAAGAAGTAGGGGAAGGCGGAAGTTGACCATATACTGCTTCATAGGGAGTCATTTTGGTGGTGGCATGATAGTTGGTGTTATACCACCATTCAGCCAGAGGTAACCACTGTACCCAAAGGTGTTGCTTTTCTGAAGTGAAACACCTAAGGTAGGTTTCTAGACATTTTTTGATGGCTTTAGTTTGACCATCCGTTTGCGGATGATAGGAAGTACTGAGTTTTAGTTGAGTGCCTTGTATCCTGAAGAGTTCCTGCCAAAAATTACTGGTGAAGATCGGGTCGCGATCGGACACAATAGAAGTGGGCATGCCATGCTATTTGAAAATCTGATCCATGAAATATTGAGTGACCAAAGTTGGTGTAAATGGGTGGGGTAGTGCGCAGAAATGAACATACTTCGATAGTCGGTCCACAACCACCATGATGACTGACTTGTTCCCGGACTTTGGAAGACCTGTAATGAAATCCATAGAAACTTCCGTCCAAATTGATGTCGGAATGGGCAATGGTTGTAATGTGCCTGGTGTGTTGACTGTTTCCCCTTTGTGGCGTTGACAGACATCGCATTCTGCTACAAAAGTAAGGATGTCATTTTTCATGCCTGTCCAAAAAAATGATCTTCTGGTGCGAGCATACGTCTTATGAAAGCCCGAATGTCCTGCAATGGGCGACGAGTGCAATTATGCCAAAATGCGACCTTTGAAGGTGGATGTTGGGGATATTACGACTCTGTTCCTGTAGCGAAGAATATCATCCTGCCACGAGTAGCCCTTGGTGGAATTTGGATCTTCCTGCAATTGAGAAATGAGTTGGGAGAGCTCGGGGTGTGAAAACCATTCCTTGCGAGCCTCTTCAATCCATTCTGGAATGGGGAGAGAAATTGCTAGCAGAGTACTTTCTTCCTCAAATTGGCGAGATAATGCATCTGCTACACTATTGTCTTTCCCTTTCTTGTAAATGATCTCATAATCATATCCGAGCATTTTGGCGAGCCATTTATTTTGTTGTGGGGAGGATAGGCGTTGCTCCAAAAAATATTTAAGACTGTGATGATCTGTGCGGATTTGGAAACGTTGCCCCAATAAGTAAGGTCGCCAGGTCTCGACGGCATGTAAGATGGCCATCATTTCTTTTTCGTAGGTAGATTGGCCCAGATTCCTCCCACTTAGTTGCTGGCTTGTGAAGGCCAAAGGTCGCCCTTCCTGCATTAAGACCGCCCCAATATCGGTCCCCGAAGCATCACATTCAATGACAAAGGATTTGGTGAAGTCAGGTAGTGCTAAGACTGGAGTGGAACACATGGCATTTTTGAGAGTGGTAAATGCCTGTTGTGCTTCCTCATTCCAGAAGAAGGAATTTTTTTTTAGGAGTTGAGTGAGGGGCTTCGCTATGCGGCCATAGTTGCGGACAAATTTACGATAATAGCTTGTGAGACCCAAAAATTCTCTCAAGCTCTTCAAAGTCTTAGGTTGAGGCCATTCTTGCATTGCCTGGATCTTTTTGGGGTCCACCTTGACACCTTCACGCCCCACAATGTGGCCCAAATACTCAACTTCTTCCATGCCAAACGAACACTTGGACATCTTGACAAATAATTTATGCTTGCGGAGCAGGTGTATGAGTAGATCTACATGCTGAAGATGTGCAGCCCAAGTGCCACTATAGATGAGGATGTCATCGAAGAAGATAAGGACAAATTTCCTGAGATATGGTTTGAGAATGTGATTCAGAAGGCTCTGAAAAGTAGAGGGGGCATTACAAAGACCAAATGTCATGACCGGGAACTCATAATGGCCTTCATGAGTTCGGAAAGCAGTCTTGGGAATGTCGACTTCCTTCATGCGAATTTGGTGGTAGCCTGAGCGAAGATCCAGCTTAGTGAAGAATTGAGCCCCATTGAGTTCGTCCAGCAAATCGTCAACCACCGGAATGGGAAATTTATCTTTGACTGTCAACTTATTAAGGGCCCTGAAGTCAGGACACATCCGCCACTCCCCATCTTTCTTGAGCACCATGACCACTGGGGATGAATAAGGACTAATGCTGGGACGAATGACACCTGCTTCCAAAAGTTCCTTGATTTTTTCTATTTCATTCTTTTGGGTGAACGGATATCTGTATGGCCGCACATTTGGGGGTCGGGCCCCTGGAAACAAGGTGATGCTATGATCATGTTCCCCTCGCGAGGGTGGAAGCTCATGAGGCTTGTCAAAGACCGGCAGATGGTTATTTAAAATCTGTTGCATCTCAGGATGAATTGGCAGAGACTTGGTTTCGACGACCTGGATGGCATTAAATTGAGCTACCACTCCATGATTGCCCTTTTTTAACAATTTTTCCATCCGATGCGAGCTGATGATAGAGGGGGCTCCCGCCTGGAGTCCACGGAGGGTATGTGTGTAGTTGTTCTGCTTAAAACTCATATATAACTCCTGAAAATCCATTGTGATTGGCCCAAGCGTGCGGATCCATTCAGCTCCGAGGACAATGTCACAACCCCCCATGTGTATGGCAAACATGTGGGTTTTCAACTGATAATCCCCCATTTGAAGTTTGACATTTTCACAGTGGCCTTCACATTTCATTGTGCCCCCATCCGCAATTTGGACTTGGAAGTTAGAAACTGCTCGTACAAAACAATGCACTGCTTCTGCGATTTTTTGATGGATGAAATTATGGGTACTTCCACTATCAATAAAGACTACTACTGGGCGATGTTTAAGAAAACCCCTGATTTTGAGAGTTTGAGGGGAAGAAATCCCTGCCAACGCATGTAGCGAAATAACTGGTCCGTCAGAGACATTCTCCTTTGGGTTGTCTTCTTCTAGCGCCTTATGTTCCTCAAGTGGTGGATCTTCCTCTGTTGAGTTGTAGTCAGTGGCATCTATTTGAAAAAATTTGGGCTCCTTGCATTTATGACCTGGGGAGTATTTTTCATCACAGTGGTAACATAGTCCTTGCTTCCTTCTTTCGGCCATTTCCGTAGGTGACACCTTTTGGACCTTAAGTGTTTGAGTCATGTTGTGAGCCTGTGGGAGACGACCTTCAGTGGGGAAATTTGGGCGACTGTATTGGGCTGCTAATGCACATTCCACGTTACGGGCTACCTTGCAAGCCTCTGTCCAAGTGGGAGGGTGGTGCAGTAAGACTTGAGTTTTGATGGCTTCTTTAATACCACTAATAAAACATTCCGTGTAGAAATCATTTGAGAGACCCCAAGTGCGGAATGCTAAGGCTTCAAAAGCTGTAATATATTCATCCACGGTACCTGTCTGTCGGAGCTTAGTAAGACGACCCAAAAAAGAGTCCTCCTATTCAAAGCGGTCTCGAAGAGCTTTGGTAAATTGGGTCCAAGCCTTAAAAGGTCCATTGCAACGTTGATGCCATTGCCACCGTTCATTGTCCAAGTACATGCTCCCCAACATAAGCTTAGTCGCATCATCTAAGATATGATTCAATTTGAAATACTGCTCCATTTGTGCTATCCATACGGACGGGTGAGAACCGTCAAACTTATGCATATCCAATTTGGGAGGTCGCTAACTGGGCGGTGGGTGGGTGTGCCAGACGTGAGGAGAGTGGCTAGACTCACCCTCATTGTATTCATTGTCATTATACGCCTCCTCGTGGGTTGGCTCCTTGCCCTTCGGGATTAATTGTTGGACCTGGAGAGATAGTCCGGTAAGCTGCTTATTGATGGATTGGATGGATTTTTCAAGTTCGTCCATTCTTTCATTGGCCATTATTTGAGCTCTAGTTTCTACCATACACCAACCTGATGAAAAATTGGGACCGCCTAAAATTTTTCACTAATAACTGAATGGTACCACCGTGCTCAGCTCGTCGTCCTGATTTTTTATTTTTATTTTTTTCCTGAAAACTCCTAACGGATTTTTACTCCTTCCTAATCAATACTGCAGTCGCCAAATCCTCAAAATGTCAATGCGGCCAAAAGTCCTGCGAAAATTATACCTCGGTATAGGAACCCTTCACAACAACTCCGATCTGGTGGATCTGAGAGATCTGAATGGCGGATCGGATAGCTCTGGGCGACGGAACAGACTGTTGCTGCGGATCGGCTGGCTCTAATAGATCGGAATGACTGATCTGCGAACTCGAGACTGCGGGACTGATGTCGGCTGCTTCTGCACCCCTTTGCACCAGCGGATCTGGAATAGATGATGTGCAATCCCCCGATAGAAAAGGGAACTATGGTCTTGAGGAGTGTCAGGTGCTACAGATTGCAATATACATAAGGGTCTGGCAGTAGTACTCGGCCCAATGTTTTAGGGCTCTAACTAAGGAGGATCGACCGTACCCTTAGCCGTACAACCCGACTACCCTATCGTATGGGCGAGTAATCTCTCCGAGTGCTGTTCTCGGTGTACTGTAGCCACAAGACAGCCGACGGTTTATCTATGGCGAGGTTTCAAGGGAGCCTAGGGGCTTCCGATATACCCAGAGGGTACGTGGAAAACAGTCTGTGCGCGGTTCTGTCTAATGCGCTACTACTCGAAGGGGTACCCACAGGGGTTACAAGGGAGTCCAACAGACGTGACCACCTCTTGTATTTCCTGCGTGCATGCCTCCCCAAATCCGCAGGTTTATGCGCTCAACGACAGATCCCATGGTTTAAAGACGCCGGAACACGTCTCTAGCCAAATTTTTTTTTTTGCTAAGAATTGGCGATCCCACCGGCCCTGGAAAGTACTCTGATACCACTTGTTATGCTCTTAACCTGCAAAATGATACCCAATACAGGATATGCGAAGAAAAGATACCCAGAACACAAAATAGCAATGATTTTATTATTCAGAGAGTAATGTTCACTTGCCTCTTCGAGGGGTCAACCTCCAATAGAGCAGAGCTCGATTACAAAATAAGACACGATACTCCTCGCAGGGAGTCTCTATCCTTTATATATGACTCATACATGCAATATCACGGGCCAATACCGTGGGTTTTATTAATACCATCTATCTAATACTACGACCCATTTGCAACTAACTGTGGTCCCATCATTAATTGTGGGTTAACCACTTACAAATATTAATATGGGCTTTATTGACTCTTGACTATGACGTGATCCCATAGTCATAGGGTGGGACCCTAACAGATTCTCGTCCGATATCGCTGTTAACTATTGGATCAAATGTGCCTTGATCAACGGTGGAGGATCGCTGATTAGTTCTGTTGATCAGGTAACCCAACAACCGTCGGATTGAAAGGTAAGATCAACGACGGAGATTGAAGCTGATAAGGCTTGGGAAAAAGCAAACCTGATATCTTATCAATGTGGGCTAAGTTCATTTGAGTTTTGGCAGGTGACTAGATTAAAGTTGTGATACGATGTGACAACCGTTGATCTAATGGAGTGAAATCAACGGTGGAGGATGAACGTAATGAGAGAGGATCGATAAATGTGCAAAGGCCAAGGAAAGGTGAAAAGGTAAGGTTTAGTGCAGTTTATGTAATATTTCTATTATACGAGAGTTATAAAAGAAATAATGACGTTAAAGGTATTTCAGGTTAAGTTGGGTTTAACCAAAGTCTAACCATGGTATGATTAAGACTTGAGGATAGTGAAATCAACCAGAGGGTTAAGTACTAAGGTATAAGAATTAACCAAAGTTTATGAACATTGGGTAAAGTTTCGCTGAAGGGTTAATTAAGGGGTCAGACTGTGTATAGTCAAATATAATGTTTCCACATGAAACTTAATTAAGAAGCCTTAAGGATTAGGTGATTAAGGCCTGGGACCAGTGACATGCAATTTTATTTGCATAATGTGGGTATTGTTGGCTTAGGCTTCCATAACCTAAAATAAATCCAATTGACAATAATATATATATATATATATATATATATATATATATATATATATATATAGTTTTGAGCATTGCTCTCCAACCCAGCATGCAAGAGATGTTGTATGTCTTATCCTCTAAGAATTTTGACTTGGTCAAAATAAAATAAAATAAAAATAACACTATGTTAAAATAAAAATTCTTTGTTATTTTTTTTCTATCAATTTTTGTTGGGTAATTAAGATAAACTTAAAAATAACCCTACTTTAAAATAAAAGTTCTGCGTTTTTTTTAATTAATTTTCATTGGCTAATTAAGGTAAACTTGACTTGGTGAAGTTACTAGTGGTTTTTGAGCTCTAGGTTTATGAGAACCCGTGGTATTCATGTGGAATATAGCCTGGGGGTTATACCAAACTAAATTCATCTTAACCCTGAATCTACCAAGTGTCAAGAGGGATCTGCAAAGAGATTTGATCCCTTTCGGCAATTGGTAGATCAAGAGTTAATATATATATATATATATATATATATATATATATATATATATATATATATATATATTTGACATTTTCTATTAATTGTTCAAATGGTTACATCATGGTTGGATCACAGTGAAAATGTCTCCAGCCTCATTCCTACCGGACTTGTTGTCTTGGAGATATAGACAAAATCAAAATGAAACTACAGGATCTCATGCATACTACTCATAGTAGACGAAGTTGACCCAAAGCTTAAAGATAAGTAACAATCATCCCAAAGCTTCAACATTCCCCAAACCTGCGACACCTAGATCATCATCATGTGGAAAAGGCTAGTGAAAGGCCTCATGAACATGTGCTTCAATATGATCCAAACAACCCTCCAAGCGGTCTTGTCTCTATCTTGAATCTGCCTCTGCTCACGCCAGAGAGAAATCAATTTATCTAGAATATTCCATTGGTTGTGTCGTAAATCATTCATGAAAGCAATTAATTCATTGCAGTCGTCATGTCTATCCCTCCCCAATTGCTCAACCATCTGTGTTATGTGCCTCAAAAGAATCAAACGGGGGGAAGGTCCACTCTGCTAAGGGAATCGACCAACTGCTTGACTTCCCCTTCTAGATCTCGCCTGCCATCCTAATGCATTACACCAATACCATGCGGGTCGGTACCCCACGGTGCCTATCCCCACTACCTCTGCATCAACCTCCCAAGCCACCACCCAGCTCGTACTCCACAAGGTCCCCACTCCACGAACTTGCACCAAATCTCACTACAGACCATCCAGAGTACAAGCCAACACTGATGCACTGCGAGTGGACCCCTTCCCCACGTCTACTCTAACCTTGCAAGCTTCCTTCCAATCGCATGCTCTAGAGAGAAACCACCCCACACCACATGGAGCAACGCCCACTCCAAAAGCCATTAGACCTCCACCACGCAGACCCCCACTCCCCTAACAAAAATCCACCCCAAATTTGGTCCCCCCTCAGGTCCAAATCCCCCTCGAGTGCTTCCAACTCTAGTTTTAACAGTAACAGAACCCTGCACCCTACACTTCTCACCCACAGTTGACGAAGGAGTTAGAACATGCAATAGCTAGACCCACGTCGATAAAAAAACCCAAAAATGAAATTACAAAAGCATACTTGCCCGAAGGCACTCTTGCCCAACTTTCGTGCCGCATAGTAGAGCACCCCAACCTCCAATGTGACGTGTGAGTTTTTATGCCATGACAATTTGTGAATTACATCATTCCACCATAGACCTAGGTCCTAAGAAACAACCAACTAAGCCTCCACATACACCAACATCACACCCTACTCACAAAGCTCGTAAACCAACGTTGCCAAATGGCACCTCTAAGCGTGGTGTGGCCAAGAAGAAAGGCCACCCTGCGCAATAGACATTATCACCCTCCACAACACCCTCCATCATTTCCCATAGCTCACAAACGAGAACTCAAATTGAGCAGATAACAATTATAAATAGAATGCCCTCCAAAATGTTGTTCAGGCTCGCGTTGTGTGATCTGATCCTATCAAATGTTTTCACCATAAATGACGTGTGTAGGGACATTAACATCCTCATCCTTCCCTCTCGCCATTTATCACCTCACACACAGATATATATATATATATATATATATATATATATATGTATATGTATATGTATATATATATTTGTATACATATATACAAATATACATATACATATACATATCTTATTTATATGTATACATATAAATAACAAAACTTATCATAATTCATAAATAATTAAATAATAAAAATCACTCTTATAAATTATTATAAAAAATGTATGACCATAATCATAACTAATTACCATAAACAAGATATAAAAGATGAACCGGTGTGGGCAATTTAAAAGATGCATGTAATAGATCCGAAGATTTAAAAACCATATAATAACTAATTAAAACCATATATTTAAAAAAACCTAAATTTAGATTTAATAATCCCAATGGCAAAATAAATACGTATTCAAAAAATAAATTTTAAATTTAATAAATTTAGATATACCTAAAAAGCCTAAGAGTCCTGGTGGGGGCGTGAATCGTCCAACTCTCATTTATAGTTAACACGCGCAAGGCAAAGATCCCAGATCTGTGCATCGCATATTATTGAAGAATAGTAATATGTGGTTTAATTGTAAGTTTGGTCGGGTAAAATTAACTAAAATGTTTTTCAAATTTTATTGAGTATATGGATGGTTTTTAAATATTGACTCAAAATGAAATGATGATATATCTGTAAGTTATTTGGTCAGTTATTTTTTATAAGAGCTCAGAACATTTTGCAGTATCTGTCTTATTTGTCTTATTTTCAGGATGAGGCGGCCATATTATGTATCAGATCTTTATATTCTCTTAATATAATCCATGATGCTTTTCTCTCTGAAAAAGAATGGTTTGCTATAATTTTCTGTTCAAAGAGTAGATATATTTTATGGGGAGTATATTCTCTGTTTAAGGAGTAGATTTTTTGATGGGTGAGTTTTGGTTCTCCCTAATTATAAGATTTAATATATTTGGCTTGCAAATTGTTGACTATATACTCTTGTGTTATAAAATAGTCATAGGTTGTTGACAATATGCTCTTGTGTTATAAAATAGTCACAAGTTATTGACTACTTGTGTTATAAAATAGTCACAGGTTGTTGACTATATACTCTTGTGTTATAAAATGGTCACAAAAATCCCATAAATTAATCCAAAAAATTACCCTTTCACTATAATTAATTTATTATAATTATTAAAAATTAAACCTAAGCCACTAACCCAATCTCTCTTAGCAATGCACTGTACTGCCCAACCGAAACGCAACGGCCCTGCAACGCAACGGACGTGCAGAAATCCAGCGGGGTAGGTGCCTTCAACGTGAATAATATGGGTTTAATCATGGACATATATATATATATATATATATATATATATATATATATATATATGTTCTTTTGTCAAATTGCAAACTCAAATTAATAAAAAAAGGAATATGTATAGGTGGAAATGGATCCTTGTCCCCAAAGAAAAAATGACAACTCTCACTTAGCACTGAACGAAGTAACTAACGAATTGTATTTAGTGACGAGGTATTGCAATCATCCAGGCCATCACACCGGGTGTCTTTGCATCACGGGTACTGCTGTTCTGATCGGGGAGAGTTAATTTAGAGTAAGTAACTTAAAAACAAATACAACACAAAGACACACAACTTCATTAATTCAATTGCTTAATTACATCACACTTATATAGGAAAACTTATGCAACCAATTCCTAACCACTCACAACTAATTCTTGTTCAACTGCTCATAACTAATTCTGTTCAACTGCTTCATAATTAAATCTATCTCTGCATTATTTTCACATCCTCCCTTAATGGAGAAATGGATTCTCTACAATACCTAACTGACTTCTAAAAACTTCAAATTTGATTTTACCAAGGGGCTTAGTAAATATATCAGCCACATTATCCTTGGTGTTACAAAATATCAATCCAATTTCATTTGACTCAATTTTCTCACGGACAAAGTGGTACTGTAACTCAACGTGTTTTGTTCTAGCATGGTACACTGGATTATGTGCTAATTTCATAGCACTCTGATTATCACAATTGATACATGTTGCACCACTTTGCGCTTCTTCAAGATCTGCAAGAATTCTTCGCAACCAAATGGCTTCACAGGTGGCATTGGTCAAAGCTTTGTACTCTGATTCTGTTGATGATAAAGAAACAGTTGGCTGTTTCTTACTACTCCAAGATACGACTCCTGATCCAATATGAAATGCATAGCCAGAGGTAGATCGTCTGTCATCTGGATTTCCTACCCAATCTGAATCAGAAAAAACTGTCAGTGCAACATCAGATACATCAGTATACATAATACCAAGATTCACTGTTCCCTTTAAGTATCGGAGAACTTTCTTTGCAGTATTCCAGTGATTTCCTGAAGGCTTAGCCATGAATTGACTAAGGATACTGACTGAGTATGCAATGTCTGGTCTGGTAGTGGTGAGATAGTTCAAACTTCCCACTAACTGACGATATAATGTTCCATCTGCCTCTTTCGATCCATCTTCTTTGTACAACTTTGCATTCTGTTCTAAGGGAGTTGACATAGCTTTGCAATCTGTCATATTGAACTTTTTAAGAATCTCCTTTGTATATTTGCTTTGAGTGATCAAAGTTTTACCAGGTTCTCTCCATACCTCAATTCCTAAGCAGTAATGCATTTCACCCAAATCTTTCATTTCAAAAACCTGTGACAACTGAACTTTAATTTCTTCAATTAATTTGTGAGCACTGCCTGTTATAATGAGATCATCCACATACAAAGATATTAAAGCAACATTTCCTTTTTCATCTTTCTTAACATACAAGTTAGGATCATTTTTGCTTTTCACAAACCCATTCTGAAGAAAGAAGGTATCAATCTTTACATACCATGATCTTGGTGCCTGTTTCAAACCATACAATGCCTTTCTTAACCTGCAAACCAGATGCTCCTGTCCCTGTTTGACAAACCCTTCAGGTTGAACCAAATAAACTTCTTCCTTTAAATCACCATTGAGAAAAGTAGATTTGACATCCAATTGATGTATATTCCAATTATGTTTTGTGGCTAAGGCAATCAGTAATCTAATTGTATTCAACTTAGCTACTGGTGCAAAAGTGTCTTCATAATCAATTCCCTCCTGTTGAGCATATCCTTTTGCTACTAATCTTGCCTTAAATTTATCAATTGTACCATCTGCTTTAAATTTCGTTTTGTACAACCATTTGCTTCCAATTGGAACTTTATTTTCAGGAAGTTCCACTAATTCCCATGTTTGATTTTTCATAATAGAAGCATACTCATCATTCATAGCATTAATCCATGATTCATGTTGTTTAGCCTGCTCATAATCAATTGGTTCTTCAACATTCATTATATTAGACATTAAGGCATAGTCTCTATACCTTGCAGGAGGCCGAGTCTGTCGGGACGACCTTCTTGGTGTGGGTGATTCATCCATGATTCGTCGGCTTTGAGGTGTATCACCCCCTTGTGATGACTCACTGCTGCTAGATGTGCTCGTACTGCTGCTATCATCCTGATCCTGTACCTGTACCTGGACCTGTTCCTGTTCCTGCTTAATCAAAGTATCAAGCTTGATATGCGCATCATTAGAAATATGCCATGTATCATTCTTTGTATTACTTTTATCAGTCTGCTCATGAAACAATACATCACGACTTGCAAATAGTTTATGGGAACTTGGATCAAACAATTTATAGGCTTTCTGATCCGTACAATATCCAATGAAAATACACTTGAGGGACTTGGCATCAAGTTTTCTTCTGTTAGCTTCAGGAATATGAGCAAAAGCAGTACATCCAAAGACTTTGAAATGACTCACATCAGGTTTATAACCATAAAGAACCTCAAAAGGAGTTTGAAAAACTAATTTCTTAGTGGGACATCGATTCTTCAGATAAACAGCAGTGTTAATGGCTTCTGCCCAGAAACCATTAGAGATGTTCTTACCTTGCAGCATACTACGAGCAAATTCCACCAAGGTTCTATTCCATCGCTCAGCAACACCATTTTGCTGAGGGGTATGTGGCACTGTGAACTGTTGTTGAATTCCATTAGATTTACAATAGGTGTTAAATGCTTTTGATTTATATTCACCCCCTTGATCAGATCTGAGTATTTTAATGCACTTTCCTGTTTGTTTTTCAACCATATTTCGAAACTCTTTAAAATACTCAAATATATCACTTTTCCTTCTAATGAAATAGACCCAGGTATATCTAGATCTATCATCAATAAAAATAACAAAGTATGAAGCACCACCAAGAGACCTAGTTTGCATAGGTCCGCATACATTAGTGTGAATTAATTCAAGAATATCATACTTCCGTTTCTCAGTATGAACAGGAAACTCTTCTCTATGCTGCTTACCAAGTGCACAAGCTTCACATGGTAAATGTTCACACTTCATAACAGGAAGACCTTCAACCATTGATTTCCTTTGTAACAACGATAAATCATTGTAATTTAGGTGCCCATACCTGTGATGCCATAATTCTGCTGTCGATGTCTCTTGGGATGTCAATGCAACATGGCGCTTGACTGTCACATCCAATCTGTATAATCCTCCAACCCTGGTACCTGTAGAAACAACCCTGTAGTGGTCCTGAACATCTTTCACTATACACCCCAATTTACCAAATTCTACTTTTAAATGATTATCAGTGATAGTGGAAACAGATAGCAAATTCTTTTTAAGAGCAGGTACATACATCACATTATGAATCTGTCGCATTTGTCCATTAGGTAAGTACACATTTATTATGCCATAGCCTTGAACTTTAAGTGACCTATCATCTCCTAGGTAAATGTGTGTACCATCAGATTTCTCATAATATTTATCATACCATTCTTTATTACAAGTCATGTGTGCCGATGCACCAGAATCTATAAACCAAGCATTCTCATCATCAGTTTCAGCAGACAATGCAGCATCAGAAAGAAATAACTTAAGATTTTTAAATCCATCATTCACTGAGGTGTCTCTGTTTATGTAATTTCCATTATGCCTGCTATGTCTTTGATTTGATTCATTATTCTTTCTCCTATAGCAATCTTTTGCCAGATGTCCAGGTTTTCCACAATAATGACATTCAATGTTCCTTTTAACATAAGAATTAATTTAGAGTAAGTATGCATTTCATACTGCGAAACCATGTGATATGAAAATTGTATTTTCTCTATGTAGAGATGCAGGGAATGGAAAATAGTTCACAGGGTTTTAATGAGACCGAATATGTTATTGCAGGTCTGAAGATGACGCTGGCAAAGAATATGCAGCATGTTTCTACTGTACTGGTTTGCATTTTAATTCTCATCCACTTCTCTCTAGCAAAGGCTGCGAATGTGACTGAAGAGGAATTGCATGAGATAGCTTCGACTTTTGAGATGTTCGTGGACGAGCTGCCACAGATGCCCATGCTAAAGGGGTATATCGTCGGCCAAGATGGACATTTAAAGGCGGGCGAGCTTCGGATTGGGATGTTTGAGAAAAAATGGGTACGGGACCTATATCCCTAATACATTAAAACGCGCATTGTATTCCATGGAAATTAACTTGTATGTACTTTTTATTCGTGCCAATGACTCGTCTCTTATATGTGTTCTGTTAACAGAAATTTCACAGAGATTTCCCCTCAAGTACTGTATTTGCGTATGGAACATCGAGGGAGAGTGCGAGTGTGCCAGGTCCAACGATCGAAGCCATCCAAGGCGTAGAAACGTTCGTGACGTGGGAAAATTATCTGCCTTCTCGACCTATTCTTCCGTGGGATCCCACCCTCGTGACTGCCCAGCCCAAACACGGCGGAGTCCCAACGGTCGTTCACCTGCATGGTGGAATCCATGAACCGCAGAGCGATGGGAACTCATTGGCGTGGTTTACAGCGGGATTCAATGACACCGGACCCGCCTGGACCAAATCTCAATATCACTACGTCAATGTCCAGCAACCCGGCAATCTGTGGTACCATGACCACGCCCTCGGCCTCACCAGAGAAAATCTTTTGGCCGGCCTCGTGGGCGACTATATCATTCGAAACCCGACCGTGGAGACACCTCTGAATCTTCCTTCAGGGCCGGAATATGACCGTAGTCTTCTCGTGTCCGATAAAAGTTTCCTTAAAAATGGATCCATTTACATGAACTCCACCGGCGACAACCCCACCATTCATCCCCAGTGGCAGGTACAGCACTATATCCATAAATCATTCA
The DNA here is from genome assembly GCA_031772625.1 of Pinus tabuliformis. NCBI lineage: Eukaryota > Viridiplantae > Streptophyta > Pinopsida > Pinales > Pinaceae > Pinus > Pinus tabuliformis. The sequence goes on along the minus strand of CM062812.1, from coordinate 920,810,988 downwards.
TTGCATGCTTTTATTTTTCCAGACTGAATTATCTAACTATGGTGTGGCGTTGCAGCCAGAGTATTTTGGAGATGCAATAATAGTGAATGGCAAGGCGTGGCCTTACTTGAAGGTACAGAGAAGGAAATATCGCTTCAGAATTGTGAATACCGGCAACGCCAGATTCTACAGTTTCGCGCTGAGTAACGGACTTCATATGACTCAGATAGGCTCCGACTCTTCCTACTTACCCAGGCCCGTGAACGTTAAGGAATTGCTGCTGGCCCCCTCTGAGATCGCAGACGTCATCATCGACTTCGCGAAGTCATCCACGGATGAGGCCATCCTCACAAACAGCGCTCCCTATCCATACCCCTCCGGAAGTGCCGTCGATAATCTCAACAGCAAAGTCATGAAATTTGTGATTGATAAAACTAAGGAACCCGACACCCCCATCCCAACGAGATTGGTTTCATATCCTCTTCCCAACAAGAACCAGACCGCCCAAACGCGTTACATCACATTGTATGAATACGACAGCGCCACGGGTGATCCGACCCATTTGTTCCTCAATGCTTTACCATTTCTGGCACCGGCTACTGAGACGCCGAGGCAAGGAACCAACGAGTTATGGCATATCATCAATCTCACTCCGGACAACCATCCTCTCCATATTCATCTCGGCTTGTTTCAGACCCTCAGTCAGATACAGCTGGTAAATTTGACCGAATTTGAGAGCTGCATGAACAAGACGAACAATGCTGTGGCATGCAATATACAGAAGCATGCTCAGGGTACAGTCATCGCAACTCCTGCTAACGAGAGAACGTGGAAGAACGTGTTCAAGATGCAGCCTGGATATATGACCACCATTTTCCTTACCTTCACTCTCTTGGACTCTAATCAATCTTATCCCTTTAATGCGAGTGCTGAACCAGGTTACGTATATCACTGCCATGTAAGTGTCCTCTTTCCCTCAAACTGCATCTCTATTGAATGTTGTACAGCATTATAATTCCGATTCCTGAATATGCATATCTTGGCTAATATGTTAATTCTGTTGGATTTCAAATTTGCAGATTTTGGACCACGAAGACAACGAGATGATGAGGCCCCTGAAAATTTTACCCTGATAATGGTGTCCATTGCTCTACACATTGGCATAATTTCTGTATAGTCTGCCCCTGTTCCTTAGGCTAAAGACATTTCTTCAATAAATTGCAGGCACATGTCAAGTCAAACTCTTTCTCTTTCCACTCCGACAACTTCACATTTCGGTGAAACTTTGATTTTGTATTCCGCGATAATTGCAATAATAGTCTGCGTTAGTTTTCGCATTTTTTTTATTATTCCACTAAAACCACACCCGCTAGCGGTTTCTAAAGGTAAGTTTTCATTCTTATCAGATATTTTTGGATCTTGGGTCATTAACATGTTATCTTATAGCCGAGGAAAACAAGCTTTCAGTTAAACAGAATTTTTTTTGGGTATACTCCATGCTATATATAACTTCCCCAAATTTTATGTATAATAAATTTGGTAGACAGCTTTACCCCAAAAAAATTGAATAAAATCAAACTTGTGATAAAACTTAACTTTTAGCTCTAAAACATTTGAAGTAACTCTTACAACTTTTAAAAATTAAAATAACTTTTGTTTATATATAAATAAGGGTAATAATAATAAAAAATTATTATTTAAATACAAAAATAATGAAATAAAAATAGATAAATTATTTATTTGTAATTTTTGTAATCGATTTTTAATTTGAATAAATTTATAATCAATATTAAGCTCATAATAACTTGGGTATGCAAGTTTACATTCATGAATATCCATTCGGAATTCATTGAATGAGGTGATGTTAATAAAAATATTGAAATTAACTAACACATAAAAGTGAAGAATATCTACTCAATTATATATATATATTTTTTTTTCCACTGGAAAAATCCGTAAACTTTTCATTAAAAATGAAAGGTTACATATGTAGATGCATGCCGCATATGCCATTTGTTCACTGGTATCTCTGTACATTTACAAAATAAATACATATATCTGTTGTTGCATTATATTGCTGTATGGTCGGTATAGTTCAAAGAGTTGATGCCTTATGGCATCCATCTGTTTACAAAAATTTACAAAAAACACAGTTCTGTGTACTGCTGCTGACATTCTGCTGTTTTGAGATTAAATCTCATGCAGACCCACAGTAGGATATTGTGGGTCTATGTATGGGCGATGGTAAAACTTTTGTTCTTGTTGATCCAAAATCTCGGTTATCTCCCAATGTCCTTTCTCCATCAACGCGGCCTCCTTGGAAAGTTTATCAGCATCCTGGTTGTGTTCCCTGTAGATATGAGAAACGGAGATGTGATTAAAAGCTGCCTTGAACTGTAGTACTTCATCAAGTATGTTATTGAGTGAGTGTATATGACATGTAGTGATATTGTTGAACCAATTTATAATGATCTGTGAATCCCCGAAGATGTTTATGCTGTTACATTGATGACTTAAAGCAAAATGAAGCAGATGTCGAAGAGATATAAGTTCAGCGAAGTTGTTGGTCCCGGCCCCCAAACCAGCCTTGATGAAGTAGGAGTGATTTTCAGATTTGTGCAATATGAACCCACCCCCGCTGCTTTGGACATTGGCAGCCCCGTCGAAATAAGCCCAAGGAGTTCCCCGATCAATGGAGGGGGGAGGGTTTGGTCTGCGGGATTTTGGTGGAGGCGGATCAGGTAATTCGTTGTATGCACATATGATCCGGGCTTCAATAAGTGGCCATTGTATGGCCTTCTCTTCGAAAATCAGTTGGTTCCTTGCTTTCCAGATGGACCAATTTATGATAATAGGCAGGTTTACAAATTTAGTGCCTTTGTGACTGTTGCCCCAATCAATCCATGCATTGATAAGGTCGATTCCTCTCCATTCTCCCGTGTATTTTATAACCTGTTTTATGTTGTTCCATATTTGTAGTACAGCGTTACAATGCAGGAAGAGGTGCTCTGTGGATTCACTGGCACCTTTGCACAGAGCGCATCTCGACGGTCCAAATTGTGCTCTTCGCATGAGATGCTCACCCGTGGGTACCCTGTTTCTGAGAACGCACCAAGTGAATAATTTTGAGCGAGGGGAAGCAGATAGCTTCCATAAGCTATGCCACCATCGTTCAAGTACTTCGGGTTTTCTCTGCCATATGATGTGAACGTATCCCTCTTTTGGTGTATATCTCCCACTATCCGCCAGGTGCCAAATGATTTCATCCGATCCCTCAGATATTCTGACATGAGATTCCATCAGGGCCGCACAGTATTCACTCCATGCATCGTGCCATCTCTGTGGGAGGTTGAGTTGAGCGGCATTCTTCCAAGCCTGATGGAAAAGGTCAGTTTGCTCTTGGTCCGCGATTTGTGAGATGACTTTAATTCCTTGGGCAGATAGATATTGCACCAGTTCTTGTGGGAGCCTGTGTCTCCCCCCACATCCGCTCCAAGGATCTAATCCAATGCGGACTCTGCTTCCGTTTCTTATTCTCCATACTATGTTGTTCCTGATCAGAGGGAGAGAATGAAGGAGGGCTTTCCAGATTGAGGAAATGCCTGTCTTGTTCCAAGATGGGAGCCTCGCCCAATCCAAGATGTTGAGAGGCCAAATGTACTTATGATATGTAATGTTTGACCATAAACTTTGAGAGGTGAGCAGTGCCCATCCCATCTTGGCCGCCAGCGCACTAGCAAAGGAAGGTAGATCCTTCAAACCCCAGCCTCCCCATTTCTTGGGCAGGGCAATCGCTTTCCATCCGATCCAGGCAAATGTGCGCTTTTCTTTGTTGCCAGCCCAAAGGTATCTGGAGCAGAGCTGCTTGAGTTTAGATAGGATGTTCCGGGGAATCCAGGCGAGGGCCATCCAGAAAACTGGTGTGGCTTCTAGAACAGATTTGATCAAGGTAAGTCTTCCCGCTCTGGATAGATATCTGAAGCTCCAACAAGTAATCCTTTTTTCCACTTTGGTAATCAGCCAGGTCCAATCCGCCACCTTCTGTGTGGTGGGCTTTAGCCAGTAACCCAGATATTTTAATCCCCTGTCCAAGGGCTGTGTGGTGTAAGGGAATGCTTGGCGAGCAGCATATGATTCATTGACCGAGGTATTTACCAAAGTGATAGAAGATTTGGTTCGGTTAACCTCCATTCCAGTGGCATGTGCAAATAGCTTTAGAATCCTGTTGAATGTCGAGGTGTCTTGTATACTGCCATCGAGTAAGATAAGAACATCATCTACAAACAGCAGGTGAGTAATGAAGCAGTCCTCTGATATTTTCAGGCCCCTGATAGTTCCTTCCCTTTTGGCCGAGATGATCAGTCGACTCAAGGCTTCCATAACCAGGAGAAAAAGAAGAGGGGATAAAGGACAGCCTTGTCTCAGGCCTCGCTCAGAATGGAAGAAATGGGAGGCTGCACCATTTATCAGGATACTGTAAGTGGGGGATGTTATGCAAGCCATGATCCAATTGATGAGGGGATGAGGGAAGCCCAAATGTATGAGAATCATCTTGATATAGAGCCAGCTGACTCTGTCAAAAGCCTTGGAGAGGTCGATCTTAAGGAGAATGCTTTTCAGACGTTTAGTCCAGATGGAATGAATGCCTTCCAGGGCAGATCCAATGGCTTCATGTATTTGTCTGTCTTCTAAGAAAGCAAATTGCTGGGGGGCAATATGCTTGGACAGGATTGGCCTGATCCTGTTGGCAATAATCTTAGATATGATTTTGTAAAGGACATTACACAGGGAGATGGGGCGGAAGTCATCGAATGAAGAGGGGGAGTCAGACTTGGGGATGAGGGCGATGAAAGTGGAGTTGATCGCATGGTAGATTTGTCCCGAGATTCTGCTTTCCTCTACCACCTTTAGGATATCACCTCCTAAGATGTCAAAGAAGGCAATGTAAAACTCAATAGTCCATCCGTCAGGTCCCGGGCTCTTTTCCTTCTGGAACCATTTGATCGTACTTTCGAGCTCTTCCATGGAAACAGGGTCTGTAAGAGCTTCAGCATCCTCGTTGTTTACAAACCTGGGAAAGTGTGATGCCACATTGATAATCTCAGCAAGATTGGTCCCAGCAGGGCTCTTGAAAATCCCTCTGAAGTGTGTTGTTCCAAGTTGAGATAATTTATTGAAGGTATCTGCCACTCCCCCATCAGGAAGAGGAAGGTCCCAAATGGTATTGGATACCTTCCTTCCTTTGGCAAAATTATGGAAGAATCTAGAGTTTTCATCCCCCGCCTTCAGCCATAATGCCCTGCTTCTCAGTCTGAGCGATTCCTCCCGGAGTTTTAGGATATTTTGCTTTTCCTTCTCCAATTCAATAAGTCGAGTCTTGCTATCCTCGGAGATGAACCCCAGACTTCTCTCATCCAGAAGGGAGTTTAGGTCTTCTTCAATCTTGATGAGCTGCTCCTCTTCTCTGGCCTTTTTTGCCTTGGCCCACTCAATCACTATATGCTTGAGCTCAGTCAGATTTTTAACAAATCCCCTAGCCATCGATGCTTCTCTATCTATAGGGTGAGAATGCCAAAAGTCCGAGACCAGTTTAGAGAAGCTAGGATCCTGAAGCCAGAGATGATTAAACTTGTAAGGAGCTTTTGGCTTAGGTAGGGGTCCCTTAATTTCCATTAGAATTGGGGAGTGATCAGAGATGCCCCCAGATCCCACCCATTGCTTGAAGTGGTGTAGTTGGTGAATCAGCGGACCTTTTATCAGAAATCGGTCCAATCTGCGAGCCAAGGCCGCTGTCCCAACTCTCCTGTTCCTCCATGTTGGTAGGGGGTTCTGCATGGGAATGTCAACAAGGTCATGCTGCTCCAGCATATTCCTCATGAATGCAGTGATAGTATCAACTTGCGCCCGAGATCCCCATGTTTCACGAAACCCCAAGGAAAAGTTCATATCCCCCCCTAGAATGATACGATCCAGATTCATCAGGTTCCTGCTGAGAAGCATCCTCCAGAAATTTTCTCTCTGTTGGCAAGGGCCATAAATGTTGATGATGCGGAGGGGGAGGCCTAAGTCCAATGAGAATATGTCAGCCCCCAGGAAACCCTGACCCCCCCAAGAGGAATCCAGTCTTATGGATTTGGGGTTGTATCCAATCGCCAGTCCTCCTGATCTGCCGATGGCATCCATAGCTATGTACTTCCATCTGGACGAGATATTTTGCAGTGAGAGGGAGATGGATTCCGCAGGACCTAGGGTTTCTTGCAGGAGGATGATATCAGGGGATTCGACCTCAAAAAGTCGTTTGAGGGCTAGTTTTTTGGGGGAGCTAGCCAAACCCCTACAATTGAAAGAGAGGCACTTCATGGAGGACCCCTTTTCGGGGGATTTGCTCTAAGGGCCCCAACAATGGTCGATTGTCGACCTGATGCAACTTCTGCGCCAGCTCTTTTGATGGCTTTGTTTAAATCTGATTTCCTTCCTCTAGTAGAAGCGGAGCTCACGCCCGAGGGTACAATGCCCAAACCCATGTGGTTTGCAGAGGATTCCGGGAGGGAGGTTCGGGAGCGGAGGGAGTATGGGTGTTGGGGAATCTTATTAACAGGGGTCTCAGTGGACGGAGACGGGGGCGGAGACATGATGAATGGCAGAGAGGGTGGGGCGATAGAAGGAATAGGAAGGGGCGAGGGAATATTGCAGTAAGCCATGGAACATGATGCAGAGGAAACATAATCAGAAGATTGTGCAATAGAGATAAAGGGAGAGATAGAACATGTACCCGAAGCTTGTGCGGCTGCAGCAGCTGCCCGAGCCCGAGTCAGCGGAGGCGATGGCACCTCGAGGGAGTTCATCTCTGAATACTCCTGAGCTCCATTGGAAACGGAGAATCCTTTCGATGGCTGAGGAACTATCGGGGAAGTCCGCCTGGATGCTATGGGGGATTGTTTTGGAGTGCTGTCTGGTCGCTTGTTTAATGGGCAATCCTTGTAGAGATGCCCCACTTGGTGGCATCGATTGCACCGAAAGGGTACTCCTTCGTAATCCAGCATCTGATAACGCCTGAGCTTACCCCATTGCAATGTAATTCTTTCCTCCAATCCTTCTCTGGTGTCCAGATGCACCAGAATGCGAGCTACAGTCTTCTTCCGGGTATCAAGGTATCCACGATCATGATCCAGATATGTCCCAAGTGCATTGCCGATCTTTTTGAATGATTCTTCGCTCCAATATTGTGTAGGGAGCCCTGGTAATCGGACCCATAAAGGCCCTGCAGCAATTTGCTCATGCTCAGGATCGAATAACGGACTCCATCTCTTCAGAAGTACAGGAGCAGTTTCAATATGCCAGTATCTTTCGAGGACCGCATTTGTGTGTTCTTCGTTTGCGAATTGAAGGGAGAACCACCCACGAGGTAGAACCTCAACCTCCGGCACCTGTGTGAGGAGTACTCCCCAAATTTCTTTCACCCAGCGCATCAATCTGTCCACCGTGTAGGAACGCCCCCGCACGTGCCCTACCAACATTGTGCGAGCTAGAGCCATGGTTGCTTCAAAATCCGGGGAGTCACCGAAGATAACCGTGGTATCTTTCGAAATTGCCCTAACGCAATTTGACCTCTGCTTCTTGGATCGAGGGGCCGACGGATGCTCGGATAGAGGGTTTGTGACCCCGGGTGGAGGTGGTCCAGAGGGTTTAGGGTTAACAACCGGGGTGCTGAAAGCGCCTGAGGGTTTAGCCCCAAAATTTGGAGAGGGGTTTGTCCGTGGAACCTCAGGTGCAGGCTGTGGATCAGGAGGTGGGGATGGGATCTGATCCAGATCAGTGGGATCGAGCAGATGAGAAGCAAGAAAAGAAGCTGTGCCAGGAGAGAGTGGCGGGGCAGCCAGACCAGTTGAAAAGGGATCCGGCGAGGAGGTGACCGGGAGGATATTCTGGGCATCAGAGATATCAGAAAGCGGAGGAACGAAACCCGGAGGGGCAGAGTTAGGGTTAATGAAAACGACCTGACCTTCCAACGGATCCTCGGAGAAATCCACGAGGTTCGTTTCCGGTAAACCTTCCATGCCGGACAGTGAATGTAGCCTCCCGTCGCTGGTGCTGATCTGTCGTTCACTCGCATCCCTAGCTGCCGAAAACTGCTCCATCATGTGGTCCTGTAGCTGCGATCTGCGGCTATCCTTTCCTTCGCGGTTACTGTTGTCGCGCGCCGTCAGAGCCTAAACCCATCGCCGAAAATCTCTCCTACCACTAGTCGCCCTCAATTATATATATATATATATATATATATATATATATATATATTCCCATATTCTGATAATATAGTCTGTTTATATTATAAAATATATCAGTCTCAATTTGCCACACGGTAAACTAAATTTATTTGTCGGTATATGAAATTGCAGATAACAAGGAACTGTATTGATCCAAATATATCATAAACCAAAAGCAGACTGCTTTGAGAAAGCCAGAATATGAAAGCAAAGTCAGATGAGATGGTACCGAGGGTGATAAAATATTAATATATAAGTTGTATATAATAAATGAATCATATAATGTTTTACAATGAATGAACTCTTAATATAAAGATAACATATGGAAATTTTTGCATTTTTATAAAGGGTTGTATTTATTGTATTAACTAGTATTTGCACTAAGAGGTAAAAAGAAATTTTGATCACAGGAGTAAGAATATGGAAGTAAGTAAAATTAATAGTTAAGTAAAATGTTATTAGATAAATTTAATTTACAATTGGAAATTGCAGCCTAAAAAATGTCTACTTGTTTAAAACTCAGATTTATTTCTCTTCAGATTCTACATATGCTTGAAATCCATGATTGTGATACAAACTTCAAATATTTTTATGAAAGAATACCTATGACTTTATGTAACCACCAGAGCCATAACTGCATTTCTTCGACCTGGATCGCATAATCTTCATCCACCAAAGCTCGAATAAGTTTCAAATATGCAAAGCATGGCATCCTATGCCTCAAAAAGACCTAAACATTATGTATAGCTGAAATATTTTTAGATTCGAACACTTTCAACACAACATTTAGTAAAGACCAAAACGTAGCATATAAGAAATTTAGAAATCTGAATGGTTTCACATTAAAATAGTCCATATTCATGTTGGATTCTAGTGAATAGAATATACCTGTACTTTGATAACTTTCTGCAATTTGGACTTTATTATTGCCTTCTCATATGTATGTGCCTCAATATAATTAGTGGCCATTAAAAAAGAAGTTTACAAGTACTTTGATAACTTTCTGCAATTTGGACTTTATTATTGCCTTCTCATATGTATGTGCCTCAATATAATTAGTGGCCATTAAAAAAGAAGTTTATAATCAGTTGTTTCTGGACTCAAACACTGTTCTTCAGTTGCTATTTTTCCACATTTTTTTGGATAGGATCTTGCTTCTCGTTCTAAATTCTCCATTTTGGATTGATTTTTGGATCAAGATGAAAATAATGTGATATTCAATGGACAAAGTGAAAAAGCAGTAAGTCAATAATTGGCTTAGTGCATGGTGCTTAATATTATCCATATCTCTTCTTTATATAATATTGCTTCTGAATTCTCCATCCTACTGGCTTTGTGAATAAAGCTATATATAATTATCCTTCTTTTTGGCTCATTCTGTTTTCCAATTTAAAAATTATGAGTTTGTGATCCTCGACATTGAAAATTATGTAAGATTTTGATTTCTAATTGTAGAAAGGAAACGATTGCACAACATACATTAAACCTTGTCACTTTTCCTTGAGCATGTGAGCATACACAATGTTGCAAAACACACACAAATGCCTCATAAATGGTTTCCTACCACTCCATAGCTATTTTAGTTTATTATATGAAACTGTGTTGGTAAGATTCTACAAACACACAGATACCTCATATATGGTTTCCTGCCACTCCATAGCTAATTTGATTTATTATATGAAATTGTGTTGGTTTAGATTCTATTGATCAAATAGACAATGTAGTAAATTACTTCTACCCAACAATTCTATACAATTATGATATTATCTTACATTTTAGCGTGTTACAAACCATCCTTTATGACTTAAATAACAACTACCATCAAAATGCTTTGTCATACTAGGGTGCACGGGACACTTTCGAAGATTTTGGAAGAACCTCTTCAGAACCACCAGAACATAGACTCCTTAAACCTAAATCATCACTACCATCAAAAAAAGGTTGTCATACCTTCAGATACAATTTCCATTCTTTGCAATTTCAAAAACCTCATCCTCCAAAGCAGTACTACTAAAGCCTTTTGAAGTTGGTATAGAATTCAATCTCCCAATCTCTTGAGGTTCTTAAACAGAGTCCACTCTCTGGAAACCCTGATCATAGAATGTACCTTCCCTTGTTATTATGCAAGCATTACATGACGTGCCATTGCACATTAATGTGTAATAATTTCAGGATATGCAATATACTTATCAGCATAGTTATGAGACTGGAAATATACTCAGGCATCATCACTCTGATCAACTTCAAGTCTCCTGGACAAACGTTGAACCCCGTCAGCAACCAATTTCAAATCCCTAACATTGTCATCAGTTCTCTCCACCACCTCCATTAAGGTGATTTCACCATTAGCCACAGATGAGGATGCACCCACAATAGATTCATTTGGGGAATTAACAAAAACCTCAGAGATGTTCCCCCGATTGCCTCAACAAACACACCATATTGGATTTTTGACTCATCTTCCTCCTCCAACACTCTCTCCACAACATTTCCACCATAATCAGATGCATTCCATTGGGGTTTCAGAATACCATCCTCACGCCCATTAAAGAAAAAACTCTTGAAAATTTCTGAAAATACAATGTCATTCAAACGACCATTTCTGCAAGAGCCCAAGTCCTTAATCACCCAACGGTTGTGTGCTTTCTCCTCAGACTCTATTTCCTCTGTGCTGAAATCATCCATGTGCCCATTTATTAGCAATCGCTTTACATCTCCTATCTTTGACAAGTATGTCGTCATTAACATGCATGTGAACCAGTTCGATTGGTTGATATTGCCTTCTGCAAAACTTGAGACATTACGCATTGAAAATGCACATTCCTCACACATTCCATGACTATCTACCAACTTCCTATGGGTGAAGCAATAACCCATCAAAGATATCTCTCTAGCATGGAATTCACATATGAGTTTTCTATAAGTCCATTGGTCCAGTAAAAGACCTAGTCTCAAGTTATGTGGATTAAGTAGATGACCCAGTCATTGAAGCAGGCTAACCAACTTCTCAAGGCTTGCTAATTAATAGTTGAGAGATTTTGCACCATGAATTGTTGGCACGTTGTCTCGCTAATTCTTTTTATGTGGATTAAGTAGACGACCCAGCCTATGAAGCATTTGTTGAAGAAATTGAGAGTGAGCTTCTAAACTATTTTAAGCAAGTGCACAAGGAGCCCAACACAGACAGACTTCAGGACATAAGGAAAATTACAAGGCACATACCAAAACTTATTTCCGAGGAGCATAACCAACTCCTTCTCAGGCCTGTTGACCTACCGGAAGTAGAAGCTGCTGCACACCAGTTGAAGGATGGGAAAGCGCCTGGTCCGGACGGCTTTACCTCAAATTTCTTCCATTCTTTCTAGGACCTAATCAAAATGGAAGTTTGGGAAGTTGTTGAGGAATCAAGAGCCATGCGATGGATGCTTCCAGGAATGAATGCCACATTCATAGCCCTTATTCCTAAGGAAGCACATCATAGCACCCCAGACAAGTTCAGACCTATTGCCCTTTGCAACATCATTTACAAAATTGTCTCCAAAGTCATAGCTTCTAGACTCAAATTGTTGCTCCCTCTAATCATCTCTCCGGAGCAATCTGGGTACATCGAAGGCAGGCAAATCACGGACGGAATCATCTTGACTCATGAAATTATACATTCCTTGAAACATCTCAAAAAATCAGGTATGTTGCTGAAAATTGATCTTTCTAAAGCTTTTGATAGTCTAAGCTGGCAGTACATCAAAGAAGTCCTTCTAGCTTTTGGCTTTGCTCCTCCCTGGGTCAGGTGGATCATGAGCCTTATCTCTTCATCGTTCTTCTCGATTCTGATTAATGGCATTCCCTCTTCCCCCTTTCATCCCTCTCGAGGCATTAGACAGGGAGACCCTCTGTCTCCTTTTCTTTTTGTTATTATGGCAGAAGGTCTAGGCCGGTATATTAAATACGCTCAACACTCTCACCTCCTTAAAGGTCTGTCAATCCATAGCTCTTCCACCTTTACCCACCAGCAATTTGTGGATGACAATATGTTGTATGGTCATCCTTCAGTCCAAGAAGCTCGTCAATTCAAAATGATCCTTTCGGATTTCTCGAATGCCTCTGGAGCTTCTATTAACAAAGTCAAATCTCAATTATTCTTCTTTCACACTCCTCCAGTGACCCAAGCAGCCATTGCTCGCATTCTTGGTTTTTCTATTTCTGGTTTGCCTTCAACCTACCTAGGTGCTCCCTTAATAGCCTCGGCCTTGAAGCACTCCGCTTGGAAGATCCTTCTAGAAAAGATGGAAGCTCGCCTTACATCTTGGACTCACCGAACCCTCAATATGGCAAGCAGATTAATTCTTATTAAAGTTGTTCTTCAATCCTTGCCGCTTTATCTCTTCTCTATCCTAGCGGCCCCCAAATGGGTTCTTCAAGCTATCAAGATCATGCAATGATCCTTCTTATGGGGCAGCTCTGGGCTTGGCCGAAAATGGGCCCTTGTTAAGTGGGACACCGTTTGCCTTCCTAAGAGTGCTGGGGGAACTGGCCTCAGGGATCCTTATCATAGCAACATGGTTATGGGGGCTCGAATTTGGTGGAGATGGCTGACTGCATCTTTCACCCCATGGGCTTCTCTATGGAAGGAAAAATATGCTAATAATTGTCCAACAGAAGAGCTTGTCAGAATATCAGAAAATAGTACAGGATCCCTCATATGGAACTCAACCAAGCAGCACAGAAATTTAATCCAGCAGCATAGTTTCTGGGAAGTCAAGGACGGCAACACAACAAGATTTTGGGAAGACTCCTGGCAGCAACAACCCAAGATCAAGGATCTGTTCACTCACATGCAGATTCCGGAGCAGGATATTCAGGCCCATGAAAAAATTAACTCGTTATGGCTTCCTTCTTCTTCACAAGGTTACAGGAAATGGATCCAAGCGAATCAAATTTTAAGGAATGGATCTGAACAGGCCCAACAATCTCTAACCGCAGAGTTAATGAAAAGGAAAATTCTATGCTCGACTGATAAGGACATCCTTAGATGGGGTTATGAAGAAAAAGGCTCTTTCACCACCAAGGAAGCTTACAATTTAATAATGAAGGAGAACATGGTCAAAAACCCAATATGGAGCAAAGTCTGGGACTCTAACAACTGGCCAAAAATATCCACTTTTCTATGGCTCTTGAGTCATAACAGGATCCTAACATGGGACAATCTCAGGAAAAGGAAATATCATGGACCCTCCATGTGCCCAATCTGCAGACAAGATGAGGAAACCACAACGCACCTTATGCTCTCCTTTCCTAATGCGCGCAAGCTTTGGGAAAAAGTCAGCTTTCGTTGTCAGAAGGAGGGCCGCAAACAGGGGGAAATTACAGCCACTATCAGCAATTGGGACAGGAATCCTTATCAAAGTACAATCCTGAATTCTCTCTGGAAACTGATTCCGGGCTTTCTAGTGTGGACTATTTGGAAGGAGAGGAATAGGAGGATCTTTAATGATCAAGCTACGCCTCTGGAACAGCTGTGGAACACTATATGCCATAACATCAAGGAAACACTTCTTCTCCACAACTGGTCTCAGGAAGACTTTCCCTCGTCCCCCCAAGAACAAAGTATTTGGAATAATTGGAACCTTCAGTGGAATCAAGAACCCAGGGCCAGAGAATCATCTCAACCTTCCAAATGCCCTCCCGGAAATTGGACACCCCCTCCCATGCATATGTTTCAGCTCAACTTCGATGGCGCCTCGAAAGGCAACCCAGGGGATGCGGGGTTCGGAGGAATCTTCAGAGATTGCAGAGGCCTTCCGCTTCATACTTTCTTTGGTACAAGAGGATGGGACTCCAATAATTCGGCGGAGCTGGAAGGTCTTTGGCAAGGACTTATTCTTGCTCACACTAATGGATTCTTTCCACTTATCATAGAGGGTGACTCACAACTCATCATACATATGATTTCCAAAATCATGCAAGGCGCCCCATCAGAAAAAGTTAGCAGTAGTTGGAGATTGGCAAAAAGGCTCGAGCTTATTGAGGATTGGCTCTCATCTCATAGAGAAGTAACCTTCAAGCACATCCGAAGGAATGGAAATAAAGTGGCGGACCTATTGGCAAACATTGGGGTTAACTGTGAACTGGAACTTTGCTCAGGTCCATTATCTAGCTCAGTCCCAGAAGCCCAACTAATGGAGTTCAATAATTTGGTGAAGAATGATCTTAAGCAGGGAGGAGAAAACCGCCCAGATGCGGGTGATTCACGAAGTTATTAATGAGGAACTTAATGCGAGACGGCGCTCGGCTCTACCACCTGCCAGCCAGCGCATCCTCCCACAACATCACCTGGCTTAAGATGAAGCAATTCAAGGGCAATCAGATACGAAGGCAGATTCGACGGAAGATGGATTTTACTGTTCACATTCACCAAGATGAAGTTCGTAAGGTTTTATTCAGGGCAATTTTGGATTTCAATCTCACTGTTTGTGCTCCGGTTCATCTCTGTTGCAGACCTCCTGCTGATCTCCCCTGCAGATCTTCGATTTCCGGAATTCTGCTCAGACGCTGGGCGATTCTTCATACTTTTGTTGGGGGGCCCTCCTTCCACATTGAGTCTTGTTCCTTAAGCCTCTTTCAGATTCCTGATGCGCTCTTTGTTTCCTGGCATTCTCCTTTCAGTCTAGACGATTCTGTGCGCTCTCCTGGCGGCCTCACCATGGTTCGACAAAGAATGATAAGCCGTCGTGTTATGTTTCAATGGCATTTGCTCCGAGCTCCAGTGGCATCAATCCCTTGCTGGTTCCTCCAGGTGGCAGTTGCTTGGGAGACATGGAGCGGGATGGTGTCAATTGGTTCGATTATGAGTGCCCCATCATCGAGGAACAGATGGACCAGTAATGCTACGTGGTCGCTCACCTCTCTGCTATGTCTCTTCCTGGAGGTCATGGGTTAGGTTCAGCCCCTCTTAGTTTTTGTTATTCAGTCTCTGTTTTGGTGGTCATGCAAGCTGGTCCTGTTTTTTTTGTAACCTGGAAGTCTATGACTTTTTTGATAGGCTGGGTTTGTTTGAAACCTCAAAAAGATTATCCTCTTCTCAGCTCCATATATTATCAGTATATGCCAAGCTTAGTTGGCAGGTTTCTGTCATATTGTAAGTGTCTTTTTCCCAAAGTTTGGGTTAGCTCAGGCTCAGTGTCTTAGGTTCAACACTCTTATGCTACGGGCTGAGGCCTTTGCCTCTTTGTAACTATATTTTCCTCTTTTTTTTAATAGAATTAGTCTTTACTTAGAAAAAAAAAATAGTTGAGAGATTTTCCAATGTGAATTGCTGGCATGGTAAAGGCTCGTAAGTGTTGTTGTTGTTCGGCTCAGACCTAGAATTTCAAATCCTTTTTGCTTGTCAAACAAAAATTTCATGACGTTTTTACATGTTCAATGCCCTTCATTTTACGTTCTAAGTAAATTTAGAAATGTCAACCTCCCTACTCCCTAATTAGACAACCACTTTCCAAACTGTTTCATAGAATGTAGGATGCCAACTAAAAACTGCAACCTCTACCAACAAAAAACTACAACCTCTGCTCAGTTAAGAGAAATACCTTGTTTTCACAAATGTTGAATGCATTGAATATTCACCCTGCACACACATTGGAGAAATTAAATAAATGGATACAAAGGAGTTATCAATTTCTATTGCTTTGAAACTCCAATATAAGTCTATTCGATTTTTAGGGTAAGAAAAGCCTCAAGTTTTAGGGTAAGGAAAGCCTTCTTCGAAAACTGTTGGAACTTAACCCCATGACTACATAATTATCAATTGCCAAATGTTTATTTCAGTTCTGAAGTATCATCAATCTAAAGCTTTACAAGTCCAAAATTAAAAGATAATACCTTTGACCTTTAACCAGTCAACTGTAGATGGTTATGCCCAAAATTTTCTCTCCAATCCAACGTGAAAGAATAATGAATCATATCAACCTAAATCTTTACAAGTCCATAATAAAATATAATGTCTTTCTTTAATGAGTCAACATAGATAGTTATGCCCAAAATTTTCTCTCCAAGTGAAAGAACAATGAATCATTTATGCGGAACTGTGAAACGATAATAAAAAATATATCTAATGATAATCAAACATGTATCTAACTACCTATTCATGTTATATCTGAAATAATGGCAGAGACTTTCCAAGAGTAGATCGCTTTATAGTTATCCCTAAAATGCTTTAATTACTTTATGTAAATAGAGAGTGAGAAATAATAATGAGAGAAACCAAACATTCAGTCTAGCGAAATACACATTAATAGTCTAGCGAATAAAAGTGAAGTCAAACATTCCAAAGAATTATGTAGAATAGAAATTTAATAGTTAGGGAAAATACTCATCGAACACACATGGGATCGAGCGCTTGATTCAATTCGAGATTCATTGTCCTCAACAGGAATCCAGAATCTCAACAGTGTCGCTTAGTAGATTGGCATTGGATGCAAGAGAGTGGTTTATATTTAATGGTTTAGGTAATTCATGGTATATGTCTATGATATTTATTAAAATTTATTTATAGATATTTGAATAAAGTTGAATCTGTGATCAACAATAACTAGCAACAAATTTCACATTTGAATTTAGAGTCTACACGGCTTGAGCTAACCCTTAGAGCTATATCTTCTTTTTATTTACATAAACATTATCTTCTTTTTCAAAATTTTCTTCAAAATTGCTTTTTCCTCCAAAGTCCTCCAAAAGAAAGGTAATAAAATTTATTTTTATTTTTAATTTAATTTTACCTCTAGAAGAATTTTCAAAACCTTCTCCATTCTAGTGATATCATTATGATATGGATGATTAATTATAATCCATAGACATTTCCTTCCATGAAAGTTGCTTCTTGCATTTTCGCATTTATACAAGGTTGAAGATTGGAGAGTGTATTAATGCATGAATGATAATTTGAGTCTTTCTTGTGCATTTTTCTACTCATGACCTCAATTTTGTAATTGAACAAGCCATAACTTGATCTTAGCATGTAGAGGATTATTCCGCACATTGATATGTTTGCCTTAGCACCATCGTAACTTGAGCCATGTATTAGTTGGAGAATAGAATAGAGAGGAGTCCTTGAGCACTAAGAAATTTGTACAAGTTTGTTGATATATCATATTATCCATGTTGAGAAACCGTTTGTTATATTTTGTTAAAGATATTGACTTATAAAATTTCCTTGTGTATTTACAAACCCCAATTGAGTTCTAAAATGAGTGTTGCCTTAGTACCCACTCTAAGTTTTTCTACCATCCTTGTTTCATGGAAGTATTTTATGGATTCTTTAAAGAATGCATCATTGACTTTAATCCTTGGGTTTTCTTCATCATCATGGTCATTGTCCTTGGCTTTTTCTTCAAAAATAATTTTTTTGTTGTTTCTAGTTTCTTTGAGCATGTTTGATTATAATAATTTTTTCATATTTGTATTTTTCAAATGTTTTAGTTATTGTATTAATGAGTTTAATTCTCATTTGATAAAAAATGAAAATATAGTCTTTCTTGCTACATCCATGATATAAATATATATAAAATGGCGATGGAAAAACATATGATCGTTTAACTTCATCTATGAAAGTTTTCACTCTGATACCAAATGATTTGTAGAAGCCAAACATGTTTACTCAATTATATTAGAATAATTAACATATTATATGTAAATAAAATAAAATAAAATGAATCAATGATATGATTTTTTTACAATGAATGGACCCCTACTATAAATATATTTCACGGGTGTTTTTTTGCATCTTTTTAACATATCTATGAATTAGAGCACCATACTCACTAACAAGCTAATCTAGAATGTATATAAAGTGAAATGAAAAGTATGAACATGAATAGAAACACACATAAAGAAAGTTGTAGAGAGAACAATAATATATCGAGAACTACATTATCTTAATAAGTGAAATAGAAAAAGGTTATGAAATATAAAGCTATACAAGCTAGTTAGAATGGTGGTAGCTTATCTATGAAGATATGTTGAAATTGCAACAAGAAAATCCTAATTTAGTTTCCCTTGAATTAAATTAGGAGAAAAATTGTAATTCCACATCACAAGACAACTTGTACAAGTTAACTAAGTTAAATTGACTTATTTGGTTCAGTTAATTTGAGTTGAGGGTCTCACTAGAGTCATGTAGAGTGGCTCCTACTTTATAGGAGCCCTGGTTGAGTTTATTTTGAGTTGTAATTAATTAATTTAGTTTAATTGAGTTAGAGTCAGATAAACTAGTTCCAACCGTTGGAGGAACTCGTAGGAGGTGTAATAGTGGGGTGTTGCTTCATGTGTTCAACTAGTTAATTGATAATTCAACTATAAATAAGTCATGCATGTGAGATCTGAGAGTTACCCAATTGATATTGGATTTCAATGGAAGTGTACTATCGATTGTATAATCATCCAAATTGTATAGGTGGTGCATGCAGTCAAAGGAAGGCCTATGATGGATTACGTAATTCCAATTGATGAAATTCCCTAATTAATAGGGGCTAATTCCCAAGGAACTAACGTAAGGAAATAGGGACTTGGGAAAGCATAAAATTGGTTAAGTATTGGCCAAGGATTGTCTAAGAAGCTGTGAGAGATATAGAGATAGTGCAGAGGTTGCTCGGGCTTGAGAAAATCTTTGTAATCTTCTCATACTTTTTTACTAATGCAATATACATATAGCAAGGCTTTTTAGTTCTTGCTTTCCCTGGGAAATCATTTTGTAATGTTTTGATTGAATTATTTCTCTTGTATGCTTCATGATTTTGCAATTGTTAATTGTTTCAGTTGATGAGTAGAGTAGATTCAATTATTTTGTTTTAGCATATTACATAAGAAGTTTGAATCTACAAGGAATTTCTACATGGTATCAGAGTTGAAATATCAGTAGAAGAGAAGAATACGAGTTTATCTTTATAGGTGAAATCGAATTTGCAGGATCATTATTTAGATCCAGCGGGATGTCTTTCTATGGATTGAGACTCGAGTATGCCTTGAGGGTGGCTTAAATTATATTACTTGGAAGGAAAAGATGGAGGCAGTGTTGAAAGACAATGGGTTGAAGGAATTCATAGACAATGATATTCCTAATCCTCCAACAACTGATGCTCAAGATCTGGCAGAGTGGAAGAAATGTTTGGCAAAGGCAAGGAGGATCATACTAGAAGGAGTTCGAGATCATATTGTCTCGAATATCCGTTGGAAGGATACACCATATGCAATGTGCCAAGCCTTGATAGACTTGTTTCAAAAGAACATTGACCACAAGAAGTTGGCACTGAAGGATAAGCTTAAGAAAATCAAAATGGAGAAGGGAAACACAATACCACAATACTTGAGCAGGTTCACCCAATGTTGGGATGAGCATGGGAGCATTGGTATTACAGTTTTTGCAGAAAATGAGGTTAGCCTAGCACTTCTAGGCCTTCCCAAGAGCTGGTACAACTACCAAGATTAGGTAAATGGGAGGGAGCGTCTACCAAAGTGGGAGTGTTTGTGGTCTGATTTGGAGCAAGAAGAGATAAGGCGATACACTAGAGATGGAACTTCATCAAAGCATAATGATGAGGAGAATTGTGCCTTGGATGGAAAGGCAAAGAAAGGGGAATGGAATAAATCCAAATCCAAAGGGAATTCCAATCAGGGTAGAAAGAAGGACTTATCAAATATTAAATGTTTTCATTGTCATGAGCTAGGACACTTGCCACAAACTGTCTGCACAAGAAGGCCGACAAGAAGCCCATAGGAGGAGCGGCAAGTGAAGCTCTAGCTTCACAATTTGAGTTGGATTTCACCCTCATTAATGCATGCATGGTGACATCGATGATGGGTAGTGTGCGGTGTATGGATAGTGGAGCCTCATTCCATATGACGGGAAACAAATAATTTTCCAGTGACTTGGAGGACAAGGACCTCCATATGCACATCAAGATGGGAGATGATGGAAGGTATAGCGCAACTGACATCGATGTTGTTACCTTTCAAAGGGAGTCTGGTTCTTCTCTCACATTAAAGGATGTCATGTATGCTTTGAGTCTAAAGAAGAATTCAGTTTCAGTGGCTATGTTGGAATTGTAGAAATTCCTTGTAGATTCAAACTGCTAATTGTAATTTACTAAAACAATAGACTTGAATCTACTCTACTCATCAGTGGAAACAATTAAATGATCATGAAATCATGAAGCATACAAGAGAAAGAATTAAATCAACACATTACACAATGATTTCATGGGGAAAGCCACAACTAAAAGCCCCTGCTATCTGTATATTGCATTAGTCAGAAAATATGAGAATATTACAATTCTTTGCTCAAACTCGAGAAACCTTTGCATTATCTCTATATGTCTCATTTCTTCCTAGACAAGCTCTGGTCAATACTTAACCAAATTTTGGCTTGCCCAAGTGCCTATTTACTTGGGTTGTTTCCTTGGGATTTATCCCCTATTAATTAGGGAAATTCGTCAATATGAATTAGGCAATCCTCATAGGCCTTCCTCTCACTACATGCACCACCTATACAATTTAGATGATTATAGCACTGATAGTACAATGTCCTTGAACTCCAATATCAACTAGGTAACTCTCAGATCTGACATGCATGAGTTATTTATGAGTGAATCATCAGTTAACTGGTTGAACACATGAAGCAAAACCCCATTGTCTGACCTCCTACTAGTTCCTCCATAAGTTGGAACTATTTTAATTGACTTTAACTCAGTTAAATTTAATTAATTATTTACAACTCAAAATAAACTCAACCATGGCTCCTATAATGTAGTAGACACTCTACATGACTCTAGTTAGACCCTCAACTCGAATTAACTGAGCCAACTAAGTCAATTTAACTTACTTAATTCGTACAAGTTGTCTTGTTATGTGGAATTACAATTTTATTCCTAATTTAATTCAAAGAAAAAAATAAATTAGGATTTTCTTGTTGCATTTTCAACACCCCCTCTCAACAAGAAAGGGATTATCAGATACCCCAATCCTGCCTCTATGAAACTCAAATTTTCCTCTTGACAGTGCCTTAGTTAAGATGTTTGCATCATGTTCCTCTGTAGGAATGTACTCTAGCAACATGATTCTTCTCTGCACACAATCTCATAGATGGTAATACCAGATGTCGATATGCTTGGACCAATCATGAAAAAATGGATTCTCAGAGAGTTTGATACAACTCTTATTGTCACAGTAAATCACTGTAGGACCCATATGCTGACCAAATAACCCAACAAGGATCTTCCTCATCCAAATAACCTCATAATCTACTTGACTAGCAATGATGTACTCTGCTTCTACTGAACCGAGTGCAACTGATATCTACTTCCTATTGTACCAAGAAATTCTTGTTGACCCAATACTAAAGATTCCCCCTGATGTGCTCTTCCTTTTGAATGGACTCCCTAACCAATCTTCATTTGTGAAGCCTTGAAGCTTGACTCCCTCTATCCGTTTGTGCCAAATACCAAACTGTGTGGTGCCTCTAAGGTATCTCAACACATGTTTACCTTCCTTCCAATAAATTTTGGTTGGCTTGACCATTGCTTGACTAAGCTGGTTAACTGCAAAACATATGTCAGGTCGTGTGTTCACCAAATACATAAGTGAACCCACAAGTTGCCTATATATAGTATCCTCCACTACTTCTCTTGAAGTAGCATCTTCCTTCATCCAATTCCCTGCTAGAGGAGTCTCCATGGGTTTGCTTCTCTCCATATGTAACTTCTTCAATATATTGTTGGCATAGTTTCCCTAAGAGACAAATATTTCCTCATCTCCTTGCCATACTTCCATACCAAGGAAATAATGCATGAGCCTGAGGTCCTTCATCTCGAATTCTCTTGAAATATCCTATTTACAAGATTTTACCAGCTTCTTATCACTTGTTAAAATTAAATCATTGAAATATAATACTATAATCAATAATTTACCTTCAACCATAATATGGTAAAGGTTTGCATCTACTTCACTTTTGGTGAAGCCCAACTTGGTGAAATAGCTATCAATCCTGGTGTACTAAGTATTGGGTGCTTGTTTCAATCCATACAACACTCGCTTGAGTCTGCACACATGTGACTCTATGTTGAAGGTCTCAAATCCTTCTGGCTTCTCAATGTACACATCTTCTTCAATCACTCTGTTGAGGAATGTTGTCTTCACATCCATTTGATGTATCTTCCATCCCATCTACATTGAAAGTGCTAGAATATATATGATTGAAGAGAACCTTGCTACTGGAGAAAAGGTCTCCTTTTAATCAATTCCCTCCACCTGAGAGAACGCTCTAGCCACAAATTTTGCCTTATGTTTCTCCACACTCCCATCTGCTGCTTGCTTTACCTTGTAAATCCATCTAGAACTCACCACTAACTTGTTTGTTGGTCTTGGGACCACTTCCCAAACATTGTTTCTGATAATGGAGCCATACTCCTCTACCATGGAATCAACCCATACTAGTTGTTGCATTGCTTCCTCGAATGAGGATGGCTCAATCTATACACTCTCACTCATCAAAGTTGTTGTAGCTCCTAGAGACAGCCTATGGGTTGAAAGGAGACTAGTGCCTAGGACATCTTGATGAGTGCTTCTAGGATCTACTGATATTTTCTAATACACTCAGTATTTATCATATTCGAGGTGAAATTGATTCAAGACCTCCCCTAAGAGGATAAATACAAGATTGAATTCCAAATGGAACTCACAGAAGCATTAATATATGGCTTTAGCAACCAACATCATATACACATGTAATTTTACATGTCTTTTGCAGTATATCATATGGAAGAAATAAAGAGGAAAGAAAACCAATGCACATGGCTTAAACTCAATAATATTGTTCATTGAAGTTTAGTGTGAAATGTATAAGAAGGATGTTTAAATGAAGTGTTGAGATACATGGAGCACATTTTAAGGATAACAATCCATATGAATTATAGGCATCTTTAATCAACATTATACCTAGATGAATCCATAATTCCATGAAAAACATATCTAGTAGTTGATATTACATGTAATATGAGAAGAAGAGTGAGAACATATGGAACAAACACAAGAATAAATACGTACTACACATTTATATGAGCTCACCAAAAACTTTTATTAATCTTCCACAGAGCATACATTTCATTGAAAACTTGCAGAGCTTCTCTCTTGGAAAACCAAAATTCTGAACCCTTGATTATGTATCATAAACTATTTTTATAGGGCCATAGAGGGACAACCGATTACAAAATGTTCTTTCTTGATTTGGCAGTGAATCATCATAACAAAATATCAGCGTGCTCAATGGCACAATTGTACTAACCGAATTCTAACTAATTGACATAGTTTCTTCTGAAATAAAATATTTACATAAAACAAAAAATTAAAGTGTCATGATCGACATGATCAACAACAACCTTATTTTATTCATGGTAAAAAATTTATGGAGGCAGCGTCGTTGGGTTGATGATCTAGAGCATAGGAGGATTGACAAACTGCTCACACCTTGATATACGATCGTGAGATTCGTGACCCCTGTATAGTCTAACCTAAGGCAGAATAAGGTCTTTACCAACCGTAACAACTGGAATTCCTTTTTGAGATAGTTAACCATTGTTTTACCTTTAAGGGTGGCAATCTTCTCATGAGAAGAATTTGCCTTGATTTTGGCCTCCACTAACATTTATATGTATTGTGTCCATGGGATTAACATTACCACAAGATCCTAGCAACTAGGAAACCCTGCCTTGACTCTTTCATTAAACTCATCAGGGAAAGCATCCACATCTTTCTATACCACCCCTAGGCATTCCTCAACTTTGACTTTGGCCTCCTCCTTCTCGACAACTTTAGAGATCTCCATGATAGTAGACACTCTATCCACTACATCAATTAGCCTCAACTCACTAAGTGGCCTTTCATTCGCAATCTGAATGAACTTCTTGGAAATTTGGGAGTTCTTTTCCCCATCTTCTTTGGAAATTAAGATGAAAAAATAATAATCCTTGATCACAACCTTTTGTTCATCCATCATAGTTATGGACTCCTAGTTGGTTTTCATTTCTGCTATGATTTCATCCCAGACAAGTTTCTTGGCCTATAGGAGAGACATGTTTCCTTTCAGCTTGCCTTTTATCTCAACAATCTCCTCGTTTGTTGCATGTAGGTTCTTACCAATTAGGTCTCCATTGGTCCTGGTTGCCTCATGTTATTTTTCTTTTTGTGCTAGGTTTCTTTACGCAGTGTCCAAATCGTTCTGCACTTTCTTAAGCTCCCCTTCCTAAAGGTGGAGTTCAATGAGGGTCTTGGTGAGTTACTCTATGGGATTTTGGGTATTTTTAGGTGTAAGCACTACACAATTGTGTGTGTCTATCCTCTGCTAAAGTTTTGTTGCTTGCTACTTGAGGGCTACTATCTCATTATTTCTTTATATCATTTATTTGGCTAGGATTTCTTTCTCTTCTTCCACCTGTGCAAGTTCCTTAGATTACACATGTTCACTTCCTGGCATCTTCAGTTTGTGCCTTAACTCTTGTATTTCTTCTTGTGAAATTTAGAGGAGGGATTCAAATGCAACTTTGTCTTCTAGATTTACCCCCAACTTCACAATCATATCTTTGAAGCTCTCATTCTACATGTGCAGAGCTCTGGAGTTAGCTCTCTCCTATTTCAACCTTGTTGCGACCTTCTATAGTAGCTTCTCAGCCTCAATGATGGTCATTGTATTTCTATTGAGCTCATTGTAAAAAATTCCCCCCACTTGCCTATGGAATTTAATGTTTTCCAGCAAAGGGACACTGGTTAAGTCTAATGAAACGTCTAGGGCCTTGAACTAAGAGCCCGAAGGCAGTGACTATGCTAGTGGGTGTTTCAGTGAGAAATTCATTTTATTTCTCTCTAAGTCCATGGCAGCCAAAAGTCTGGTCTGATACAGGATTAAGTGAGATGCCATTTGTTGCTGCATCTCTTCCCTTACCTTCTTATTTCTTTCTTCAATGGCCTTCCCAATAGGCCGACCTGGCTTAGTGGCAGTTCCACTTCCTTTGGAACTTTAAATAGCTACCTATGAAGAGGATGAGGTAGAAATCTGTAATGGGTCTTCCAAAGTCACTCGAAAACTCAGTTGATCTGGTTTTGTCTCTACCCTTTATCTCTTGGGTCTTTGTCTTTTTACTAGGGTGTACATCTTCCATCTCGACATATTCAGTTTGGTCAATGGTCCTTTTATGTTCCTTTTCCTTCGATGTTGGAGTATCGATATCCATCTCTATATTAATAGGCCACAAATTGAAGTTAGATTTCCATTTGATCTCAGGCCCATCCTCATGTTCATTCTCAGGCCTATCCTCATGTTCATAAGTCAAATCCTTTATGCTCTCTCTTCTCTTGGAAATGATGCCATGAGGAGCATAATTCCAAACTTCCCCTAGGTCAAAATTCATCTGTTTGAGTAATTCCTCAACTACTATATGGGACTGCTTGGAATTGACAATAAAAGGTCCCACAGGCTTTCCCAACTTAAAAATATATCCCTTCTTAGCATGGACAAATTTAATTTGGTATACATTAAAGCTCTATCTATTGAATTCAAGAGTGAAAATTCTCATGGGCAAAAACACAGGCAAGCAATAAGGAGGAAGCTCACACCCATAGACCCTGATTTTTGTGAAGTCCTCAAATAGGTACCAGTCCCCCACCTTGGTATCCTTGCAAAGTTGAAGGATTGCCTTTTGCTGAGGGAGAACTCTAGGAGGAGAAACACCATGAATGATTTTACAGGAAATGGCCATGTAGGAGGATATAAATTGGGAATAGCCCTCGGGATCTTTTCTCTTCCTAGCAGTAACATCCCAGTCAAAAACAAACTTCCTATGTTTGTTGGAAGCCACCAAACTGAGACCTGGGAACTAGAATTCATCCACATGAGTGTACACAAACAAGAATAACAACCGGGAGTGATACTTGAAATAGGAGGTGGTGGGGAAATGGTGCAACTGTAATCTTATGGCCTTAGCTAGGTAAGCAGGGATGTCGAATAAATGGCCAGGCTGCATCATTTTCCTTAGAAACCCTAGAGAGGATTTATTAGTTATATTAACATTTTCATCCCCAAATATATGACCAATTAGGGATAGGATAGGATGAATATGCTCTATGAAGAGGTTTATTGGGAAACTTTTAGCAATAGGCAGAGACTGTAGGCCAGGGGCCAGGACCATTTGCAAAAAGGATTGCTGCTCATCAGCTGGAAGGATAGTGTAATGGTAGACCAATGTGGTTTCTGTGAACTGCTGGGGTTCAAAGGACCTTGGGTAATTAGGGCCTTCTGAATTAGCTTTGGGGTCACTTCAAGGATTTTGACCTCAATTGAGGAGAAAAAATTGTTCTTCTTGTCTATGGAAGCAGCGGCTAGCTAGGATTCAAACTCAGGGATATGTTGTACTGAGGGTGCAATTTGGTAGTACAAGCCTGAGTCGACCACTATAAATGGATCTTCCCTCTGACATGGCTACCATACAAGTCGAATTGAAGGTTTGTGAGATGGTAGGCACTAGAGGGGTCAACAATTTGTGCCTCAGTGTCCATCAGATGCTCGACACTAGAGGAGGGTTTAACCTCACGGGCTTTAGAGGGCTTGGGGGCCACCTTCTTCATGTTCCAATGAATATTCAAATAAATTGCAAGTGAAAGGGACTAGCTGGTTACTTGGTTTCCCTAGAGATAGCTGAAAATGACGTTGGAGGGAGGTACTAGACCAATTGAGTAGTTGGATGGCATTTGTGGAACACACAGAAGGCGGGAGGCATTTTCACTGGGAAACAATATGAAACCTTCAAAAATTTGAGGCAAGAAGGGTTTTTATAAGCGAAAAGGCGACAACGGTCAACTGACATGGGATGATGTCATAGGAGGACTTGTGGCAAGAGGGGATTGGGTGGTGACAGATGACAAGTGGACGAGAGCAAGAGGAGGGCAGAGATGTTATCATTTTAATTTGAACCCCTCACTCGCTTGAATTGGGGACAACGGACTAACTATTGTGGCAGGTGGTCCCCACCATCCTCTGATGGTTAAGACAGTGGGACGCCGGATCCATTAGCTACCCCCAAAAATTAATTTGGGTCATTGGATCGATGGGCCCTCCAAGTTGACTTGTCAACTCTGGGGGGTAGCGCCTGTCTGTCACCCGGGCAAGTTACCCCCTCGAAATGTTTTCGGGGAAAATAAGGCATAGATGGACGGTGATCCGCCCATAACCTGCTCGGACTTTAACCAGAAGGACATGTATGCTCCAAAACTCTTCCTTTGGTTGGTTGCGCTTACTTAGTGGGGGGGCCATGAGCGCGGGTTTGAACCTTAGAACTTCTTCCATGGTGCTAGGGACTGATAATTGCCCCCATCACTGATTTAATTGATTTTTTAATTAGGAACCTTGAATTTGATCTCTTAACCCTCTCTACATAAGCAATAAATGGAAAAAACATTAGATCCAACTGGGGACAATGTATTCTATACAATGCATTGAGAACTTGTAGATTAGTGCCTTACACCCTGGGTATAGAGTCATTTTATTTAAAATTCTATAAAACAAAAAGCAATATTAAAAACCACAAAACAATGTCTGCATTTAAAATGGCTCACCAATATTTACAGTGGGTGAGAGTGGACTTCTTGAGTGTTGGAAGTAAGGCTTGAGAAACTTCCCATTCACTGGTAGCTCAATCACTTCACCATCTAAATTTTCCAGCTAGAAGGTATTATTCCCTTTTGCTTTAGCAATCTTGAAAGGTCCAAATTTCGGAGGCTCAAACTTGCCATGTTTTCCTTTGTCTTCTCTTCTAACACCCCATCTAAGTAGTAAATCTCTTGGTTACAAATGTATTTTACCTTCCTGTTAAACAAGGACTTCATATTTTCCCGGTAACTGATCAAACTCTGATTTACCTATTCTCTGATCTCTTACAGTTCTACCAACTAATTTATCCTTCTGGTTAGAGCATTTGTCTCCTCCTCAACATCTTGTAAGATTTTAGCTACTAGCATAACTAACTATGTGGGGAAAATTGTAGCCTTCCCATAAACCAACTCAAAAGGGGACTTCCCCATGGACCTCTTGGTGGTAACCCTATTGGCCCATAGGGAAGATTTCAGCTGTGAAACCCAATTCTTCTAATTTTTTGATATTGTTTTCTTTAGAATCCTTACTAAGGTTTTATCTGAAGATTCAGACAATCCATTTCCTTGTGTATAATAGGTGGTAGAATGGCATACTATAATGTTACATTTTTGGCAAGAAGCAATAAACTTGGTTGACTTGAACACATGAGCATTGTCAATGACAAAATTCTTGGGGCAACCAAACCTAGAAAGGATGTTTTCCTCCATGAACTTAATGACTACAACATCTGTTTCATTTCTGGATGGGGTCGCTTATACCCACTTAGTGAATTAATCAGTCGTTGTGAGTATCCACTTGTGCTTATCGCTAGAAGGTGGGTGTATTTCCCCAATGAAATCCAACCCCCATTACCTGAAAGGTTCTTCAATGAAAATAGGGATTAAAGGAAAATGTGATAACTTATGTTATTATACAAACCTTTGGCACTTATCATAGGCTCGAACATAGATATGCACCTCACCAAACAACTTAGGCCAATAAAATTTTGCCTTGAGGATTTTGTGGGTTGTAGCTCTCTAGCTGTAATGTCCTCCATGGACACAATTATGGAATTCATCAATCACTTCATGGATTTCTTCTTCAACCAAGCATAGGATTAAAATCCTCACTGGGTCCTTCCAATACAATTGGCCATTTGAGATAACAAATTTGTGGGCTTACAAACTTAGAGCCTTGTACACAGTTTTGTCAAAATTCACTGAGCACCTCAGAAAAAGTATATAATGGAAAATATGTTTATACCAGTGGAACACAATGTATTTAATCTGAATTTTCTAAGTTGAGGTTTCAATCCCTTGATGTTGCTCCAATTTTTCACTTTCTCCATATTTTCCAGCCAGTAAGTTTATGCCCAATGCTTGGAAATTTGCTTCAGATAGAATTTTAGATAGCCCTTGCCCCCTGATCAGTTTGGTAGGTTTGATATCCATATCATACTCTTGTATTTTAGAAATCCATTTGCCTCTTTTCCCCTCATTATCACCTTGCACCAGGATATATTTCACAGCAGTTGTAGGAACATAAGCAGTTATATTAGATTGCATGGCATAGATACTAAAATCCTTCAGGGATTTGACCAAGGCATAAACAAGTTTCTCCAAAATATTTTATTTTAGCTCAACATCTCGTAGCACCTGACAAAAAAAATGTAATTGGTTGCTCATGCCCTTCATCATTCTTCTGCAGTAAGACAACAACCACTGTGTGAGGGGAAGCAAAAGAAAAAATGAAAAATGGCGTTAAATAATCTAGGTTGTCTAATACAAGAGCTTTTGCGAAATCCTTTTTGATTCTAGAAAATGATTCCAGAGCTTCTAAAGTCAACTTCACTTCCTCATCCTTCTTCAACATCTCTGTAATTTCTTTGAGTATCTCAACATAATTTGGTATAAACCTCCTTAAAAATTTGATCATTCACAAGAAAACCTGGATTTATTTCTTATTTCTTGGTAATGGGATGTTTTTATGGCTTCCACCCTTTTGGGGTCAATCTTCACCCCCTCCTTTTGCATAATGTTCCCTAGCATTTTTCCCTCACTCAGAGCAAACTGAGATTTCTTAGGACTTAAAGACAGCCCATACTTTCTACATTTCTCAAGAGTGAGCATTAGATGTTCAATGTGCTATTCATCTATTTTTGAAAAAACAGTGATGTTTTCCAGGTAAATTACCACAAATTTGTCTTGTTATCCTACAAATTCTATATCCATGGCTCTCTGAAAAGTGGCTCCTACATTTATAAGGCTGAAGGGCATTCTGGCATACATAAATGTTTTCTAGATTGTGGTGAAAGCAATTTTCTTCTAATCTTTAGGGTGAACAAACACTTGATTGTATCCAGAAAAACCATTCATCATAGACATTCAGGTTGAACCTACCACCTTCTCTAGAATGTATTCCATTTTAGGTAGTGGGTAATTGTCTTTTAATGAAGTTTTGTTCATATTTGTAAAGTCAACACATAACCTTATTTCCCCATTCTTCTTTCTGATAGGGACTAAGTTTTCCACTCAATTTGAATATCTCAAAAGTACAATTATTTTGGCATGGAGCAACTTCTTTACCTCTTTTTCAATTGATGGGAGTAACATATGATTAATTTTCTTGAGCTTCTATTTATATGGTTTCACCCCACCTTTTAAAGGTATCTTATGTTGAATGATAGTAGTATCAAATGTTTTTAGGTCATCATAATACCAAGCAAACACATCCATATAATGATTAAAAATGTCCAGATACTTCTTCTTGTACCCATTAGGAACTCATTTTGCCAATTTTATCACCCTGGGGTCTTGATTTGTACCAATTTTACAATCTTCCACTTGTTCTTCCATCTCTTGCTCAATATTTTTTGTAGCCACATCATTTCGGTTAAACAACCTTTCTAATGGGACTAATCCCCTGGGGATGGTGTTTACCTTTAATTGTAAAATCTTGTGTCCAGCAATAGTTTCTCCCCAACTAACTTGTTGTTCATATATTACTTCCTCATCCTCCTAGTCAATCACCAAGTTTGAAAAATCTCCAATAGCCTCCATGAAGCGTTTAATTTGTTCCTCATCTTCAAAAAATTGTCAATGTTTGACGTTGTCTACCACTGAAGGTTTGTACCTGACCTCCAACTTCATATCTGAGTAATGAGTTTTGAGGAGGCTTGAAGTTACTAGCAGCTACGGTTAAGGAGTTAGCCATCCGATTTCAATCTCTGGGTGGAAATTGGATATTAATGGCTAAGAAGAAATTATTAATCATGTCCCATACCTCATTTTAGTAAGCCTTCAATCTTGGATGTTTGGTTCGGCATTGATTTCTAATTTGCTTTTACACTAACTCTGAATCTCCAAGCACTGCCAAGCACCCAATGTTGAGATTCCGGGCACCTTGGAGTCCTAACAACAAAGCTTCATACTCAACAACATCATTAGTGGATTCAAACTCTAGCTTGAATGAAATAGGAATCAGGTTGCCTTATGGAGACACCAACAACACACCTACTCCATTTCCTTCCTTGGAATAAGCGCCAACAAAGTATAGCTTCCATACTTTATCACATTCCAATGATTTTTTTTAGTTGGATAGAACACTCCACCCGTGTTTCATCCAGGATTAGTTCATTTTCCTCTAATAACAAACAGGATAAATCTTTCTCTTTACTATATGCAGAAGCATTATGTGAACAGTCAGCGTTTGTAATTGTCTTTACAAATCTCAATTCTCTATTTATACATCTTTATTCTCCACTGAATATAGGGATGGTAGCATATGTTAAATCTAGTTTGATACATCCTCCAATCTTTGACCCTCGTGACCTGGACAAGAGCATACAAAACCTTGCAGGAATATTAGAAACTACAATGTCCATTACTACACTTTTTATATGAATCTAAGCTAAATTTACTACCAAATATTTAATTGTCCCCAGGAATTTTAATCTCTTAGAGTCAAAAGAGTACATATACTTATATGGTTTTGTTTTTCACAACCCCAACTACTCCATCACAGACAATGGAATCAGATTGTGAGAATATATTGAGTCAGGCATACAGTTATGTAAAATAAGTTCATGAATCACCAAGACAACATAGAAAGGGGTAGTGGAAGAGTCTTGTTCCTCAACAAGAGGCCCAAATACAACCCTGGGCCTTTATTCTTGTAGGTTCAGGTTATCTTTCATAGGAGTTGTGGTAGATGGACACATGAACTCAGATACTTGAGCTTTGTAACTTGGTTGTTTCAACAATTCAGTTAAGGGAACAAATATTTTGACCTTCTCCAACTATTTTTGAAGATTAAAGGCAAAGGTGCTCCTATCAGTTGTGAAAACCTTAGCAAACTCTTTCTCCCTATCACAGATGAGTTTGGATGGTAAAGGCGACTTCTCTATTTTAAAAACTTCAGGCTTGTAAAGAATGGAATATGAGGACAATTTCTTTTTTGGTGAGACTTGGTCCAGAGGCTTCTTTCCCTTCTCTAATGATTTGGGATAATTTGAGGGAGGGGGCTCATTATTTTGGTCTTGCATTCATGACATTTTCTTGGAGGATCTAAGGTCATACTTTCTGTGTAACTGAACCTGCATGAAGTCAGCAAACTATCTATAGTAGTTGACGATATCACCATCATCCAATGGGGCATCCAACTCATCCCTTTATTCCTCATATGATCCAATTTCATATTCCTCTTTAGAGAGAGAGGAGAACTGGTTTTCTTGAACTTCCATGGTTTCTTCAACATGTTCCTCTAGATCATCTTCCAAATACAAAGGAGGATGAATGTGATGATATTGTTGATCTTTTCTCTCCCTTTGCAATAGCTGCAAAGGGGTCTCCTATACTGGAGATTAAAATTTAGATTAGAATTTGTTTGACTCTGTCGAGGAGGGATTTTGTTTTCTTATTCCAATTTTACTAGCTTGTTAGACAAGTTTCTTATCAGCATATTCATCTTCTCAAACTTTTGTTCTTGGTTTTCCTTCCCATGGCTTGAAGAGATGGCTTCCTCCTTTCCTCTTCTCTTGTCACCATACACAATTTTCCCTCTCCATTTCCCAATGGAGGTGAAATTTGCTTCAACATCTAAAGCATATATTTGAATCTGGTATAAGGTACGGGACCTTATTTCTCTAAGAGTGAATCTGAATTTAGGTTCAAAAGCCTTAGCAAACACCACTTTTGTGGCCAAGCCCTGATGGCTTGAATTTTGATCTGTCTGCAAAGTATATTGCTCCATCAACATTGTCAATAAATCTTCAAAAAAACCTCTTCTAAAATTCATGTGGCAAGTTTCTCCTGAATCAAGAAACCAATCATTTTTCCAAGAAGCAAGTGAAGCATTAAACAAGTCTTCATTTACTACAATATTACAATGTGCCACAACATAGTGAATAGATTCAAGTGCTTTACCTTTCTCTTTGTCATTAGTTTTACCTTTGGGTTGATTTATTTCCTGCTCAATTCTATCCCAAGGCAACTTACATGTGGATGCATCATTTGATCCATCTCTATTGCAACATATGCAATGCAAATCAAACTTTTCTCCTTGAGAGTGTCTGCCCCCCTACCTCTGAAATTTCTTCTTCCTCTTCCTCTTCAACCACCTCTTCCTCTGGAAGAATATTGAGCAATATTCTCATCTCTACGTGCAAGACACACAACCTCTTCAGAAGACTAAGAAGCTATATTCTTCCCAAAATATTTCTCTCTCTCAGCAAATTTATTCACAAGGGACTCAAAGGTAATTTCTTTGAGGTTTCCATTTTCTTGCAATGACTCAAGATAATTTGAATAAGTGCGATAAAGTGCCTTAACAAAAGATATCAGAGGAATTTCTAGTTCAACACTAGTGACTTTGATATCATGCATAATAGATTTTACTTCTGATGCAAGATTAAGAGGATCATCATTTTGTAATTCAAGGCTAAACAATTTAATCATGAGTTGAACAAATTCAAGCGTAGAGTTTGGGTCATAGAGTTCCTTCAATTTTTGTAAGGCTTCGAAAGAATTTGAAAATGGTGAAATATGGCGACTCACCTCTTCATTTACAGATGCTGCAATCAAGGCATAGGCCTTGCTGTTCTTATTTTCGTAAATGGTGAATTCCTTGTCTAAGGTAGGCTTTTCTGGTTCTTTGTCTCCTTCTCCAACACAAACTCCTTTCCACAGCTCATTAAAAATGAGAGTGTGTTTAATCTTCCAATACCACTCAGGATAGTTCTCCTTCCCATTGAGAACCACTCCCATAATAGATAACAATGAGTGCATTTTAAAAATGTACTCTGCTGCCAATATATAAAAAAATGCACTTCTGGTGGTTAAAAAATTCAGTTCTCGTGGTTAAAAAAATGCAGTTAGGGGACGTGGTATATGGGGGAGAGGTAAACAATTAACCGGGAGTTGACAATACCAGAACAATGTTATACTAGACAATGAAACAATGTATATATATATATATATATATATAGATATGGAAAAATGTATTTAGGTAATATGGAACAACGTATTTAGGTAACCGGAGCAGTGAGTTATGACAGCGGGATATGAGAAACTAGAGCGGGAGTTATGACAATGGGATATGAGAAACTAGAGGCTGGGAAAAAGGTATGTTATGAAAACATTATGGAGTGATGAACCTGAAGGTTCAACGTAAGAGTGCGCAGAGGTGGTTTAATACAGTGCGACAGAAAGAGAGGGCGTACAATGAATACACTTGTGGGAGCTGAGGAGACCGCGTATGGAAATGGTAGAGCAGTGAACACAGTCACTCCAATGTACACGTCATTCAACTGACTAAAAAACTTCACGCATTCACCATATATGTCATTGAAAATAAATCTTCTTCAATGTATGAGCTTGATAATGAATTCCAATTATTGAAATCACTTACCAAACATCACAACACCTCCAGGTTTTAACCAGGCTCTCACACCAATTCTTCAATCGTTTCGAACTTTCCAACGCACCAACTTGCAAAGCAATGTCTCAATGCAACAATACGACCCCTTCAACAGTAAGATTAATGTTAAATACGACATGCAGTTACACACTTCAACGAATGTATTCAACAATGAACAAGATTTGCAGGGTTTCGATAGAGATTTCAGTCTGCAAAAGATGCAGAACAAAGGGATAGAATATGGCATAGAAATCTAATAGGAGTTACATTATAGAAAACTAATTTGGGACTTGTGGTTTGATACCATGTCAGGCGAGGAGGTAACTCCTCGAATGAACTATGTTTATTCATTTAGATTGTTCATAGTTATATACATGATGGAGTGACTCTTGGGTTTCACCTCCCAATGACTCTTCTTTTTCCATTATTTATTATTTACATTATTTACAACTGTTCACCCAATCCCCATGATTACGTATCAACAAAAAATATAACAAGGACAGGAATGAATAACATAAAACCAATAGGTCGTTCAAGGTGAGAGGCAGAGTATGATTATAGTTAAATAAGGAGAGGTTACTGGGTCCTAGTGAGAAAATCAAGGCTCCACAATATGATCCCTTTGAGATACTGGAAAATGTGCGGCATAGTGCCTATAGACTTAATATATCCCCATATATGAACATTTACTTAGTGGTAAATGTAGAGAATTTGAAACTCTATGAGCCTTCCATGCTAAGTCAGAAATAGGAACAAATCCTTGACATATTCGGTTGAAAAGGTAACTTCCACACAAAGCTAAATGGTAGACTCGAGAGACTCTGGAGGAAAAATTTGCTTTCCTCATTCAGTAGAAGATTTTGGGGACCAAAAGCCTTCCAAAATGGGGAGGTGTGATATGTATTGGATCATTATTTTATTTTCCATCCATATTGATGCTTTCATAGTGGAATAAGTGGAGGAATCAACTCACAAGAACATTTTTACCAGTGGGCACTAGTTTGGTGAATTTTGGCTTGAAACCTTTCATAAGAAATTTAGGGAATAAAATGGCATTTTTGGGGGGGGGGGGGGGGGTGCGGAGTTTATTTCTTAATAATTGAATTCCTAGCACTATTCTACACACAAATAAATATCCAATGAAGCAAGAATCACCTCAATCAAATTCCATATGCAAAAATTATGCCATTCGGAAGTTTCCCTTCTTGTTTTGACCACCATGATTCAAGATGATTCCATGTTAACCCCCATTATTCATGGAAAATGGGCTAGCCACATGATCATAATGAATAAGGCTCTAGAAGAGTTGATATTGTAACTCTAGTTAAGAGTTGAAGGAGTAAAACATAACCATTAGTAGCCTATCGAGTTGTGTTATAACCATCCTAGGAGGAAAAGGGGTTCTATTCTATTTGAGTGAATTGTGTTCCATAGATGAGAAGAATAGTCAAGAGTGGATACGGAGATACAAAACAAAGAGGGTTTGTGCATGTAATAGGCCATGGGCCATAGGCCTCACTTCTTTGTACTTGCATCCATTTTCCATTCAAAGAAAGAGAGAAGAGCAATCTCACCTCACAGTTGGGTTTTCTCTCAAAAGGGTCTCCCAAATTATAAATTGTGTTAATTTATGGTTTTTGAATTTTATTGCGTTGTTTTATATTTTTTGCATAATTATAATTTACATGCATACGCAATAAACATTATTAACAAATCCAAAAATCTAAGGAGAAATAAACCCTCATAGTGTAGATTTTAGATTTTCTAGTATATTTTAGTACATATGTTGTGACAAATTGTCCAATAAAATATTTATGACAATTTATATATAAATTCTCAAATTGAAAAACTAAAACAAACTTACACTTCTTATAAACTTAAATAAAAATAAAATTAGTAATCTAAACATCTAGGTTATTATCATAGTAAATTCAAAAACCAATTTATGGAAATACATTTTTGTCACTCCCCTATTTTGGTTTAAAATCCTTCATCCCAATCATTTATGGTGCTAAAGGGAAATCAATGGTACTCATTGTTGTAGTCATTATGCAAATGGAGAATTAAAAAAATAGAACTTTCATTGTATCACCATTTCTGACATTTAGATTTATGAAATTCAAGGTAAACCCAAAAAAATTAATAAAGACAAGTTTTTTTTATTTTTAAAGTAACGTGCACTTCAATATCTAAATCAATATCAACAAAATCTTTTTTTATAGTGTTTTTTTTTTCTTTTTTCATTTTGTAAATTTTGTCTATTGATTTTTATTGATAACAAAAATGATTACATTGATAAATATTCATGCCCACGCCAGAAGATCTTGAGTAGCTTCTAAAATGACCAAAACACAACTAATCAAAACATTATTGAGACAACACTTATGCTAAGGAATACATATGTAAATACCTTGGATATAGATATGAAAACAAACAAACTATGACTGTCATAAGCAAAAAACATCCTAGAGCCATTGACATCGCTCGATAGAATAAAAGTATAGTGATTACAAAAAGAAAAGAGTAGCTACCAATAGTTAGAAGTAGACAGTAAACATAATGTATGTAGACCTCGTTGATCTTGGGAAGATTTTTCTTGCTTAAAGGAGGATCTCTTGAAGAAGTGTCTTGTGCCAAAATTAGGGTTTTTGCGGCATCTACAAGGCCAAAGTTGAAGGACGAAGTTGCGGGGTCGAAGCTGGGGTAGAAGTCGAAGTTGGAATCTAGTTGATGATGGATTGAGCCTTGTTTATCTTATCCTATTGGAAGGATTTATTTAAGGGTTGACTTGGTTCTTGGAGGAGGACTTGGTCTAGGGTTTGGGTCTTGATTATCTCATTTGAAGCAGATTCTATAAGAAGAGAAAATATTTTCTAGGTTTTCCACTTTGAGTGGTTTTTCCTTAGCTTGGAGCCTAATTTATTTATCCTTTGTCTTTACTATTTTTCTCTTGACAATTGTTTGATGAAGAAGAAGTAATAAATAAAATATAAGAAGATAAATAAAGTTCACAAGTAATTATTTAGGTTAAGGAAAATAATAATTAATAGCTTCCATATTTCATTTTCCAACATGGCATCAGAGCCAAGGTGAACAAGAGAAGGCAGTGGAGAAGATCATCTTGTGGACATAAACAAGGTTTTGCCAAGGAAAATCACTTGCAGAAGGATCAAGACTACATCAAGCTCTCATCAAATGAAGGCTTGAAGAGGAAGATTATAGGTAAGTTGTTGATCTCTCTTGGAAGTAGATCTATTTGGAAGGCATCTTTGAGAAAAGCATCAAGCAATCTTGGTATCATTCATCACCCTTTGAAGTTTTTGCTAAAGGTATCCTAGAATACATCTTTCTAGGACATCATTGAAGTCTCTTTGAAGATCTTGAAAGCCTCGAGATAGTTGAACACATCATCAGAGAAGGGAAGACTCTTGATTGAAAAGTACGTATCATATTATCACTCTATGTCTAAATATTTAGTTCATATGGGTTCTTTCTGCAAGGAAAGAAATAATCTCGTTGACTCAACAAATTCTTAGCATGGAAGAAAAGTGTTGATCTGGCACTTACAGAACATGAAGTAATGGAATATGTTCTCGGTGAAATTACTGAACCTAGCAAAGATAAGACTCAAGAACTAGTAAAATACAAGAAAGGAGAAGTGAGGACACAAAGGATAATTGTTGAATCCATTAAGGATCATATTGTTCCATTTGTTGCTAATTTGAATTTTTTTAAGGCTATGTATGACAAGCTAGTAAATTTGTACTCTATAAGTACATTAGGACAAAATATGTATTTGAGAAATAAAATATATAAAATTAATAAATCGAAGGATGGGGATATGTCCTCCTTTTTAATGAAGATTTATCAAATAAGAGATTAGTTGCAAGGGCTTGGGGAGACAATTAATGACTATGAAATGACCATCTGTGTACTAAATGCCTTGTCACTAGAATGGAGTAGTTTTGCAACGGAGTTGTCTATAATGTGACTTTTTGAGATTCCGGTGACGGAATCTGGCGGAAGAAATTGAGATGAAATCATGATTTGTTGCAGTTAAAATGGTTTTTTAACTGCATATTCGGATTCAGCACCCTGAAAAACCCCTGGGACGCTTTCATTGTGCAGAAACTAGTTATCAAACTTCGATTTCAATAAATTACTGCCGGATTTTCACCGGAAAAAATCGTCGGAAAGACTTTCAAAAAGTCGCGTTAAAGACTACGTCGTTTTGCAACTAGCATTTACTCTAAGAAAGACTCAACTCCTTTTGATGAGTTGGGGGCTCAATTCATCTTGGAAGAAACTAGGATTAAGGTAAAATATGATATTGAATTATATGAACAGTCTCAAGCCTTTATTCAAAGGACCAAGATGCTAAAGAAGGGAAAGATTGGAAAGTCCAAGAAGAAGCCAGATGTGTCCAAGATTCAATCCTTTGGATGCAATGGATATGGACACTTTAAGAGGGAACGTCCAATCAAGCATAACAACAAAATAAAGGAAAGGAACAAATATCTCACAACTGGAGAAATGGGAGAACCTGAGAAGAAGATGAAGAAAGAAGATATAGAAGATATTTACTATTGAAGAAGACATCCTCACTATCAGGTTCTTTGAGAAGTTGGTCTTTCCTTCATAATAATATGCATTGTTGTTTACTCTAGAAGAGCCTTGATTGTGTATGGAATCATAGATAAAAGCATGTTATAGTAGCATATTTAGAGTTTACTTGATTGAGTTGCTTCGTAATAATCATCTTGTCTTTAATGTTTGGACCATTTTGCATATTATTTTTCGTCTAGGCATTCTCTGATATTATATTAGAGGTAGTCATTTTACTAAGGTGGATAATCATGATCTTGCAAGAACCATCATTTTGGAAGGTTCTTAGAAAAAGAATTTTGACAAGGTTAGTATATATTCCATATAGTATGGAAACAATACTCTTAAGGGTTGGAGGAATGCAATTGGTCAAGTTGCAAGCTCATTTTAGGGCTTATAGCTAGATGATTGAATGAGAATACATATTGAAAATAATTCTTCTCCTGGATATGATTCACATGTACAAAATCTTGTAATATTCTTAGTATGATTATGGGATGCTTAAAGAATTTGACCTACTCTAGAATGAATAAATAATTAAGACTTTCTCACTATATTATGTAGAATAGTTATCAACATTGAGTATAATCTTTGGAACAAAATTGTAACTTGGTAAATTTCGATCTATGGGCACTATGATGCATGAAGAAATATTCGTGTGGAGATTAACCATGAGGATGTTAATGCTTTGATGAGAAGGTCATCATGATGAGGTAAGTATAACATTAATAATTTTTGTTGGCTATATGATTAACATATTATTTTTCTACCTAGAAGGATATTGTAGGAATATATGAAGAAAGTTTAGGCAAGCTCAACATATCGTACCTGGAAATTATGAAGTCAAGGTGTATTCATATTGTATTTGAAAGGTAGAAATGATAGAAGATAACCTGAAGATCAAGCTCATACAAAGGAGACCACTTTCACGAGGAAGCTATGATTAGCTTGAATTTTGGTAAGGCTCAATATAATGCCTTCATTGTTGATGAAGATATGAGTGATGACCTAGAACTTGTCACAAGATTAAAGGAAGAAGATGGATCCATGATACCCAGGAAGGAAAGATGGAGACATGCAAAGAAGAAGTGGTTGATACTCCTATGGATACAATCTAGAAAACTTGTGGTTATGACTTCCCAATTGAAAGGAATTCGGGAATATCTACTAGTTTTGAGAGGGAGTAAATGAGTCTCCTTGAATAGGAGAAAGGATATATTCTCTATAAAAAAGTGAATAGGGATATCCTCTCTAATTGAGAGGGAGTGATGATGGACATCACATGTGCATTCTCTTCTTCATGTTTCATGCACTTGACCAATACTAAAAACCGTAAGTCTAAGTGAATGACATGGAGGGAGAAGAGTGGAGATATGTGGTTTCCTTGAGGATAAACAATCTAATGAAGGAAAGGTATTGACACTCTTTGAGGATGAGACAGGTATCCAAGATAAGAGTAATCAAATATGACCGATATTATTTGATGATTAAGGGATAAAAATCCAAGGCAAGAATAGTCCTAAAAGAACATACCTTGTGAACATCTGGATCGAGTATGTGCCTTAGAGGTAGTTTAGTATCACACGTAACGCCTCTCAGCATAATGCTCTTGAATGAAGATGAGATTGTCTAGTTAGGCCTCAAAGATAGTGTTGGCCATATTGTTGATGCTTACAGTTGGCTTATCAATCCGACTCTTCTTATGAGAACTCTTCAGTTCGAGAATGATGTTGTACTAGTTATACAATTATGAATACCTCTGTAGTTAAGAGGGAGTGTTGGAAATGTAACTAGTTTTAGCCTTCATAATTGTTATTGTACTCATTTCATTATGTATATCTTATGTAACAAAAAAAAGAAGAGAGAAAAGTTATTAGTTTAAAGCACGAGTTTCCTACTTCTTATTGATGGTCTTCTAGGTAAAAACATGTTCTTCATGCTTCTATGGTTTGTTAGGTCATAGGAGTTATTTTCATGAGTCAAGAGAGTTAACATCATGTTTATAACACCCTTTCGAGCAATATGTAACTTGTAAAAGAATTTATTTTGATTCTATAAGGTCCTGGTAACCTCCAAAGTACAAGTCGGCTCTGATAGCTTCAAGTCAACCTTAAGGATGGAAGTCTAAAGGGATGAATTCGTACTTGGAGAAGGACATGGTCTAGGGTCTGGGTCTTGATTGTCTCATTTGAAGCAGATTCTATAAGAAGAGAAGATATCTTCCTGGTTTTCCGCTTGGATGGGTTTTTCCCTGGCTTGGAGCCTAATTTTTGTGTCCTTTGTCTTTACTATTTTTCTCTTGTTAATTGTTTGACAAAGAAGAAATAATAAAGAAAATATAAGAAGATAAATAAAGCTCATAATAAATTATTAAAGTTAAGGAAAATAAGAATTAATAGCTGCCATATTGCATTTTCCAACAACCATTTGTAGATTCGAGTGAAATTAGATGGGTGTAGATTCATGTTGTGTATTATTGAAGGGAACCCAAACATACTTTAGGATTTGGATGAAGTCTTCATCCTTGAGCTATTTAGGTTTTAAGTTGAACGAGCTAGGGGGTTCTCCCAAAGTAGGAGAAATTTCCAAAAAACTAGGTTGTGGTAAAAGTCTCATTTTGCTAGTACCCATTGTTGAATTCTAAGTGACTATTTCTAATACATCTCATGAAACTAGGAAATGGAAGAGCCACTTTTTTATTTAATCCTCCCCATTCCTTCTATTTGTCAAAGTGGAGTTGAGCTTGGTAGGTTGAATATTAAGTAGGAAACTTGCTCGAGGCTTCTAATTAAAAAAATATGATCTAGTTGGGCCATTGGCCCCCAACTTTCAAAGGCATCAAGGGTAAAATTTAAATCCCCACATAGGATTATCATTCCTTGTTGAATCTAGGACTTGGAAAGAAGATTCTTCCAATAATCCTATTGATATTAATAGGGACCATAGATGTTTAGGTGGTTGAGCCATTTTCCCATTTATGACTGAAAATGGAGATAACTAACCTTAAAGAAGGCCCACAAATTAGAGAGAGAGAAATAACAGTTTCCTTCTAAGTTGTAACAAGCCCTCCCAAATGACCTAAAGCATCACATAATTGAAATCCTATCCTTTGATAATTTTTGAGAGGTATTCAACAATATTGTCTTTGTTTTTCATGAGTCCTTGCAACAAAATGACAAAGAGATTGTGAGAGTGAATTAACCTCTTAAGGGCTAATTTCTTGGAGGGAATGGACATCATTGTAAAGTTGCCTTTGGAAATTGCTCTAAGCGCCCCAAAGTCGATCATTTTACCTTTGAGTTGGATTGCTTTTGGGCAATGGACAAATATGAGTTTCTATCTCTTTGCCTTGTCTTAGGATTTTTCTCTTTTAGGTGTCTGAAACCACCATCAAAAGATCCATCACAAACCTTGGTTTCCTTATTCTAAGGTTTTTTGTTATACTTTGAGCCCTCAAAAGAAAGAGGGTCTTCTTTGGGTTTCTTCATAGGAAGGTATGTGGAGGGAGGAATGGGGTCAAGGAGTTTCAAAATTGCAACAAGGGATTCTTACAACCCAACTAGGGGAGAATAAAGTAGGTTGAGGCTTCAAAAACAATGATATATTAGAGAGAGTCGTCAGGGAAAATTTTGGTCTTATTATGCAAATCATATTTCCACAAACCAAATTGTAAATGACCAAATGAATCCATAGGAGAAAACGGGGTTAAATAGTCTCACATGAAACAAACAAACTCTCCCTCTCTAGATAAGCAGGAAACTCCTTGAGAGACTCCTATTGTTCCACCACTAGCCTTTTTGCTAGAATATTTGGTTTGGTGGGTCACTCATGGAGGAGATAGGGGAGTGAATTCTTTGACAAGAATATATGACTTTAAAACCCATGCCATTTTATTGAAGAGCACAAATCCTC
Organism: Pinus tabuliformis; assembly: GCA_031772625.1. Classification (NCBI taxonomy): domain Eukaryota; kingdom Viridiplantae; phylum Streptophyta; class Pinopsida; order Pinales; family Pinaceae; genus Pinus; species Pinus tabuliformis. The sequence continues at coordinate 920,767,653 of CM062812.1, read as the reverse complement.
GACCAAGTGCCCATACTCGTTACACCTACATTTGAAGGGAACGCCATAATTAAGAATTTGTTGAAACAACATGGGCCTTGTTTTGATGATGATGGGATCTATATGATCTTGGGTTAGGTAAAGGCCCACGAGGATCCTTGTCAAGCCCACATACTCAAATTCCAAGAAGGAACTATCAACTTTATAGTATAGTCACGGAGTGTTGCCAATTTATTTGAAAAAATATTTAGGCCAAAGCATCAAGGGTAGACTTAGCATTCTGATATAAATAGGAGTGAAATCAATCTAATTCAAAACACATCAAATTCCAAATGCCATTTTTTTAGGAATTAGACCTAAGAGTCCCATTTCTAATAGCTTTGAAGGATTTTATGTGTCTTAATGAGCCCTAAAGGACTAGGTTAACCATCTTTTTACAAAGAGTTGTACTTCTCGATACATATCCTAATAAAGCATTAAAATTCTGATTGATCCAATTTCTAAGGGAGATCACTCCCATTCTACAAATATCAAACCTTCCAACCAACAAGGATTTTTCAAAATTCATTATTTCATTTAACCTCACATTGTCCCCTAACAACACACTAATTACCTCAGAATTGCACTTGATGCATTTCCTCCTTTTGCAAGGGTTCCTTGGTCCTTCTAGTCCCACGCTTTTGATTGTAGAGGCTCTAGTATTAGGCAAATAGAGACAACTCATTAACTTGGTCTTCATGATTTTTTTGATAAATCCATACTCTTGATAGTCATGAATGTCAACTTCAATGAAACTCGAGCCACTCTCCTATCATCAAATTGATGGGAATTACACCTTCAGTTGAAGCATTGATGCAATTGTTCCTATGTCGTGGGATTTAATTTCCTTCTTTGAGGATCTAACTCGATCTCCCTTATCTGGTTGGCGTCCTATTATGACAAAACAAGGAATTTCTTCATGGCGAACTTTGAAACTGTGAATGAACCAAGGTGGTTAACGTCATTGATTTGGTGTATGAGTTATCAAATTTGAGGGCTAATACTTCGAGGATAAAAATTTTATCATCTCAAAAAGATCTTTGTTGATAGATTTCCCCTCGTTAGCATTAGGGGAATGAGAAGCAAGTGAGACAAGATATGAGATGACCTAGATGTCTTTTGAGTCTCCCCATATCTATTTATCACCTACCTAGAGGACCCTTCACACAAACCATGAAGTCCTCCTCCATGGACCTCAGAGAAGTAAAAGGAAAAAAAGCTATACAAAAACTCTAGGAACCTACCACGTGGGCTTCACTGGGGATCAATACCATACCACGTGAGTTCATATTGGGGGATTTATATTGAAGAAAAAATGACATAATATATTGGGGGATATGTAGGGGGTAAAGAATTTTTATATTGGCAGTTATAAAAAATGCAGCTGAAAATTAATGATAAGATATAAAAGGGTATTAAAAGATGTTAATGAAAAAATGGATACCTACAATATCTAGTGGAAGTAGGGGTTTTTTAAATTGGGAAGGTGTATTGGGTTTGTATTGATAGGGGGTTAAATAATGTGATCTTTAGGATATTTTCCAATATATAGTTAGATTAAAGGTATTGTTTAATATGTCATGATTAAACTTTATTTAAATTAAAGCATTTTTTTTTACTAACCTGTAAAAACTTGAATCTAGAATCTCAAAAAACAACGACACTTTCTTGCAAGAAGATCACCAATTAAAGTTCCCCTTAGATTTAGATTAAAACATTATTATGTCTTTAATAATATATATTTTAAAAATTAATATTTTTAAATTTTAATTTTAGGTGGTATTTAATTTTAATTTTGTTTTTAATTTTAGTTTTTATTTTTTAATTAACTTTAAAACATTATGAGCATATCTATATGCTATTATTAACACTATGCAATTGGTTACTAACCAGTAGAAACTTGAATCTAGAACCTCAAAAAACAATGACTCTTTATTGCAAGAAGATCACCAATTAAACTTCCCCTTAAATTTAAATTAAAACATTATTATGTCTTTAATAATATATATTTTAAAAATTAATATTTTTAAATTTTAATTCTAAGTGGCATTTAATTTTGTTTTTAATCTTACTTTTTATTTTTTAATTAAGTTTAAAACATTACGCGTGTACTTATCGCCAATATAGCAATATGCATGTAAAGAAGCCCATTTTATTTTTATTTTTAAAAGAAATTAAAATGTGTAGTAAATAGGTCACTTTTTTGTTAAAGAAAAATTAAATGCTTACCATGATTGTTTCTAATGCTTCTCACGGCTGTTTTATTTATCCATGTAGGTATTTTTAATAATTTATCTGGATATAATGTTTTTTTAAGGCTCGTACAATATTTATATATGATTATATTTTTTTCACTTACGAAGGACTTGAACCCGGAACTTTTGGGAACCAAAGTTCTTGCTCACAATATTATTATTGATTAGGACCCCTGATGTAAGTTTATCTAGATATAATGATTATTTTCAATACTTTATTAGGCTTATTTTATTATGTCTTTCATTGTGTAGAGAGACACTCTCCAACCTAGTATGCAAGAGATGTTGTAAAGCCCAAAGTCCTCGCTAACAAGGCCATTAGCAAGTTTATCTACATATAATTATTATTTTCAATACTTTACTAGGCTTATTTTATTCATGCAAGCAATTTTTATTTTATGCATACATAAAATTAAATTAAATTTCCATATATATATATATATATATATATATATATATATATATATATATCTAAGAATTTTGTCTTTCATTGTGTAGAGAAACACTCCCCAGCCTAGTATGCAAGAGATGTTGTAAAGCCCAACGTCCTCGCTAACAAGGCCATTAGCCATTGGGATGCCTTAGGTAGGCTTATCTAGATATAATGAATATTTTCAATACTTTATGGGACTTCTTTTATTTATGCAAGAATTTTTTATTTTTATTTCATTATAATATTTTGAAATATGCATACATAAAATTGTGGGCTCAATGGTTAAGAGCATGTGTTTCCTCCTAAGAGTTCACAAGTTCAAAACCACAAGGGGTAGAGTATGAATGCGTTAGGTAGCAATCAAATATCTTGAGAGGGATCTAGGATGAGTAAGAGCTCCCCAACCTGGGTCCTATCCTGTAAACGTTTTGACTCAGTCAAATTATATAAAAATACAAAATAAAAAAGATAAAATAAAATAATAATTTAAATAAATTTTCCATATATATATGAGAGAAAGAAATTTGTCTTTCATTGTGTAAAGAGACTTTCTCCAACCTACTAAGCAAGAGATGATTTAATGTTCTGTCTTGTAAACATTTTGACTAGGTCAAAATAAAATAAAATAAAAATAACTCTATGTTAAATAAAAATTTTACATTATTATTATTTTTTAATGAAATTTTTTAAGTAGTTAAGGTAAATTTGAAATAAAAATAAAAATTAATTTGTGTTGGTTAGTTATTTTTTTTTTGACTTGGTCAAGTTACTAGTTGTTTTTGAGCTCTAGGTTTATGAGAACCATTTCCCATGGTATTCATGTGGAATGTAACCTATTTAAAAGGGGGTTTAAACCAACCTATATCCATCTTAACTCCAGATCTATCAAGTGTTAGAGGGATCAAATCTCTTGAGTTGAAAATATTTTAATATGAAAAAATATTTGATCAAATTTCTTGAGATGAAAATATTTTAATATGTAAAAATATTTGATCCATCTCAACACGGTAGATCCAGAGTTAAGTTGGATCTAGGCTAGGTCAAGTGCTCTCCAACCGAAAATGGAAAGCGATGTTGTAATGGCATATCCTATAAACATTTTGACTCAATCAAATTATATAAAATACATAAATAAATAAAATATTAATATTAATAATTGAAATAAAATTGAGGTTAAAAAAAAGTAAATATACTTTCTTATAATACCATGGATTAGTGTTCCACTAGTGTTACTCAATGTCATCATCTCAGGATCAGTATGTGAGACAACCCAGTGAATGATATCCGCACACAAGAAGGCGGGGTACCTACATGCAACCCTGTACAAGCCTGATTTGTGAATGTTGACATAGACTTTTCAATCTTCCAGATATTCCTTGAAAGTTCCTACAAATATGTCCTTTATTTCTTTCCATGTGATCTTCATGCCTTGTTTATGAACAGTTGTGTGTCTTCATAGATGGGCAAGTTCATTGGCACCTGTTCAACCACGTCTCTAGTGTTGCTCTCTACAGTGTCCTTTGATCCATCTCTCTTGGAAACCATGATGCTTGTACTGCTGAGAGACTACTCAACAACTAATGTACCTAGAGACAGAGCAGACACTCACGGCAAACAAATGTCAGTTTAAAAACACAAAGCACTTCAAGGATCGATCATGCAACAAACTAGGTGACTATTGGGCAAGATTGCGTAGTAGTGACTCTCAAGGCTGGGAGACTATCAACTAGAACTATGCATTGTGCAGTCCAAGCTGCCAGTGAGACCTACTGTTGACTGGAACTGTGTAAAGCGTAGTCCATCTAGGTTGGTTGTGGATTGTAATTGCGCAATGCGCAATTCAGATCAACTTGACTGCTGGTTGGGGTTGCTCATTGCGCAATCCTAGTGGGAAATACTGGGAACTGACTCCTATAACTATGCAGATCATAGCCGGAGGCCCATAACAGGCATCCTCTGTGCAATTCCTAGAGCCAAGTCAGAGCCTTGAGTTCCGGGAATGCGTGGTGCATGTCAGGCAAAGCAAGATCTGAGCTAAGGTGGCCCAAATCTGCCCGAGGGAAACCTGAAAACGAGTAGATCCAAAATCATAAGCAAAGGATGGCGCAGAAAGGATTGAATTATCATGCGTACAATCAAAAGTAATACAATAATCAGTCAAACATACGAACAATGAAGTTGGCGGAAGGGGTCACCGCAATGGCGACCGTTAGTGCAAAAACAGTGTTATGCATGTGACGTTTAAGAAATACAATGAAAAACTTGAAACAACACTTCTACAAGTTAAAACAAAATAAAGCGCCAACATTCGTTCAATAAAGCATGCAAAACAACACTCACACAAGCCAAGGAAATAAAAGCGACAGAAAAAACAGCAAAAGGCTTGAAAAGCAAAACTTACCCGGAAAATTTGTGCTGACTATGTTGAAGGTTCCTAGATGCCTTCGGAATGCCATAGCTCCAACGTCGAATGTGTAGAATGAGCTCTGGACGTTGTTTAAACAGGTTTGGTAGATTCATGGTTTATGACGCGCATGCCACAAATATAGGAAAAAGCGACGCTTGGCGGGAAGTTTCTAAAATCAACTGGAATGTAACTCCCAATACTAAAAGTAGATCCCTAATTTTAGGGATGCTTTTTGGTTTTTTTCTTTTTTCTTTTTCGAGGAAGGCTACCATGCATGCATGGGAATATTATGTAGTTCTAGAGGGAACAGGAAACTTGTCGATACATGCATTAGGCAGCAGTTGGGGATGCTTCTACACAATTCTTGGGTCGAGTGGATTTGGCTACCTCTCATGCTCTGTGCAATTTCCCAACTGAAGATAAGTTGTCAGTTGGGTTTGCGCAATTTCTGAGTCGAATCCTAGTGTCTAGATGTTCTTCGCAATTCCTCTAAGCAAGGCTATCTGTCAGACTACTTTGCGCATTTCTGGAGAGCAAGGCTGACTGTCGAGCTGTTTTGCGCAATTCCTAAGAGCAAGGTTGGTTTCCCTCTAGGATTTCACAGTTTTCCAAGATAACACAAGAACTGGATGTGAACCAAGTCATAGGGTCGGCTTGTCGTTGGTCAACAAAAAAAGTTAGTGAACACAAGCTGCAAAGTGAAAGATAACTTCAAATAAAAACACAAGTACCTGAGTAGTGCAAGACATGCTGCTAAGATTTTGAGGGAGGCTCCAAAACAAAGCGAAGGAAAAAATTTGGAGGGTGGTTGTAGCCGCCACAACAAGTGGTTACAGTCAAATTCAAATAGCCCTCAAAGATCAAGATAATACTACATCCACATCTCCATGGGGAGAATATGCTTACAGAGTACTTCCTTTTGGAATAGGCAATGCTCCCACTACATTCCAAAGAGCTATACTAGGTATTTTCTTGGACTTGATTCATGATTTTGTTGAGGTATATATGTATGGTTTAACAATATATGGAAATTCTTTTAGAGAAGTTTTAGAGAAACTTGAAAAATACCTTACTATAAGTTAAGAAACTAACTTTTCTTTAAGCCATAAAAAATGTTTTATGATGTTGTATGAGGTCATTTGTCAAAATTTTGGTACCTAAATATCTAAGGGATGTAAGGAGTTTCCATGGATATGTGGGTTATTATAGGATATTTGTAGAAAATTTCACAAAAATAGTCTCACCACTTTTTAAATTGCTTATTAAAGATTGTTGATTTTATTAGGATTCTTCATGTCAAGTAGCTTTTGTTTCTTTAAAACAAAAAATTTTTGAAGCACATATCATAAGAGGGCCAAATTGGTCCCTCCCATTTCGTATCTCTAAAGATGATTCAGATACAACTCTAGGAGTTATACTTGGACAAAAAGATCAACAAACTCCTTATGCAATTTATTATATAAGTACAAATTTAACTCCCAAAAAGTTGAATTATATAGTGATTGAAAAGGAGTTTTTAGAAATAATCCATGCCATCAAAAAATTTAGGCATTATATCGTTGGATATGAAACCTTTTTTCATATTGATCACTCTTCTGTTACATATTTAATGAATAAACTTGTAAATGGTGGTAGAATTACTAGATGGATTTTATTATTACAGGAATTTAACATCACTATATTGGACAAACCTATAAAGGAGAACATAGTTGTTGACTTACTATCCATGATCCAGAATACTAATGCAACAATTCCTGTAGTGGACAATTTTCCAAATGAACACCTTTTTGCAATTTCTAATAAAACTCCTTAGTTTGCAGATATTGCTAACTATTTGGCAAGAAGAAATTTTGCACCACAATTACCAACCAAAGAAAGACAAAGATTTATCAAATCCAATGCACTTTACTTTTGGATAGAAGGAAAATTATATCAAATTGGATTAGATTTAATCATCAAAAGGTGTGTACAAGAAGATAAAGTACTAGATATATTAAAAGCATGAGATGATGAGCCATGTGGACGACATTTTGTTGATAGAAGAATTGCATATAAAGTCCTTTCTGGGTATTATTAGCTTACCCTTTTTAAAGATGCCAAAGAATATGTCAAAATATGTGATGACTGTTAGAAAATGGGGAGGTCGTTTAAAATACATTAAATGCCCCTACAACCTCAGGTACTAATAGAGCCATTTGAAAAATAGGCTTTATATTTTATAGGTCCAATTAATCCAGAATCTAGGCAAAAAAGGCATATTTTTGTTTGTCCTGACCATGTGATTAAATGGATAGAAGCCAAACCTTTAAATTTTGTTATCAAAAATGTCATTGTAACATTTATTTTGGAGGATATCTTCACTCATTTAGTGTCCCAAGAAAAATTGTTACAAATCAAGGTGCACAATTCACATCCAAGCTTATTCAAAAATTTGTGGATCGGTATAAAATCAAGCATCAAAAGTCTACTCCATAACATACACAAGCCAATGGAAAATTGGAGTTAACTAATAAAGTTGTTGAAGCAATTCTGACCAATACAGTTCATCTACATCAGAAAGATTAGGTAGACAGACTTCCAGAAGCACTCTCGGCATATTGTACCCCATGGAAAAATTCCACTAGACACACACCATATGAAGTTGTTTATTGAAAGCAAGTTTTTCTTCCCATAAAGTTCCAAGTGGAGACATTCCAAACAACAACAAAGTTGGGGCTAGATCTATTCAAAGCCAAAAATCAAAGGTTATCACAATTAAATGAACTAATGAAATTAGACAATATGTCATTCAAAGAAATAATATAATGCAGTAGCAAAAAACAAGGTGGCATGACAAGTTCATCAAGATGAAGAAGTTCAAACTGGGTGATTGGGATCTCTTATTTGATTCAAAATTTAAATATTTTCAAGGAAAGTTTCAAACACACTAGTTAGGTCCATGTGAAATAGAAGTGATCTTTCAAAATGGATCAATTAGAATCAAAACTATTGATGGAGGAGTCAATTTTCTTGCTAATGGGCATAGATTAAAACTATATCATAAGACCCTAACAAGAGAAGAATTTATTCAAAATTTGCAGCAAAATTTAGAAATGAAGTTGGTGGAAAAATAAGATCATTCTCCCTCACCACCAAACTTAATGTATTTTTTTCTAATTGAAATAATAATAATAATAATAAAATTATCCTCCCCATTGTTTTCAATCCTCACTAATGGCTCCCCTTCACGTAACTTTAACTCAACTAAAGGCCTTATACAAGGAGATCTTATCTCTCCCTTCCTTTTCATTTTAGCGGCGGAAGGATTGGGTCAATATATAAAATATGTTGTTTAATCGGGTCTTCTAAAAGGAATCCGCCTGTGGGGTAATGATGTTTCTTCATCTCATCAACACTTTTTTGATGACATTATGCTTTTCTACCAAGTCTCCCTTAGGGAATTTAGACATCTCAAATATATCCTCCAAGACTTCATGCTAGCTTATGGCACCCAGATCAACAACGACAAATCAAATATCTTCTTTTTCAACGACCTGGTTTCCTCCCAATCCTTCCTGTTTCGGATTTTGGGCTTTTGTATTGGATCTCTTCCGTCCAAATACTTGGGAATCCCTCTAGTGATAAATTCTCTAAGAAACTCATGCTGGAAAGACCTTCTCGAGCATATTCAATCTCACCTTCATTGTTGGTCATTAGATCTTTGAATATAGCAGTTCAGGTGGTTTTGCTGAAGGTTGTTCTCCAATAAATGCCAATTTACCATCCCTAGCTACTCTTAAAACCTCATGCTCCAACATGACAATCATCTTTAAAAAAATTATTTGGCAAGGAGCCCAAGAGGCCAAAAAATGGGCTCTTCTTTCATGGAATCACCTCATCAAGCAGGGGGGCTTGTTTTGTGAGCCCCTTCACCCTCAATCAAGTTATCGGCACGAAACTATGGTGGCACTGGATTCAGGGAGGATCTGATCTATGGAAGACTATTTGGAGCCAAAAATATAATATGCCTTACTCAATGGAAGATAAAATGAGGGTGCAGGAAACTCCAAGAGGCTCTTCGATATGGAACATAGCCTCTGTGAACAGATATCTCATACATAACCACACTTTTTGGGAAATAAGGGATGGGAATAGAGCTCTCTTCTGGAAAGAATCTTGGAAACAATGGGAAAAACTCTTCAACCGCCAGGAACTTGCTGATATATTCCTCTTCACCAACAGAATCAACAATCTATCGGTTAATCATTTCTAGACTCCACTCTCTTAGAAAAATTGGAGGCAATGGAAAAAGAAACAAAATTGGAATAACCCTCCTTACTCAAATCAATGGGAAATTTTGATAAAGAGCTTCAATCTAGAAAGATAGTTATCTCAGAAGGACCAAATATCCTTTGATGGGGCTATAAATCCAAGGGTTTGTTTACTATCAAGGAAGCATATCAACTTGTAGTAGAGAAGCCTCAGGATCATTATAACCCCCACTGGAAGAAAATATGGTCTGGACAGTTTGGGCCAAAGGTAACATACTTCCTATGGTTAGTGTGCAGTGGTTGCATTCTAACCTGGGATCAAATTCAAAAAATATGAATCCATGGTCCATCCTTCTATAGCTTGTGTGCTTCACAAAGTGAAAATATAGAACACCTCCTGAACTTATGCTCCTTTGTGGTTCAGTTGTGGCACAACATAGATCATCTTTTTGGACACCTCAATAGAGATATCACTAGCATTCGGTCCACCATTGAGACCTAGAGGCAAGGAATATTCTCAATTCATGTCCTAAATAGGGCTTCGAATATTTCCCTTGGCTTCCTTCTTTGGGCAGTGTGGAAATAAAGGAATAGGAGGATTTTTAAGAATCGCAATCTCTCTCAATTGAAGATATGAGCCGGGGTTCTCCAAAACATTAGAGAAACTATCTTAGCAGAGAAATGGCATCCCAATGATTGGAAGGTCACCCCTCAGGAAGCGAGGATCCTTTCAGCCTTGAACTTATCCCTGCAAATTCTTTCCCCATCCTCTTGGAAGTTAAGGGTTCCCCCTAGACCTTCTCCCTCTAGATTCCATGGTCCTCCTGGTGGTTTTCTCAAGTTAAACTTTGATGGGGCCTCCAAAGGCAACCCTAGAGATGCGGCATTTGGAGGGATATTTAGAGATCCCCAGTGTCAAATTATTTGAATCTATGCTTCGGATTGTGGCATGGCTGGCAATAATGAAGTTGAGTTCAATCCAATCAAACATGACTTACTCATAGCAAGACATGAAGGATTCAGAAGGATTATAGCTGAAGGAAACTCAACTCTTGTCATCGACACAATTAAAAAACTTAATCAAGGTACCCAGTGGGAAAAGATTAGCAAGAGTTGGAGGACATCACGTGTGATCCAGGATATTAGTGAAATTATTCATGGTTTTGACTACATCATTCCCTCGCACATTCAACGCACTGGAAACAAAGTTTCGACTTTTTAGCGAACTAGGGTTTCCTCCATCTGGGTATGAGCATCGATTACCCCCGAGAAAGTGATTCTATGGAAGAGGGGCTGGAAAAGTTGACTCTGATTCTGAATCAGGATTTGAATCCTAATTAGGACCCTTAATCGGAGTACGAGCTAGTTTTCAATCCGCTTAGGGATGTCTTCATGTTCAATCACATTAATGAAGGGGCTGGCAGGCGGCCTAACCCACACCCTCACACGATCTATCACCTTAAGGGAATGGTTGGCCACAACCTTCAAAAGAATTTCGATGTGAGGTATGGAAATTCCTTAATAATCCAAGTGGTGGGAGATATGGGATACATGAATCCATCTGTCTCATATTCAATCTGGGTCCAAACCTATCCTTGGTGGTCTAAGTTAATTGAGCTCTAGTTCAAGGAGTCTGGAGTGCGGGGAGGAACCTCTGTTGCAGCTGGTCTCTGCATGCGGATAGTGAACACAACCCGATATGTCTTTATCCTTATCCTTCTCCCTAGGTTGTGGTCTTCCATTATCTATGTGCCTTGCATGTGGAGGGGAAAAGGCTTACTAGTAGATTGGAAAGTTTTGTGATTGTCTGTAATGGTATTCTCGTTCACATTATGCTGGTCTCCATCTTTTATGGCACTTTATTATCCCATATGGGAATGTTTCGCATGATCTAGGTTTTAATTAGTCTTAATACTACATTTGTGTTACATGTTTCTGGTTGTAAATTAGTATGGCGAACCCTGTGGAAGGGAAGGGCAAGGGCAGCTTTTCCAAGCTGTGTCTGTGGATTCTGTGACACCATCTAGGTGTGTGAGTTCAGGGAGGTCATTGTTAAATCTTTGTGGAGGCCTTTTATACTTGGATAACTCATTTTCTCCTATGTATATTTGTATGAGTTGTGCTTCTTGGTGTGGTGTAGCGCAGGAAGGCATCACAGCTATTTTCTAGTCTTCTTCTCGGGCATAAGCTTAATTTCGATTGCCTATTGCTTTCATGTTATACTATCGCATCAGGTCTACATAATCAGTTTCTCTCTCTGTCGTTTGTGCAATTTGTTGGGTTACAGGCGGGGGCAAGTTCGAGGAATCCGACAGGGTGTTGGTGCCTCTAGGCATGGAGGTCGTGGCTGTAACTCTCAAGTTCGCAAAGAAAATGGTAGGGGCTCAACTTCAGGCAAGCCTCCAAGAAAGCGAGGCAAAGAACCCGATGCCTAGATCTTGCAAGAAACGATCTAGACATATAACAATGGGACTCCCACCCAGGTGAAACAACTAATTTCTTCTTAGGGAGGTATAATTGAACCAGAAGGTGGAAAATGACCTCCCGGTGGAGCATTATGGTGGGTTGATTCTAGATCCTGGTCATACTCGAAGCAGTCTTACTCTGTACAAGAATTCAGTTCATCTTTTCTAGCTGAAGAAGAGCATCGTTAGCTAAATCCATTATGTCCTATCTAGCTAATTCTATGAAACCCGACCCCGATCTTCAAGAGATCCAAAAGGAACTTTAGTTGATCCAATTTCAAATTCAACAGCAGAATTCCCACCTTGGTCACATTGAGCACCACATTCCATGTCAGCCCCAATCTGAACTGTCAAGCTCAAGTGAAAAGGATCCAACTGCATTGGAGTCCTCGAGTGAATAGATGGATGAAGGATTATATCTGATATCAAATTTGTTTTTCTGATGTATATGTCGTTTAGAATTTCTGTTTATAGCTATATGGTATGTAGGTGGTTTCCAGACTTTAATTCCTACAAGGCTATGGTAGACAAACTCAGACTTTATAAGTTTTGGATGGCATATAATGTAGTTCGGTGGCCAACAGACCTGGTTTCCCACCGTGTAGGTTGAGGCCACATAATGCTTTTTATGGTTGTAACTTGCTTGATGATTTTAAATGAATGAATTAAAAGATAATTCCAAGCTTTAAAAAAAAGTATAGTTATGAAAACCAGGTGTTATGTGGAATTTTGCATCTACGGATAAATACAATTTCCCTAGCTGGGTAGCTACACCTAGAACAACAGATTTAAAGAGTTTAAACTTTTTCTATAGAAGATAAATAAGACAAGGGACCTACTTCTTATCTTTCTCTTTCCCTTTGTCTCCATTGTATGGCTCCTGTCACTCCTCCTCCAACTTAATCCGCTCGACAAGTACCTGCAATCATAAACAGAGGACAAAAACCAATCAAAGCAAGAGATCTATCTACTATAAGCAAAAGGAATCGAAAGCATTTACACATACAATCATCATACATAAAGACAAGAATATGGGAAAAGGTGTAAACAACTTTATTAAGTAGAAGGAAGAGTTACAACCATGAAGTCTGATCCAATGTCACTCCTCCAACTTGGCTTCCAACCAACATTACATCAAAATCACAACACTCCAACAGCATAACAATACTTTCTTACAATCTCAAACCTCACACCAATTGTATCTCCTTACAAATTCTCAAAGTTCATTCCCTGATCACTTAGATGAGTGCTCAATTTATAGGAAAATGGAGGAGGTTTGGTCATAAATGAGGGTATTGAATGGCCTTCAAAACTTAGAGTTAGTTTCCATGTGGGAAGGGATGAGAGGATAGGAGATTAATTAACTCATTCCCTATCCAATTTCGAGCTCATAGAAGATGATAAGTGTGGGAATCTTCTAGAAGGCTCCAAAAGATAAGAATATTCCCAGAACCCTATGAGGATTTCACTCAATCTCACCCAACGTAGGTCAAAGTGGGCCTAAGTGCTCTGAAATTCACCCTTACATGGGCCTACCTACACTGAAGTGCACTTACCCCTGACCAAGGCTGCGCTGGTCCCTCAAGGACTCATTTCTGGAGGGCTTCAGGCCAAGAAAATTTCAGGGAAGGAGGCATTCAAAGTGATGACTTGTCTAGCGCATGTAGCAACTGGATTAGGGTTTGATGAGCCCCAATAGTACTTATCTGAATGTTGGGAGTGATGTGCCCAAATGGATCTGTAACAACTACCCCTAAAGCATGAAGTCGAAGATAATAATGTTGAGTGATATGATTTATGATGTGATGAGGAGGTTCCGAAGCCACTAGTGACCTGCATCAATTACAATACATGATATCATGATATTTTGGATTTTTCATGAATCGCTGAGGGAAGGCATACCCATGCTCAACATATAAACTTTCATTACATGTACATATATAGTCGTCTACATATATAGACCCATGATGGGATGACCATTAGTGTAAATCCATCGTACGGATGATTTGGTACTTTCCTGAAATCGCAGCCCGGATGGATGAAACTAGATCTAGGATCTTCTATCTCATTCAATCATTCGCTCAAGTACGAATCTAACCATGTGAATTTGTGATCTAAAGTCAAACATGGGAAGACATCGTCTGATTACCAACCAATGATGTAAGCCGTTAAGAGAAGCGAGAGAAATCATCGATAATGATAATGATCCTCAAGGTACTGAAGTACATTCTGCATGGTGTGAATGGATGTTTTGATGTCGAAAACCATACAAATTATTTCAATCGAAGGCCAGTGATGTCAACCTATCGCTGGAAGTGAGAAACCTGCCATTGATTTATGCAAGCCTCAAGGTATTGGAAGGGTGTTTCTAAGTAAACTTCTTGGATAATGTGTTGATGTTGACAAGAAGCGACTCGTCGCAAGAGGGCCTTGATGTATCCCACATCAACGACACAAAACGAGTGTAATGATTTTTAGAGACGGAATGTGACTGACGACACAAGGTTAAGGAATGGCGGTCATGAAAATGAAGGTTTATGAGTATTGCAAAGGATGAATTTTGACTGAGTGACTTCTCTTAAAAATGTAGGTGACACTGAATGAATTGGCAGCATTGACACAAAACCAAAGTAATGGATGGTATGATAGACCAAGGTATGATGACCATCAAGCTGATAACCCAACCCAAGTAGTCACAATGATGAAGTGAAAGTGTCATGTTCAAGAGCAACCTACTACCATAAAGAGGTGTTGGTCAGCGAATGCTAACCAGTACCTCTTTATTTTATCAAGCTTGAGGAGGATAACATATGCTCATTGTATAATTCCACCCTTCGAGTGAATCCATCGCTATGTGATGTTTTAATGAGTCTAGCGAAGGTGAAACTCGGTCTCGTCATGATGGACAAGTTTGTCGCTATTTGATGTTTTAACGAGTTTAACGACAATGATAACTCAGTCCTTTTCATGTTTAGAGAGTTTGAAAAGGGACAAAAAGAAAAATCCACAAGTTATTTTTCGTAAGTTTGTCTCTCAAGTCTGAAAAAAGCTTAAAATAATACGAGAGAGAACCTATTGACCATGTTCGATCAATGTATTCTTTTTTCGTAAATAATCTATCTCAGTCCAGAAAAGGGTTAAACTTATACTGAGTAAATGTCGTTTCCAATCTGTTAACAAGCTGAAAAGGACAAGCGCTCGGCAATATTTTCATATTTCTCGAATCTGAAAAGAGCTTAAAGAGGACTCCAGGGGGGTCATTTTTCGATGTTTAACAGAGCTTGAAAAAGAGAGAAAAGTATGTTATATGGTCAAAGTACAATTCACGATTGTGCACGTCAAATTCTATCAGTCAACTGTAAATCTATTCATAGCAACACCAAACGAATCAAACATACATGTTTCATTTGTAAAAATAGGTAAATACTAAAGTTTACTCATTTAATGATCATGAAAAAAACATAAAACAATAATTTACCATGTCATTTTCACCATTTGATATTTACCATTCAGTTTGTGCTTTGGACCAGTTTTTTACCTCAATCTTCAGCAGTTGATTGCGAGAGATTCTGTGGATCATTTCTCGTGTCGTTTGGACCAGGTAGAAGATCTATCCCTCCTCTTTCTTTTCATGTCATTCTTTTAAAGTTTCATGCAATTTTTTAGGGTTTTTAGGGCCCCTAGGGTTAGAATATTTCATCGTGGGATCAGCGCAGCCTTCCCTGTCAAAAACTGTGCTGTAGAGCACCCAAATAGAAGGGTAGCTGCTCTGCACTGCACTATCTCCTTGCCTGGGTTGCGCTAAGCGAGTTTCACAAATTTGTTTCACATGTTTGGCCCAAAATTTCTCCAGTTTTTTTGCATGAAATGGATCCTAACTAAGCTTATGGTTTGATTTCAGGCTTTCATCGGATCAGAATGTCTATTACTTGGCAAGAAAGAGAGCATGAAGAACAAGACATGGTTGCCCTAAATGATCTGGGTACTGTTGAGGCCCTCAAAAACTGTGGGTTGCTCAAATACTTTAGGTTGTCCAGGATGAGGCAACAATCAAAACTATTGCAGCTCCTAGTTCATGCATGGGATCCAACAGATTAGGCTTTTCACATACGGGACAAAATGGTCCCTATTATGACTAATGATGTTTACTTTCTTATAGGATTTTCGAGACGTGGTGCCCCCATTTCTCTTTCAGGTTCTTCCCGTGGGGGTGAATCAATGAGGGACTATGTTCGACAATTATGTCGGCCAAGTACACAGCCTAGCCAATACGGAAAGATAATAATCAAAGATATTCGTGATTTTCCTTTGAGAACAATCCTTTTCACTATTGCAAAGTTGGCAGGTAGTGTGACACTTCATCTGGCTAATAGATCATACATGCAGTATGCACTTGAGTGTATTTTTCCAACTCTATTCGACTGGTGTGAGGTCGTACTTTCTTCAGTGAAAGAGCAGCTGACAAAGGTAAAGAGAGGTAAGATGAAGAATTTTAGCTACGGATCGCTCTTAATCGTTTACCTTAGAGAGACTTCCATTGATGCAACCTCAACATGTAACATTGGGTGTAGCTAGTCCTAGAGATCCACGGATGCAGAGGTGGGTCAAATTGATAGCTAGACATGTTGGTCAGTCATCGATTACATTTTCTATTTCATTCTTCAGTTGGCTTGATCGGCAACACTTTGTCATCAAGGAGCATCCATACACAGGGATGGATTTTCGTGGAGATCGAAAGTTGAGTTTACCAGTGGGTGCTCAATGGGGTGCTATAGGTAAATTGTTTTTGACCAAATGTTTTTGTTTTTTAAGTTTCTACATGTTTTTGTGTTTTTGATGTTTCCAAGACTAAAATAAAATCGTTCTCATGCATACAGATGTTGGTACTGTTCGACCTATGGGACACCAACAGGAGGCAGGTGGACCAGTGCGGAGAAATGTCGGGAGGGCAGTTCTCCAGGATTTGGATTTGATCGAGACACTGGCAGAGTTGCAGGATCATGTAGAGGGGTTAACCCTCGGTATTCCAGATATCTGAATCAAGGAGTTGCCTATGAGGCTGCAGCACCATACTAATGGTGTTCCTGGCCGTTGGATGTGGCTATTGCGCATGATAGCTCAAGTTTTGACATGTTATCATGAGCATCACTAGGTCTACTTAGGATGATTTTTGTATGCATTTTGAATTTTTAGGTCAAATGACCAAACATGTCTTGGACACAAATTTTGTAAAAACTTTAAAACATCTATCTATTTTTACTTGCAGAGTTTTTATATATGGTTATGCGCAATCCTATTCAACTAATGATTGGAATTGAAAATTTACTTTTACATGTGTCACAAATGTCTGTTTAACACATAGTTCACTAGTGAATCAGTTAATGTGTTAAAGTTTCTGGAAATATGTTGATATTGAATGTACTCAAAATGCATTTCCAAAAGACGAACTCTAAAGAACATACGAAGAATTGTTCGGTTTCAGACAGTATAAACGTTTGTTAGTTGCAGTATGATGAGTTGTGAGTCCATCCTAACGATGATTCGGCGAATGCCAAGTGAAATGGCATCAGAGAGAAGTTTGATCAACGTGTTATACTCAGCGATATTGTTTGTAGAACGATCGATACAAATCCCTTGAAAACTCACTAACTCGCCACTTGGAGTGAAAATGGCCCATGCTGCAGAAGATAGGTTCTGCGTACTACGACTAGCACCATCGGCGTAACCAACAAATGGTTCCAAAGATTCTGACATCTGCAACAAATGCAAAGAATATTACTTAACCACATAAAAATTCTAAAAGACACACTGACACACACACATGCAATTAAAGCATATATACAGTGATTTTACTACACTCAATTAAGCATAGTAATGTTTGAGGTACAACCCATTTCAGGGCTGCGACAATGGAATTCCATCATAATCCACCAACTCATAGGCACCTTTTGCCAAAACACGCTTGACAATATAAGGGCCCATCCATAATGGTTCAAATTTTCCTACTCGTATTTGATCAACTTCCTGATCATAAAGCAAGACCAGTTCTCCTTCTGAGAAAATGTGAGGCTTCACATTTCTATCTTATTGTGCCTTGATTCATTTCTTATGTGCTTCGTTAGCCAATGCAGCTTCACGACGAGTTTCATCTAGATGGATGAGTTCTAAGAAACATGCTTCTTCATTAGAAGTGTCAGGTAACAGGTCAATCACAAGTTTAAGAGTTGAAATTTCACATTGCATCAGTAAGATTGCCTCCAAACCATACACCAATTGAAAAGGTGTGAAACCAATTGCATTCCTTACCGAGGTTCGATATGCCCACAAAGCAAAGTACATGATTAAATTCCAGTTTCGTTTATGACCCCCTATCATTCTTTGAAGCATTCGCTTTAGGACTTTGTTGGTGGCCTCAACTTGTCCATTAGCTTGCGGATAGTAAGGAGTAGAACTATCATGTGAAAGTCCTAACTTGGCAGTTAACTCAGTCACCATGTGATTGTGAAAATGTGACCCATGATCTATAACTATAGCCTATAGTACACCAAACCGGGCAATCACGTGGTTGAAAAATAAAAGTGTAGCCATCTCGCCACTATTGTTTAATGTAGGCATCACCTCGGCCCATTTTGTGAAATAGTCAATGGCGACTATAATGTACCCATGCCCCCTAGCCAAGTGAGGGTTACATGTCATGAAGTCAATGCCCCATTTGGTGAATGGTCCAACAGCGACGAAAGGATGCAGTGGTGCAGGTGGTAATCTAGCTTTACAGTCATAGATCTGGCATGCATGCCAGCTTCTGACAACAATAATGAAATCTTTGAATATGGTAGGCCAGAAGTAACCAGCACAGAGAATTATCGGTGCGGTATCATAACCAGATAAGTGTCCACCACAAGCACCTGAATGGAAATCATTCAAAAATTTCACGGCTTCCTCATGTGTGAGGCACCTCCGTAAAACTGTGTTGATACCACAATGGTAAAGAGTGTCACCAATGATCAGATAATGTTTGGTTTGGTATCGAATACGTTGTTGTTGCGAGTGAGAGGTATCAGGCTAGAAAGTTTGGGTCTGGAGATAAATCAGTATATCTCCATACCATGGGTTAGATGACGAAATCAAGAATAGAGACTCATCAAGAATTGGGTTATGATGTTGAATCAATGGTATTCGAGGGAAGGTCGCAAATAAGCTCGGCAAAAACTAGAGATTTCTTTGATTTGGATTTGATAAATTCCAAATCAAATTCCTACAAAATGACGATCCATTTTGAGTATTTTCCCCCCAGCAATTGGCGTGACAAAATATATGTCATAGGGTTGCAATCCGAAATGACAGTGGTCTTTCGGAGCAGGATATAGTGGCAAAATCTCTGTACATATTGAACAGCAACCAGAGCTAGATTTTCGACGTAAGAGTACTTAACTTCTGTATCATTGATATTGCAGCTTAAATAGAATATCGGATGTTCTATCCCATCTTCTTCTTCAGAATAGAACCATTCCAATGGTTGTATCTGTAGTGGCGAGATACAGGAAGTAGTCATTTTGATAATTCAAGGAATACATTAATGGGGCTCTAATCAAGGTATATTTAAGAGCATCAAAGGAAGCTTGTGCAACCTGATCCCAATGGAAGGGTATCCCCTTTTCAATAGACGAGTAAATCCTTTAGCCATTTCACCATAATTGGGAATGACCCTCCTCAGAAAGTTAGCCTTCCCTTGGAGTCTCTGTAATTGTAATAGATTGGAAGGTGGAGAAAAATCAAGAATTGCCTAAACCTTAAGAGGGTCGAGTCGAATTCCTTCCTTAGACACTACGAAACCAAGAAAACGACCAGAACCAACACAAAACACACATTTGTGTGGATTGAGTCATATTTTGTAGTGTCGGCACCGTAAAAATATAGCTCTCAAATGTTGCAGGTGATCAATCCAGTTTCGTGAACGAGCGGGTAAATCATCAAGATATGGTTGAACAATATGTTTGATGCCATGGAAGGCATAGTTCATTTCCCTCTGAAAAGTTTCCCCTACGTTCTTCAAACCAAAAGGGAGTTTCTTATAAGCGAATGTGCCCCATGGAAAAATAAAAGTTGTTTTAGATTGGTCCTCTGGGCGGATATTGATCTAATTATAGCTAGAAAATCCATCCATAAATGATAGGAAAAGTATTGGAAACCCAATCACTAAGAGGAATAGGGTATATGAAACCAACATGCAAAAGTTTTTCAACTTTTGTTTTAATGGCAGCAACCTTCTTTGGAAGAACAAGACGGAGGCATTGTCGCACTGGTTTGACATCAGGATACATTTTGATTTCATGTTCAACTATACTAGAGTCAATACCTGGCATCTCCTCATATGACCATGCAAATATATCTTGGAATTCACGAAAGAGAGCACGGTAAATATCAAGTTCTGATGGAGAACAAGATTTGCCAACATGAATGTTTTCTACAACTTTAGGTTTGGTCGAAATATTGATAGAAATAGTTTCTTCAATATTTGACAAGTTTCGCTCGGAATCTACTATATCTATGAAAATATAATTCGAAAGGAAATCAACAACTGAAGGGTGATTAAGTTCATTTGAAGAATCTTCTATGCAATCTGGAAGATGGGAACGATGATGATAATCTTCCCATGGTTCTTCTTTTGTCATCATTGATTGGATGATTCCTTCATCAGTAGAAAATATACGTGAAAAAGGATCGGAGGAAGTACCATATTCTAATGAACGATCTACCCATACAATTGGTGAAGATGGATTTGGGTTCGTCGCGCAAGCCAAAAAGATTGATTGCTATGCAAGCTCAATGGGGCTTAGCGGCATGATTTCATTATAGCTATCAATTTCAGAACTATTGGTAATATTCCTTAATTCATATGAAGTGGAAGATATCATGTTGCAAGTCTCAACTTTTGCCACTTCCACCATGTTTGATGGTGGTGGTAGTGAAAAAGTACCCATTAGGGAAGAATCCTTGAACAGACCTACACCAGTGTTTTGAAGAGATAGCGGGGATCTGTGAACCAACGGAATGCTTCCAATAGCCTATGAACTAGAGGCGAAGAAGGTGAATTGATCGATAACTTTGATTCTGCCCTTACGAGGGAATGCAATTGTACAAAAGTATGTTGAAACCACAACAACCATAGCATAAACCCACGGTCTTCCTAGCAAAATGTTGTAGTCAAGGGGTCCATCAACAGCCTCAACTTCAACAGTTATTGTTTTTCCCCCTAGTTCCACAAAGCGTATATGTGCGATCGTCAAAAGCTTTTAACGTTGTTGGTGAATGTGACAAAGGTGGTGAGCCAAGTGTTTTCTAGCAATTCATAGACATAATACAAGTAGGTGCCCCCTCGTCAATAATGGTTCGGTGAATAACTTTATTCAAAGTATTTATGAATCAAGAATGCTAATTGCACTGGTAACTGTGGCGTATAACCCGCGTGGTTGAAAACCTCAAGATTGGAATCAATTGGATCGATTCCACCAATTGCTGACAACAAAGCCTGCTTTTGGGAGGGATAATTCTAAAGCACCTCGAGCGTCGACATAGCAGAAGGTGAATGATCCAAATCTTCTACTATGTTATAGTTTTGTGTAGCTCAAGCTCGAGGGTTAAATGTTGATTTATGTACAACTCCCTTAGGTGGTTTTATTGTTAACTCTGGTGCAATAGGTGGTGGAATAGGATCAGACGAAGTCGAAGGATTAGGTTGATTAGTTGCTTGGTTATTCGACGATGACGATTGATTTCCATAATCTTTACTTCACGTTGAGACCAAAACTTCAATTTTAGGCTTAGAGGCGGATAGCATAAGAACTTGGGAAGTGGAAGCATGGTCTGTAGCAACCGTATTTGTCTCCGTTTTTGGAAAAGAATCAGTCAACACCGCAGATGCATTAGAAGTCTTCAGAAGATTTGACACTTCAGATCGGTGAGGACAATCTCGCGTAAAATGCTCATCGTTACAGATTAAACATGGGTAACGAGGTTTCCTAGCTGAAGGAGAGGAATCAGATGATTTCTCTTGAGGGGAATTATTTTGTTTCTTCTTGTTTTTCCCCTTCTTCTTGCTTCCTGGTTGCTTTTCATTCTTGCCTTTGTCAGATGACACGACATTGATTTCAAAAGCAAGAGTGTTATTAGATGCATTTGAAGTTTGATTGGAAATGGCAAGTGTTTGACCAGATGGTCTACCTGCCGTTTGTGTGCTCAAAGAACCAATCACACCATCACTAGCATGAGAGTCCTTACTCAATGGTGGTGGAGGAATAGTGAAAGTTGGTCGGGGTGCATTCATTACCTTGTCATAGAGCATGCCAGACTATGTGTAAATCAAGTCTAAATATTGGGCACGAGCAATTACTTACTATTCAGTGACAACTCCACCTTTTGCCACATCCTCATTGATAGATGGAAACAAGGATTTTATAAACCACTCAGCTAAACACTGATCAGGAACATAAGTTTTAACCATTCGACGACAATGACCCCACTCATGAATATGATTAGAGATATGAGTAGCAGTATTCTATTTAAAGTTGGTTAATAGTTCTGTTTCGATTTCATATCATATGGGTAGCTGGAAGTGGGTTAAAAACGTGGTAGCTAAGGTTGTAAATTTATCAAAAGAAGCTCACAGTAATTCAATGTACCACTTAGTAGCCGGACCAGTAAGTGTTCTTTGGAAAAGACGTAGTCTAACTGAATCATCATTCAAGGAGTTTGATGAACACCATAAATGAAAAGTCGTGACATGGTTGGACAGGTCTTCTCCAGGGTTTCCTTTGAATTTCGGAATATCGGAAGGTAATTTATAAGGAATCACCGGCCACCAAGGTGCATAAAGAATTGGGTCATTAGTGAGCTGGTTTAGATCTGGTAATTCAATTGTTGCAATGAAAGGCAACTATCTATTGAGGTTAGGTTGAGCATATCCAGGGTAAGATGGGATTGCCTGGGCAATAGGCCTTTGCATACCATCATAAGGCATTTGTTGTTGGTAACCTTGATAAGGGTAAGTTTGCTGAGAAAATCTGGTGTAAGGTTGTTGAGCACCAGGGGACATTTTCTGTTGTCCAAACCTAGCATAGGCTTGTTGACCAGGAACTAGGTACACTTGTTGTAGACCAAATCGAACATAGGCTTGTTGAACAAGTCTAGGATGAGGTTGGTATTGCTGGAATTACTGTTGTTGATATTGGGGCTGCCATGGTTGTTGAAGCAACTATTGTTGTTGTTGATACAACGGTTGTTGCCCACCAATATAAGCTTGACTAGGTTGTGAATACACTAAACCAGTAAAAGGTAAATTGGTCTGATGTTGTTGGACTCCAGGCATAAGTGGTTGTTGTAAAACTGCCTAAGAAGGCTGAATTTGTAAACCTGAAACTTAGGGTTCTGAGGTTGAAGGACCAGCTTGCATAGGTTGAGATACAACAATATGAGCTTGTGACTGTGGTAAAGTTGTAACAACAGGCGTTGTAGGTATGCATGAGACAGATTTCATAGGTTGTGATGGATACACAATCCTAGGTTGAACAGGCATTGTTGTTTACCACTGACAGACAGTCATTCCAGGCTGACCTAAAGACAACGACATACCGACATATGGTTGCCCCCTAGAAAATGGAGGATAAGGAGATTGTACATATTGTTAACTTTATGGGGGTAGTCCAATGTAAAGCAGATACATAGGACGGTAACCAGATGAACCAACTTGATATTGATTTGATGGGTCCAGTTGTTCAATATCCATTAATGAAGAACCAGATAAAATTCCAGTAGAGGACATTGGTGAAGACCAAGGGCTAGAAGTAACACCTGAGTGGGTTCCAGATAAAGATTGGTAACCCAATGGGACGAACGGAACACCATACAAGTGTGACTCAGGATTCATAGTAAACATCGAAGAGGTTGTGAAAGAAGATTCTATCGTAGTTGTAACAAATGGTACGGTCTGGGATGTTGACTCTGCCATAGTCAAATGTCCAAATAAATTTCCTAACAAATCAATGGGTGTCTGAAAGTAATCAAGATCAAAAGGCGCAATAAAATGAGGAGTATGAGGATACAGATAAAGTCCAGTTACGAAATGGAATGGAGTTATGGGTGTTTCTACCTCGTGTTCCTCTTCTATCGAAATCAAACCAGGTGGAAGGATTTCACTGTCAGGTCCATAATAGATTTCCGGTATTTGTTCCTGAGGTAAAGAGGAAGTCTCGACAATTACGGATGTCTTAGGATGTACCGGTTGATCTTCTTCCGATATGGTAACAACTTCTAATTGTTCAACCTCAAGATCCAAGTGTTCTGGTAAAAGAATAGGTTCAATTTGGGCTTCTTGAACAACTTCTGGTTCACAAGTAACTTCTGATTGAACAATGTTAGGTTCAGGATCAACTTATTGTTGAACAAATTCAGGTTCAGAAGTAATTTCTTATTGAACAATTTCGGGTTGAGAATCAACTTGTTGTTGGACAACTTGGGTTACCATTTCACTAGATTCGGTCCTAGTGTCCTCAGGTAATTGTGGAGATTCCACTTCAGTAACAGATGTACCAGTAACTGTAGGAGTGACTGGGGTCATAGTACTTACCAGTATAGGTGTTTCTGGTAATTCAGATGAAGAAACAGAAGTTTGTGAAGTACTAGATTCAGTCAAACGAGACCGCTTTGACTGGATAGGTGTAGCTTCAGGTGGTAAAGGTATTTCACTCGTTGTCCTCTGCGAATGACGAGGTAAGGGTTGATGTTCCTCCATGATTGCTGATTGATTTTATTACAAAAAAGAAATGAACAAATAGGGGTAAACTAGGCAAAAGGTTTACCAAGCAACTGTGAACTGCAGAATACCTTCCGGCGAACCGAGAAGTACGAGCAGGAAATCTCCCTGAATGTTGTGTTCGGTGTATCACAGTGTACAAGGCAGCCAACTCAGTTACCTAAAGATGGATAGAAACCTAGTGTTGTCCTCCCACATATACCTGAAAGTACATGGAGGCCCAATCCGTATTAGCATTGTCAAATTTGAAACCGCACAATGAGAGTGTTCCTTTATACTTTACGTACTGTAACACCGCCCTACAGGGAAAATTTTAAGAACCACCCTAAGTTTATATGTATAATAAATGGGCTAATCCTCATGATACATAGGAAAAATGGGAGGCGATTTTATCAATAATATAATATGTATATATAATTTTTTTTGCAAATCTCTCACCAGATTATATTATCTTGTACAGTGATGGAGAATCTTTCACTGAATTATAAAATCTTGTAAGATATTGGCAAATCTTTTACTGAATAATAAAACTTTGTGAAGTCTTGGCGAATGTTTTGTTAAAGTACGAAACCATATATGATAATAAGAAAACATATTCATTAAACTATAATATACTAACATACATGTTTGGAAAAAGAAACATAATTTTCTCTTCCTACAAACAATGTTCCAAGTTTCAATGGCCATGTTTGTCAAGGTTCTTACAATACTCTTTCATATCCTTCTATTAGTTTTGATAATATTCCACAACAAAGTTCTTGCAGGTGTTGATATTGACAACGAGTTCTGTCAAGGTAGGAGAGATTAATCTTTTCTCTACAACTTTTGTCAAGCTACAACTTTTTTCAAGTTATCAAATTTCTTTCTTATTCCATAGAATCCAACTTCGAGATAAGAAGAAAAAAAAACATCAAGTTTGTTTACCCCAACACGCCAACAAGTAGCAAGCCCCAACTATATTATATAAGAAAGCATTAGGTATCCCAAGGGCTTGAAGGGGATCTAATTGAAAGAAGTGACCATTGTGAGAATCCTTCAAATCAATATATGAATTATAAATGTAGATTTGTTATTATTTTAATTGGAAATCTTCAATTAAATAATAAAATTTAATTACGTCTCTCCCAATCTAAATTGCTTATTAGCATAATTCACTACCCTCATAGGTCTCGCATCTTTTAACAACATTGTAACATGTAGATTAATTTCCTTTTTGGTGAACAATCTCCACCTTTTAGGAAAATATGGTGTAGTGGCTCCAACCCCTACAGATCATTAGGACAAACTAAGAATAGCACAGAAGATGAAAGGTTGTACAAATGAATTTATTTTTCAAACAACTAATCCAACATCAGTACCTAAACTTTTTCATGAAGATATCATATTCAGAATGTTTGAAAAATGGTGAGAAATCTTCTGCGAGGGTGATGCGGAAAGAGTGATAAGGTTTCATTGTTTTGAATTTGTTTTGTTAAATCAGAAAAAGACAAAAACCAATATTAATGGAGATATTGGTATTTTTTACTAAATTTTGTGCAGTGACTAAATGTAGCTTTAACCATTCACCTTAAGATGTTTTTACAATATAATTTCGTAAGTCTATTTAATATCTTCATTATCATAAAAACCAACCTATATCCATCTTAACTCCACATCTACCACTCTTAGGGGGATGAAATCTATTTATCCCTCTTACCACTTGGTAGACCCAGAATTAAGATGGATCTAAGATGATAGAATTTCCCCTTTAAATAGTCTATGCTGACATGAATACCATGGTATTACCATGGGTTATCATAAACCTAGAGCTTAAAAATTACTATTAGTAATTTATAAAAATCAATAAAATTCATAATTGATTTTTATTTTATTTTATTTTTTAACCAAGTTAAAATGTTTAACATACATTAAATTACAACATCCATTTTTACTCTTGATCTACCAAGCCCCAAGAGGGATCAGATATTTTTTCACTCTATGCTAATTTGCATATCACGATATTTGATACCTCTCGGGGCTTAGTAGATCCAGAGTAAAGATGGATCTATGCTGGTTTAATTCCCCCATTTAAATAGGCTACATTCCACGTGAATACCATGTGCCATTTTTATTTTTATAAATACTAATATTAGGGTTAATTATGTTTTTTTGCATGTTATTAATAATAATCTAGCCCATGATATTTGGTCCATAGTATTTTGCCCATAGGTTTCACCTAAATATAACGCATTTTTTTAGTGTCCTTAAATATAAGGTGACTTATGGAGTAAATATAAAAAAATGTTTTATTTGTTTACCATACCTCTCGTTTATTTATATTTTTATTAATTTACCATACCTCTTTTACAAATATGGTATTTGGCCCATAGGATTCACTTAAATAAAACCTCTTTTTTGAGCCTTCATAAATAGAAAGAGGGTTATGGACTAAATATAAAAAGAGGTTTTATTTATTTACCATACGTCTAGTTTATTTATATTTTTATTTATTTACCATACCTTTTGAGTAAGTATAAAAAGAGGTTTTATTTATTTACCATACCTCCACTTTATTTATATTTTTATTTGTTTACACCCTTGCATGTATATAAGGTGACTTATGGAGTAAACATAAAAAAATGTTTTATTTATTTACCATACCTCTCATTTATTTATATTTTTATTAATTTACCATACCTCTTTTATAAATATGGTATTTGGCCCATAGGATTCACTTAAATAAAACCTATTCTTGAAAATTAGGGCGAATGGAAAGTTTTAACTCCTAATTTCAAGGGCTAAATTTACCTTTTTTACCCTCTCCCTTAAAATAAGGGGGGCTATTTGAGGCGATTTGTAAAAATGTACTATGATACAAAATATTCGCCCACTAAAAATTTAAAACCCCTTAATTTTGCCAAAGGGCGAACATTCGCCCCTAAAATTTTCCATGTCGCCCTATATACCCAAACGTACGTGGACGAGCTATGATATACTCACGAACGTGGAATGAAGTATCACACTCGAAATGTATCGCAGACAAGTTAGCGACAGCTGCTATGTTTTACAATGCTGGAACACGTCTCTAGCCTAGAACCTCTAAATGTTTTGTGTTAGGTGACAATGCTCCATTAGGTTAATTCAAGTTAATTTTAAGTTGATCTTGATTAAGAACTCGTCTTTCAAGGTTCACCATGTGATGTCTTTGAAATTCCTAGAATGAAACTAATATGATAAGCATCATTTTCATTCAATTTGAACAATGAAAACCTTAGCTAATAGGGATAGAGCAATCAGATTCTTTTAACCAAAGAACAAAGAACATATCTAATGCAATTTCTCTAAACTATTCCTATGAGCACCAACAAACTTTTTCAATGCACAATGAAAGTTTTTCTTTTCAATTCCCTTAATGTTGAGATGAACAAAAGGAAACTAATGCACATACAATCAATCAATCTTTTTGCAAGAACGAAGACTTTACGACAGTTCCGTTTCGAAAGAAATGAAGACTTTTACAACACTTTCTTTTGAACAAAGATTAATTGACTATAAACTAACTTTGACAAAGAATTGATAGTGATAAAGAAATCATTTAAGAAACACTAAACAATCAAGGCCAAATTAGGGCTAGGAGAGGAAACACAAATTGATTTCAGAAGTACAACAATCATTGATCTTTCAGCAAGCAAAAACAGAAGGAAATTTGGGAAAAATCAAGTCAAAGGTGGGATTTTTTACCTAAGGAGGATCAGCACAGCCCTGAATGGGAGACAGTGTGCTTCAGAGCACTATCCTCAAGCCAAGGGTGCTCTGCAGCGCTCTATCTCTTCACCAAACCTGCGTCGGTGCCAGAGAGGCCATCCTAAGGGCTTTCAAGCACAATTTTACCAAAAAACACTTCAAAAAGGATGAAACAAGATCAATGGAAGCAAGTAAAGTCTACTAGGGTGTACTAGAATAAAGGTAAACTACCTGGAATGATGATCATTCCCCTGTGGAGTCGCTAATTTGTTATGTGGAATTTTGTATCTACGGATAAATACAATTTCCCTAGGTGGGTAGCTACACCTAGAACAACAGATTTAAAGAGTTTAACCTTTTTCTATAGAAGATAAATAAAACAAGGGACATACTTGTTATCTTTCGCTTTCCCTTTGTCTCCTTTGTATGGCTCCCATCGCTCCTTCTCGAACTTAATCTGCTCAACAAGTACCTGCAATCATAAACAGAGGAAAAAAACCAATCAAGGCAAGAGATTTATCTACTATAAGCAAATGGAATCGAAAGAATTTACACATGTAATCATCATACATAAAGAAAATAATATGGGAAAAGGTGTAAACAACTTTATTAAGTAGTAGGAAGAGTTACAACCATGAAGTCTGATCCAATGTCACTCCTCCAGCTTGGCCTCCAACCAACATCACATCAAAATCAAAACACTCTGGCAGCATAACAATACTTTCTTACAATCTCAAACCTCACACCAACAGTATCTCCTTACAAATTCTCGAAGTCCAGCCCCTGATCACTCAGATGAGTGCTCAATTTATAAGAAAATGGAGGAGGTTTGGTCATAAACGAGGGTATTGAATGGCCTTCCAAACTTAGATTTAGTTTCCATGGGGGAAGGGATGAGAGGATAGGAGTTTACTTAACTCATTCCCTGTCCAATTTCGAGCTCATAGGAGATGATAAGTGTGGGAATATTCTAGAAGGCTCCAGAAGATAAGAATATTCCCAGAACCCTATGAGGATTTCGCTCAATCTCGCCCAATGCAAGTCAAAATGGGCCTATTTTCTCTGAAATGCACCCTTACATGGGCCTACGTGCACTGAAGCACACTTAAGGTTGCGCTAGTCCACTCAAGGAGGCATTTTTGGAGGGCTGCAGGCCATGAAACTTTCAGGGAAAGAGGCATTCAAAGTGATGACTTGTCTAGGGCATGTAGGAACTAGATTAGGGTTTGATGAGCCCTAATAGTATTGATCTGAATGTTGGGAGTGATGTGCCCAAATGGATCTGTAACACCAGGATATTATCATAACCATACAAAAAATCCTAATTGAAAACCAAGTTTTTTGCAATCAGGATTCCCCCCCTTTTACATTTCTTGTAAATTTCAATTCACATTTCTAGCATGAAGACATTGTTTCTTTGTAGAAGATCAGAGGAGTTACTAGCAACAACATCGTAAGACTGTATTTTAGCGATCTAGATCAATTTTTCAAGTTTATGCACAATGTTTTGGGGCTACTGATTTTTTGTAACCAGAGGAATTTTCAATAGCCATTCATTTTCACCATATATTCAATTAGAAAACTCAACAATCCAACTTCAACATCAACAACAACTTAAACATTTAGTTTTTTTTATTAAAGTAAAAATATAGAACATAGAATGTGTGTACATGTTTTTAACCTAAGCTCAAAAGAGGTCAACTCTAAAAGGCCTCCTTGTTGATAAATGATGGCAAAATCACTCTATATTCCTTGATTCCTAAATCATTTCATATCCAGTTCCACTTACCAATCATTAAAATCAATCTCGAAATATCAATTATGAGATCATCCCCGATTTTATTGATGGTCCAAATAATAACGAGGGGATTGAATAGTACCATTATAATTCTATCGTACCAATATTATTCATTATTTACTACCTTTCTCACCATCATTCATTATTTCCATCGACATTATTATCTTCTTCCATCACGACAATCTCACCACCTTTAGGAGTGACTAAAAGAGCATTTCGAATTCAAAATTCCTAAACACCTAAGATAAGCATTGTCGTCATGATTAAACCAATAGGAGCAAAAATCCTTGAGACATATCCTAAATATAGAAGCAAACTATAGAAATATGGGTGGCTTAATTTCTTTGAAATTTTTTAGGGACATGATGCGGATGTGACCAGGGATTTTGCAAGAGTGTTTGATGGTGTTGGGGCTGAAAATGGGGATATCAGATTGAAGATGATAGAGTCCTTCTTATCAGAAGTCACTAACCTACCAAGAATGGGAGAAAATTGGTTTAAGTTCCAAAGGTTCAAATATGACTCATGTAAAATATTGCTTAAAAATCCTAAAATGGACGCTGCAAGTTGGACAAAAGGAATATTGATGGCCGCATTAAAAAACAAATGGAGGGACCTTCTCTACACTCTCAAAAAAATCATTACATGTGAAGGAAGGTACATCATTGTTTTCTTTTATTACAATAGAATTCTTATGCATTTTCAGAAAGGTAGAGAAATAAACCTAGTGTATTATCTAATTAATAGTCTCAAAAAGATGGTCTTTAACATATAAATGAATTCCAAAATATAGACATGAGTCTTTATCATTTTGGTCTTGAAAAATCTTAATTAAGGAAGAATCAAGGCTTTAGAATGATTTCCCTTTAAGGAATCACTTTAAAGAAGCATCTAAAGAAATAAGTAACCAAGCTTCTAAACAAAGGTGTAGGCGAGCTAGGGTTACAGAAGCTTCAAACCCTAAGCTTCCCAAGAATGCATAAATAATAGAAATGTTGGCCTACAAATTAGCGGAAATTGCACCAATGGAACCTGAAGAGCTTGTACAAATCTCAGAGCCATAACTTTTTAATGTCCCCAAGAATGATGAATCCCCAATTCTCGACTTTGTAAAATAAGATGAATCATAAAATCATAAGAGAATCAAGGAACAAGCTACAAAATCAAAATAACAAATCAAGGCCCAGAAAAAGTCAAGTAGAAAGTCAAGAAAGAAATCAGTGAAGACAAATGTCAAAACCCTTGCAAAATAGACAAAGCATAATGCAACTATTAGAAAGACTCTAGAGAAAAAGGGTACCAAGAAGAAAATTATAAGGGAATAAGTGACTAGGAATGCAAATAAACATACAGTAGGATAAGCAAAAGTATGACAAAATAAGATAATCATATTAACCTTGTTTCACCAAAAATAATAAAAGTCGAAAAATATCCAAGTTTCTATCATCACCATCAAAGCAAGGAGAAGAAAGTCCAAAGGTTGACATGGGTCAACAACAGGTTTATATTACATCGACTCCTTGGAATAAGAAGCTCATAATGAAAAGGTATAACAAACTTTCTCTCATTTTCCTACAAATTTTCCTCATGACAATATGCCAACATTTGTAGTCCATGGTTCAACTCAATATGATTTACTTTTTAACATTTCTTTAGAAGAATTTTAATAAATGCACTAAAGGAAGAAATGACAAATCTCAAGGTCTTAGAAAGACACATTAAAAGTGAAAATGAAACCCTTAAGGAACAAAATCACAAAATGCTTAAGAGAATATATCATTGGTATCATAAGAACTCCAAGATGAAGAAGGGAAAGTGGGTTTTACGGTAAAAAATCAAGAATTTTTAAGCCAAGGTGGTCACGAGGAAGCTAAGATGGTCGTTCACGACAAAGAAGAAAGGCAATCAAAATAGCCTAGATATTCTTATTTAAGTTTCCGATACCGCACTCTAATCTCGAAGATGGAAAAAAAAATGAAATTTTGTCAAGTGCATGCGGACATGCAATACCTTAAGTCTGGGGGAATGATGGGCCGAGAAATTAACATCTTTTTGTCAACTCACTACCATAATTTTGACCATTTCAATCTCTTAGATGCCTCCATAATTATACTTTCTACATATCTGTGTCATAATCCATATGTATATATGTCATTAGAGCTACAAAATCTTACACAAAGGATCTTCAAGGTTACATGTTCATTATTCTATAATTATATATGTTTTCTTTACAAAACATGCTAATATGTGATAATTGCATAAATTAACAAATTCTATAGCTCCTCTATGGACATGTAGCAGATTAGTTGGTTGGTGCATCTTCAGGAATAGTTCAACCAAACCAAGCATAGGGATAGATGGAAAAAGATACCATGATAGTGATTTACCTACTTGGCACACCAAAGACATGATTGTGTCATTGTGGTGGCAGATTCAAAGTCTTCGCCAACGCAACAACCAACTATTTGGCATAACGCGTGATCAGAGTATTAGAGGATTGTGACATGGCATCATTTCATGCACAAATATATTGTGCTATCTTTGCATAATTGAGCGTTGGAAAACACTAATAAATAACATTTTGTTAGCTACGTGTTTATATACACTCACACATGCGTTGAGTCATAATATTTAAATGTACAAGATAGTGGTAAATCACTTAATCATCTCTTTTTATTTTGATTTATAGAATTTAAAATTTGAATACTAGTATTGCATGAGCTCTATATATTGATCTTGCTTAACAAAGTGAGAGAGATAGACTTTAAGTTTTGAATTATTGTATGGCTTACTTCTCTATAATATAACTAAGTACAATCAAGATTTTCATTGATCATGCATATATGCATACTTGAGTCTATTTAAAGTTAGTTTTTATGCTTTCTTAAGGCTCATTTGACCACCAGGAGGGCCCCTTGTATTGGACATGCAATGTTTTTCTACTAAAATACAACTTTCTTTACTATTTATTTCTTGCTTGTTCTACTTATTAGTATAGATTTTAAGTACTCTTCTTTTACAACGTTGCTTTGTTTTTCATCTAACCCTTATGCATCTGTTTTAGAGGGGAGGTTGGAGCACTTGGCACTATGGCGATGGCGGCTTACCCTAATGCCTGGATCAGGCTCACTAACTGCGTGTCCCTTTATTTTGTGTAACAGGGGATGAACCTTACCGCTCTCCAGTTCCCCCCCCCCACCGATTCCGCCCAATTGGCCATTTACACCATTGATTTCTGAACAGTTACTGAATGACTCGGTATCTGTCAATGGGGGTTTTTCCTAGGGTGGTTATTTGTGAGTTGTCGGTTAGCTTGGACGAGGACATTGTTGACTACTTTGAGGACCCTTTCGCCTTGGACCCCAACTGGTCGGTCTTCCCCCCCGCATCTGTTGGTTTCTTCCACAAGAATTTTGTTATCACAAAAAATTGATCATCTAACCTTGATTTACTAGATGGATCGAAGTACACCATGTAAGGCCAATTTTACCATAGTAAATTTGCTTTCACTATGAGAAATTACTTAATAAACCACATTCGTTAAGCAATTTAAAATTAAACCCAAGAAGAATAATTAAATAAATCACTATTTATTTAATTATCTTCAAGGAATAATTAATTAAACCATTGTTTAATTAATATTCCTTGTCATATTTGACCCAGTTATGAAAATTAAACAGAAAAATTATTAATTATTTCTTTTTCTAGGAATAATCAATTAATCGCTAACTAATTATTATTCCTTGTCAACTTTGACTAAATCCCTTAGGAATAATTAAATAAATCATTATTTGTTTATTATTCCTTAACCATGTTTCTTGAGATAATAAATAAATCAATTATCTATTGGGGTTGTCTATAATGCGACTTTTTGGAGATTCCGGTGACAGAATCCGGCGGAAGAAATTGAGGTTAAATCTTGATTTGTTGCAGTTAAAATGGTTTTTTAACTGCATATTTGGATTCAGCACCCTGAAAAACCCCTGGGACGCTTTCATTGTGCAGAAACTAGCTATCAAACTTGCGATTCCAATAAATTCTTGCCGGATTTCAACCGGAAAAACCCGCCGGAAAGGCTTTCAAAAAGTCGCGTTATAGACAACTGCTTATCTATTTATTATTTCTAAATAAAAGTTTAAATTCATTTTCCCTCATAACCAAATATAATAAAATATTCCAAGTGGTTATTTCTAGAATGGATTTAATAATATTTTATTATTGCTCATTATTCGAGGATAACAAATATTTTGTTATAAATAGAAGGGTTTTCCATTCATTATTCACTTTCGATTATTTTCATTGTTGCAACTTTGATTATCATCACTGTTGCACACCATTTTTCTTTTCCATTTGAGTTCTCATCGGGCTCAAACATTTTATTTGCCGGGTTTATACATTATAGAGGAGAGAGACTCTACAAAAGCTTAAAACATTTGAGGATAGCCAAGAACACATCCCATAGAGGGGGGCTGGTAACATTTATTTATTCCTTTCACAGGTGTTGTTTAATAAAATATATTCTTTATACATTTGGTTTCCATTGGATTATTGGAGTTACCTGCATCTATTACTATTTCATTTTGTTGTTTAACTATGATTGTGGCATAGATCAGGGATTTGGCAGGTTTTGTTTCTATCATTTGTTGCAGATCTACAATGTTTAGCGGCCATTTATATTGTTAAGACTGTTTGTCATCCACAGTATTAAGTGTTTCCTTTTCGTACACCTTCGAGGAGAAAACACTATAACAAAATTGGCAACTCCACTGGGTTCTTACTTCTGATCCAGAAACCTGGGTGACCTTCAGTTTTAAGCTTAGGGTTTCTTTTTTTTTTCCAGATATTGTTTACTAGCTTTCTAACCCTAGATTTGTCAAATTTCTAACTTTCGTAAGTTTTCTGGTCTTTTTCGTAAGTCACAGGAACCGGCCGCGACAAAGATGGAAAATTTTTCCGAGATTTGCCGATTGGGAATCAAGGAGCAGAAATCGCGCTTTTCTGCCCCAAAAAGTGCGATCTCCCAGGAATCAGGTTAATACCTGCAATTTTTAGGGTTTCTGGGAAAAAAAAAAAAAATTAGATCTGTTTCTAGGTTTTGCCAAGAGTTGTCTGTTGGGTTGGTTGGGCCACTGACCTATCCCGCTTAGGCCTTGATCTACTCTATTTTACTTGTCAAAGTGGAATTTACCCCCCTAGGGCTTCTAGTATGCTTCCACTTTTATAGGAGGAATTTAGTTGAGTAAGAAGTTTGAGTTTCTGCAGCGCTTTTAGCCATATTTTCTAGATCTGTACCTTTCTATTTCAAATCTTCAAATATAGGTTGTTTCCATCCAAAGTTTCATCTTAAACCTTGTTTGGTCATTTTCCTTAGGGTCCCACTGGTTGCCCTACGTTTCATATCCATCTCCCTATCTTTTTTCAGCAATTTTCCTCTCTGGTTTTTTGTTCTTGCTGCACCACTTTCCAGCAGCATAGTGTCATTTGATCCCAGTCACATCGACGCTTAGATCTCTTGGCCTTTTTAGTGTGTTTTCAATTGATTTCACCACCAACCAGCACAGTGTTTGCAAACCTAGTTTGGGTGGGGTTTAGTTAATTGATTTGTTATTCATTTTATGTTTTTAATTTCAGTTTATTTCAGCAATCTTTTTTCTTTTTTTCAAACACGATCTGGGCTTAATTAATAAACACACTTGCACACACAAGCACACCTTAAGCGAAGGGTGCTTGGTTTACA
The DNA here is from genome assembly GCA_031772625.1 of Pinus tabuliformis. NCBI lineage: Eukaryota > Viridiplantae > Streptophyta > Pinopsida > Pinales > Pinaceae > Pinus > Pinus tabuliformis. Next base: position 920,731,759 of record CM062812.1, on the reverse strand, counting down.
CCGCCAAGACAAGACTTAACTTAATTAATTTATCTCCCCACACAGAGAAAAAACATTTGGTTGATCTCCCTTCACCATTTCCGTGTCACTTGTGTCTTACCACCATTGCGCCACCAAGGCATTTGTCGTGAAGACTCTTAGGCCTTCATCCCTAGTTTTCGCTTGGGCATATTACTCCTCCCCACAAGGTTCGAGTTCATAGTCCCTCGAGTCCCCATACCAACTCTTCTTTTGGTTCATCTGATTCCGAGCCTCCTTCACCACATACCGTCACCATGTCTGGACCCACTGCTGGTGCAGGAACCCAACCTAGTGTTGGCTTCGGTTCTACCCTGGTGGTCACATCTAGTGAAACTATCTCAGGAACCATTCCGGAAGCTCCCATGCTACCTTTCATGGCAAGGTTAAGTCTCCCAGATTTTAGCCAGTTGATAAATGACCCTATACATCACGATTTTCGTTGGCCAGCTATGCCGACTAAGCTCCCCTCTAACATCCCAAAGTTTGAGGTTAATTTTGGAGTGAACCCCACCAATCACATCCACTCCTTCCATATGTGGTGTTCATCCAATTCCATCACCGATGATTCCATCCGTCTTCGTTTGTTCCAATGCACACTCATTGGAGATGTTGCAAAGTGGTATGTAGACTAGCCCATCGCCTCTCATTCCATTTTCGCAACACTTGCTAAAGCGTTCCTCTCATATTTTCAGTTACCTCTCTGATACAACACTGATACGAGCTCTTGACCACATTTTTTCAATCCTCTACCACTCGTCTTTCCGATAATGTTGAGGAATGGCATAGAAGGAGGAGCACATGTCGTGCCCCGCCCTTCAAATATCGTGTCTACCTTGCTTGGTTTCTTAAGATCCTTTTATCGCCCATTTCAAAAGATGTCGCATCTCATTTTCCTCAGACAGAGGAAGAATCTCTCCAAACCGCTCTAATATATGACTTGATTTATGCGCAATCCGGTTATGTCTATACCGTCGTTCCAGACCTCCCCCGTCCTTGTGGCACCAATGCACTGGGGGTATCTCACACTGTCGATGGTATCATTGGAGCCATTTCACATCCTTCGAGATATATTTAACAAAGTTATGGCTATCCACATGGGGGCACCAGTTCCTCCAACACTTATGCCCCTCCTACTAGCAACATGTTTTCAAGGCCATCCAATTCTCAACCTGTCTATCAAACCGTTGCCCCTCCACCATCTTATCCCTATGCACATTCGAGCGTTCCATCCCCTCAAGCATTATCGTCACATCCTCCCATGTATCCTCAGCCCCAGCAGGCACTGCCCCCCAGGGTCAAGTTCTTACGCAGCAGAGTGCGACCAATCCCACAAATTCGAAGAAAAAGAATAAGGGGAAAGGTAACAAGGGTAATCAAGGTAATCAACCTAGTGAACCCCAAGGGAGCCAACCTAACACCAACAACCAGCAACAAGGCAATCAGCCCAAGTAGAACAAGACTATTCGTACGAACAAGCCTTGTGCATGTTGTGGTGTACATGGTGATTATACACACGAGTGTCCTCTCTTACCCTAGATGTGCCAAATTTGGGAAGCTTAAGTAGCTTCTAGAGGTCAACCACCCATCCAACAATTGCCTCAAAATCATGCGCCATCTCAACTGGAAGTGCTTACAAATCCTTTCCCCCAAAAAGGATTTGTTGCTTCTCAACCTCAACCAAGTCAAGCAACCCATCCCCCCCAACATTCTGGTCCTGGTGACTACCAAATCCTCATGATGAATTCTGACAAGGTCAATCCCTCTAATATCAACCTCCAAACTCGGTCGCGTCAATATGACAAGCCATTGATTTCTTCCACCATTGAGTCCAAAACCAAATCATCTATTGAGCTTCTTACGACACCAAATGGTCCACTACATATCCCTCAACCTAAAGTTAAGTCAATTCCTAAGATCCCTAAGGGTCTAATACGTTGTAATGTGAATTCTAACCGAGTTTCTCATACATATAATATAGTAGATGACTCGGCGTAATCACCTGCTGCCATGTCAATGTTGGAGGTACTCCAGTCGTGCCCATCTCAAAAGAAATCTCTACTAACTACTTTGGGCTCAGTAGATCCTTTCGACGATCATTTGATTGTCTTCCCAATTAATACATCAGAACATCCCCCATTACCTTCATCCGTTGCTTTCCAAATACCCGTCCGAATCTATAATGCCATCATCTCCCGATGCATTATTGACGAAGGTGCATCCACCTGTGTGATGTTCGTTGTCATCTGGAAACAACTTAAGTCACTTGAACTGTCTCGGTCCACCATCACTTTGAGTGCCTGGGACAGTCACTCCTCCCAGCCTCTCGGCATGTATCACAATTGTCGAGTTACTCTTACTGGAAAGATTGCCCATGTAGACATCGAGGCTATTGATGCCCCTCTAAATCACAACATTATCTTGGGTCATAGTTACACTTATACCATGTAAGTCGTTGCATCTGCGGTTTTCCATAAGATGTACTCCCCCCATGAAGGCAAGATCGTCACCATCGATCAGTTGACATACTACGAACTGGAATCCATGACCTCCCCTGAGTCCATTATCTTGTCGATGTATGATATGAAGTCTTCCACTCCTCCCACCAGTGTTTCTCCCAGAGTCTACAAATATTCTTCATTTTTGGGTGCTTTCCCTGGTCCTCCCCCTCTCATCTTAGAGCCTAGCTCTTTGAGTGTTTGCATATTACAAGCATCACAGGATGCTCACAAGCAGTTTGGTACATCTGAACAAAAACCCGCTCCTCAACACCTTACTGTTCCCACCTCAACCGAGCCATCTAGATCCACCCCCTCAAGACCTCCTCATTTTGTGGGTGTCTCTCCTATGTTCCCACCAAGAACTGTTCCTCCAGGTCTCAACCATCCAGGAGTTGTTTTGTCTAGACATTACCTTGCAGGCCAGATACCTTTCTTGTTTCCTCCTCAGGGAATATTTTCTGTCTCTTTCATGGCTTCACTGGTGCTCTCTAATATGAATTTGGGGATCCCAGTATGGTACACTGATCCCCCTGCAAACACTCTTCCTAGTCAGCTAAGACCATATCATGTTTTGACCCTGGTTCAACCGGTCCCTACAGCGCCTACCGCTACTCCATTTCCACCGCAACCTTCATAGGAACCCACTCCTGTTGTGAAAGCATCTGGACAAGGGGGCAAAGCCAAGAGGAAAAAACCTAAGAACAAGGCTCCCCAAGATCCTCTAGCCCCCAAAGTCGTCATCTTTGTGTGCTTTGTGTAAATTTGTTGGGCACACCACCAATAATTGTCCTGAGTTTCCTCATATCAAACCTTTGGTTCATGAAACGTTCCCTGAGTCAAATATCCCTGAGGTCCAAATTACCTTACCAGGTCCAGCCAAGAAACTCAAAACGTTGCGCACAAATCACCCTTGTGCCTTGTGTGATCATTATGGTCACTATTCCCATTGTTGCCCTCGTCTTGACAAATTTCATGATTGCCTTCAAGTGCTTTGCGAATATGAGGCCACCCATAGTGGATCACCTACTCCTTTAGCCGTGGATTCTGGTACCACTAGTACACCAGAATAGGGGGACTCTAGTCCCACCATCGTGATCCCTCCTCCTGATGTCGAGATGGCGGCCTCCATGGTCCATATCCTTTACCTGTCTTCATCTTTGAGTTGCTTGCAGGATAACCTTTCTGAGGTTTCTCCGCGCACCTCTATCAAACCTTCTTCGTTGGAAGCCCAGGTCTCAACATCGCTAGATTTTTCATCTACTAGTTCGTCGTCTACCAGTTCAGATGATGCATGTGTGAACCTTCTTTCTCATGATGATGCACTGGGTGATGATGCACTAGGTATTGTCGCCACATCATGTTGTCAAACTTCCTCCCGTCCCCCCATATTCCATTCTGAAGAGGAAATCATGGAAGCCATGACTACCCCTGATTATCCTTGGAATGGTATGCACCATCGTGCGTACTTCCTTCCATATTTGGAGTCCACCACTCTAAATACATCCAGTATGCCCATAGCATATTAGGGGGGACATAGGCCCCTACATCTCCTTATCATCCTTTGGAGGATCTCATGCCAAGTTGGGCCGAGATGCTTGAATCCCTTTTTCAAGCACTTGACACACAATGGCGCTCCACAAACTCCTCCTGCTAAGGGGCATTATTCCAACCTTTGCATACTAGATCAGTGTCGTCCATCACATATGTTTGCGGGCAATATCCTATGCTTGGGGGCATGATGGTTTTCCCCTGGTCATCTTCTCAATTGATTAACATAAGTCTCGACCTAGATCCCACTAGATCTAGGTATGGTCGATTATCCTCCCATTCCTTGGATAGTTTGTCCTACCGGCCTCTCCGGCAAGCCATATGCACATCGCATATCATATACGTTTGATATCATATCTTCAAATATTCTACTCTATGTCCACATAGTCCCCATGTTTGACTTAGTGGGTGAGAATGATTCTAGACCTCCTCTAGTAGTTCATTCTCATTTTCGTCTTCCCTTAATTGTCCACGAGGAACCATCGTTCCAAGAAGCATTAAGGCCATCTTTAGACAAGTAAGGCCACTTGCCTAAAAGTTACAATTCCCCATTCCGATGGTCGGTTTGTCCCCTATGATATCCACAAGATTTAGGGCCTTCTCCTCCTCTCAAATTGGAGGGAAAACACCCTTTTATAGGAAAATCCACAGTGTTCCTATCACACATTGCGACAAAACCATAGCTCAATTTGATGAACTGTCACCACCATTGGAAATCTCTCATCGAGAACTATAACGGATCTTTCTTAGTTTTTTATGATTTGACACTTCACTAGGAAACTATTTTTCTGAGAAGAGTCACTTCGTTGCCTCTCAAAATCAAATTTCTTCATAAGAAACACTTGTACTTTGGGGGCCACCTTCCCTTGGTGCTTTTCATCTCATGTGTCAATTTTCGTCATGAGAAATCATCATTTACTCATGTTTTCATGGTCCCCACCAAGCCTATTTTGTGTGGCAGCGTCATCGAGTCACCCTTGTTTAGAGCATCCGCAATGAGTCACCTTTGCATCCATGGAGTCTATTTCGCGTCCCATTACATCATGTCACAGTATTCCATCCATATTTGCGTACCATTCATCCCGTGTTACCTATTTTGACCTCTAGTCATACTATCCCCCATCCACTCTGGAGTCGATTCAATTGTTGTAAGGTCAACCATGCACTTTATGCTTTAACAAGGGCAAACATCTGTTTGTCCCTTAGTCCCATCTTTTCCATTGTCCCTAGTGTCAGTCCATCAGTCACATTACTAATTTCCCTTGTGCCTTATGATGACCCCCAAAAATGTACAATTATTTGGGCTCATTCAACCTCCTAATTTGACTTAATCCACCATTCTCATTGGTTTATTGCATGTTTTTGATTATTTTTATGCTAATAGAGTGAATTTGGTTAGTCATTATGCCAACAAGTCTAATGGGTGCTTTGTGTAGCCTTTTTGGTCAATTTGGAGACAAAATTGAAGGTCTTAATGAGCACTTGGCAGCCAAATTCATGGGAAGACAAGGGAGAGGATTTGTAGGAAGGTGTCCCCTTCATTTATGGGCCCTTACCTCGAATTCTCCACCATCAGCTCGGAGTTCAAAAGCCACCAAATCAATGAGCACAAGGGCAGCCAAGCAAGTCAAGTAGGACTGTTGTTAACTACAAGTCTTGGGCAGCCAAGTCCCTAAATTTTAGGAGGATTGTTGGGTCCTCAAATTGTATAAATAAGAAGGCTTAGGGCCTCATTTGGGGTTAGCCAGTTATTCATTTTGTTAGCCAGTGGATGTTAGCTAGTTAGCCAGTAGATAGTAGCTAGTAGTTAGTCATTTCATAGCCTTGTTGTAGTCATTTTGTAATTCGATTTGTAGGCAATAGACTAGCTTTGCTTTCAGCTCATTCTCAAGCTATCCTTGTGGACAGTTTTGATGTAACTCTTCATTTCTTGATCAATAAAGATGAATCCAGCTTTGCACCAGCTCTAAATCTCTCTTAGGAGGCTGTAGCTCTTGGGGTTGGGCCCATCTCAAGCGCCCAGTACCTCCTTCGTTTATCTTTATGTGTTTGCTGCATTCTTAGAATAAAATCTGCTATTTAGATCTAACTCTTGTGTTGTTATTTAGTTTGTTTTTTTATGTGTAAAATAGCTTTTCATGCTCAGATTTAGTTGATAGGTTGTTAACAGAAAAAGCTTCAAGAAAAGGGCCAACAAACATCTGTGGTTTCACCTCTCCCTTAGTGGGATCAGGAGTTGTGACCAGGATGACTTTGTTGCCCACAAAAACACTGATTTTGCTTTGCCATGCAATCACTAGTGTTTGATTTTCATGTGTAGAAGTTGGTTACAAGTTCAAACTTTCATTTGCTTATTTGCATGAGTTAAAATACATGGTTTCATTGCAGGTCACACTTCTGTTCATTCTCTTTACTAACAACTAGCAAATTAGGTCAACGTAATTAGGTCTTTGAATTCATAAGTCTTTGTTGGTTCAGATTGGAAAAACGACTTGCAGAGCACCTGTACCACTCCTTCATCTGCTTATTCTCCATCAGCACCATCCACTCCACCCTCTACTTAGAACCCTTACTTCACGTTTGCCATTCGCTCCCAAAACCCTAATTTTTGTGCAACATTGCTTCACTCTCCCTTGAACAAATTGAACCATCCTCGCCATTCCTTAGCTCCATCCATTAGTTCCTAGGCCACTTCAGACCCCTATCCTACCTCCATATCCACTCATGCATCTTCCCTCACTCACCCATGCTCCGAAATCCCATTTCAGAACATCCTGTAGAAATCTCTGAACATCCTGTAGGATCCCCTGCAGACATCCTGTAGAAGCCTGCAAACTCGGTTGCCGAGCACCTGAACGTTGTGGACTTCTGTTGAATGATGTTTTGGATCCCCTGTAACCTTTCCTAGCCCTCCTGACCTTTCCCAAGCTTTCTTTCCCTTTGAACTACCCCTGCACAGTCAAACCCTAATAAGAAACAAAATCATAATAACTCCAACCACTTAAGCAAAAATACAAAAAACAATGTTCTTTTCAGTAGAAGTAGTTTAAATTCATGCATCTCATATCACTAGAAGTAATGGCATCATTTCTAGAAGTTTGCACTCCCACCATTGCATCATAGAGATTAGACTAGTCAGATTAGGGTTTACTAGGGTTTCCATGTTTTGTTGGCTTTCAGTTCATTCTTGCAAAGTAGGTTAATTTCCTTTCAGATAGTCTTCGTTCATCATTTAGAAAGCTTCTTCTGAGAACATATAGAAGTTGGCTTGAGCCCTAGCGGACTTGTGCCAGCTGACCAAGTGACAGCTGCGACAAGAGCTAGTACTTGTGCAAACAGCACCGTCGCTTCCAAGTTTGTTACGAACTACCAGGTTGATAAAATTAGAGATAGGAAGCTCCAGGAGTTGTCGCATTATTGCTACAATACTGGAGCCCACCACCTTAGTTGAGGATCCTCCTAGCCTCACCTATGGTAGGCCTTATTCTATCGACATCAGCACATTTATTCCAGAAGAACGGCCTAGAGGGCAGTGTATCTTGGTTTGGGCTTCCACTCTCATTCGATGCCTTAGATCAATAAAAAGGAATCATCATTCCCCTTTGACTTGGTTGTTTCATGCTCATGATTCATACACGTGATGGTCCAGTGATGCAGCAGATTGTACCAGTGATTCCCGGGTGTGTGTGAGATGTTTCAAACCGCATGAGGGGTTGGCCCTTCAGGTAGGCCCCCACATGACCAAATGTCTTCCTATTATACTGCAGCCTTAAATGCAGTTCCGCAGATTTGATGAGTTTAGTTCATATTGCTTGCAGTGTTCATAGCATGCACATCTCCTTCAGATGATCCATTCAGTTTTGCAAAGCCCTTCCTTATTATTGGGTTGTTCTACACTCCCTCCCACCCATTTTTTGAGGGAAGGGCCATTATATATCATGTACTCAGATGTTATTGTATTTAGTCCTGGCTCATGTTTTTCCAGGCGCATTAAATATATGGGACACATTGTATTACTTTCTGGGTTAGTTATTCTAACATGTAATGTACCATTCAGCATGTACTTTATGCTCAACTTCATGTTTCTTGGGTGCATCATTATTTTTGTACTAAGTTATCTCGACAGATATAGCTATGCCTCCCCCACCTCACTGAGTTCTGATACCACAACATAAAAGGAGACTTGCATTGGTCTCAACCCCTCTGTCCCTATTCTCGTTCGCTTCAGCTCCATTGGTCTCTCTCTCTCTCTCTCTCTAACTCCACTTTGTTGTCTAGTGATTGTGTCTTTACAACGTACTTCGATCATATGTTTTGCTCCTAACACTCGTAAATTGGGGGGCAATCTGTTATCACAAAAAAATTGATCATCTAGCCTTAATTTATTAGATGGATCGAAGTACACCATGTAAGGCCAATTTTATCATAGTAAAATTGCTTTCACTATGAGAAATTACTTAATAAACAACATTTACTAAGCAATTTATAATTAAACCCCATGAAGAATAATAAAATAAATCACTATTTATTTAATTATCTTATAGGAATAATTAATTAAACCATTGTTTAATTAATATTCCTTGTCATATTTGACCCAATTATGAAAATTAAACAGATAAATTATTAATTATCTTATTTTTCTCTAGGAATAATTAATTAATCACTAATTAATTATTATTCCTTGTCAAGTTTCACTAAATCTCTTAGGAATAATTAAATAAATCATTATTTGTTTATTATTTCTTAACCATATTTCTTGATATAATAAATAAATCATTTATTTATTTATTATTTCTAAATAAAAGTTTAAATATTTTTTCCCTCCTAACCAAATATAATAAAATATTCCAAGTGTTTATTTCTAGAATGGGGTTAATAATATTTTATTACTGTTCATTATTCTAGGATAACCTAATATTTTGTTATAAATAGAAGGATTTTCCATTCATTATTCACTTTCAATTATTTTCATTGTTGCACTCACTGTTGCAACTCTGATTATTATCACTATCACACACCTTTTTTCTTTTCCATTAGAGTTTTCATCGAGCTCAAACATTTTATTTGTTGGCTTTATACATTATAGAGGAGAGAGACTCTAGAAAAATTGAATACATTTGAGGATAGCCAAGAACCCATCGTATAGAGGGGGATTGGTAACATTTATATGTTCTCTTCATAAGTGTTGTTTAATAAAATATATTATTTATATATCTGGTTTCCATTGGATTATTGGAGTTACCTGCATTTATTATTATTTCATTTTGTTGTTTAACTATGATTATCACATAGATTAGGGCTTTAGCAGGTTTTGTTTCTATCATTTGTTGCAGATCTACAATGTTTAGCAAACATGTATATTTCTAAGACTATTTGTCATCCACAGTCTTAAGTATTTCCTTTTCGTACACCTTCGAGGAGAAAACATTATAACACATTTCGCTAGAGATTCCAACGACGCTAGCCGGGGCACCTAGGGCTTATTCGGTGCCGGACTACCTGGTCTTCAGACTTTCGGCACAATAATATCACCACCTGACTGGTCCTTCATCCTCCTCACAACAGTTTACTCGGTTACCCAATGATGTTTATTTCCCCCCTGACCCTGATTTACCCCAGCTCTCCTCAGCTTCTTTGTAGTTTCTATCTTCTTGCCTCGACTCTCTCATGGCCTCTCTCCCCCTGGATTCCCCTTTTTTTAACTGCCCTGGGACATCTCACAATCTACCCCCTCGGGCGGAGCCTCATTTTTCTCACCCTCCCTTCGATCCCTCATCGTCCAACCCCTTCTCGCTGATAACCAATCCACCCACTTCCGACTGCTTCGCCGACTCCTCCCCACCTCACTCGGGCTTGACTGAGGATTCTCAATTGGGTTATGGTATTGTTCCTTCCCCTGCTCCTCAAGGTAGATGTTAGGTCCCTATAATACTAGTGTATTCCCACATTGTTATTAGTGTAGCCCCCTTATTATTATTGTTGTGTCCGATAGAAGCCCACTATTCCCTCATTGTTATTAATGTAGCCCCCTTATTGTTATTCTTGTGCCCCATAGAAGCCCACTATTGTTATTGTGGTGCCCTTACATTATTATTGTTATGTTAGCTCTAATTATATTGTGACCCCTTATACTCATATATATAGAAAGGAGGTTGTGTCATTTGAATCATCCAAGAATTTTTCATTTGTGTAATGTAAAGGAGGTTTCCCCCTTGAAGAGGCTTATTTCTAAGACGTTGATCTATCTTTTCTATTTTTTTGTGAGTTGGTTTCATAACATTTGGTATTAGAGCGTTGGATTCTAGGGTTTCGCTACTCCAAACAGGTCATCGTGGAAGTTTCACTATAACTTTTTCTTTATGAAGTTTCAAATTCTACAAAAAAAACCCATTTGAGCCGAAATCGCTCTCAACCTCAGGTCTGAATTTTTTATTTTTCCTCACTATATTTTTGGAGATATGAATTGAGGAAGTTAGGGTTTTTGCAAGCTCTAGAATTCCATCTCAAACAAATCATCGTGGAATTTTCGCTAGAAGTTTTTTCTATGAAGGTTTAGACTCTGACATTAAAACCCATTTGAGCATAAATCTTGTTGAAGTTCGGGTCCAAATTTCAAATCTAGACTCTCTATATTTTTGAAGCTATGATCCAAGGAAGTTAGGGTTTTTGCAGTATCCTGAATTACATCCCAAACTGGTGACCTTGGGAAAACCATCATAACTTTCTCCCTGAGTATCAGATTGAAATTTCATAAGAAGTTATAGAAAGAGAATAGACTGTAGTTTTTTGTGTATATCTTTCATGTCTGAAGGTGGAAACAGTGACACGTGGTACTTCATACAAGTTTTCTCTACTGAAGAGGTCTATAATCAGGTCAGTGTGGGAGATTTGACCTAACTCTTTCTTGAAGACTCCAATCTTGATCAGACCTGTGGGGCTAGAAAGAGGTTTAAGAGGGATACCGTAGGATGAAATTGCAGACTTGAGTGATCCAAAATTGCAGAGATACAACAGATTCAATATCGAGCTCCTACAAAGCAAAAAAAAATGTGTAGTCTTTTAAAAAAAATTGCATAAGTTTGGTTTGAAAAATTAGTTTGAAGTGATTCAAAAGGGCATAGTGAAGCATAATTATCATTAATTGATGTGCCGAAGAAAGAAAATGTAAACAAATAGTAAGCAACCCGCAAGTTCCACTATGAAACATGAAGAAGAGGAAGAAATGTAACATGATATATCAAAATTGCAAGACCAAATGCAACAATTTTTGCTCTTGCAAAAAGTAACAAAAAATGAATTGGAAGCCATGATGAATGTTAAGATAAATGGTATAAAAAGGGACATGGTAGTTTTGAATGATGATTTAAAATCAGACATGGAAGCAATGATGAATGTCAAGATAGAAGGATTGAAAGAAAGTTTGGCAAAGTTGCTAGAAGAAAGGCGTCCCATTGGTGACAAGGCAATCCATGAAAATCATGATGAAGACAAAATAAATATCAATCACGATTTTAGAGACTCCCATGTGGGGTTTAAGAACCACCACATTCCAAATATAGAGATGAGGAAGTTTGATGGCAAGGATCTGATAACTTGGATAATACAGATGGAGCAATATTTTGATCTACAGGATGTGCAACCCTCACAAAAGGTACATATTGCATCTTTATATTTAGAACCCAATCAGTTTGTATGGTATAGATGACTTTGTTCTCGTAAACCACTTATCATTTGGTCAATTTTTATGGAAGAAATGATAGCACATTATGAAGATACAAAGAGCAACACCTTCTTTAGCCAATTGATAAATCTTAAACAAAAGGGTTCAATGGCAAAGCACATTGAAGACTTCCAAAAATTGAATATTAGCGTAACTGATATTCTAGAGCAGCATAGGGTTGATGTCTTCATATGGACTTTAAAATATAACATCTAACATGAGGTTCACCTTTGGAAACCTAATTCCTTGGAGAAGGCATTCAGGGTGGCAAGAAAAGTTGAAAGCAAAATTATGGCAAAAAGGAAGTCTACCAATCACAACTATAAACATGGAAGTGTTACTGGTCCTAGTCTTCCACAAACTACAAGTTTGAAACCACAACAATTGGAGGAAAAAGAGAAAAGGGCTTTGTTACGGTTGTGATAGCAAATACACTAAAGATCATAAGTGTGTTGAGAAGAAATTATTCGACACAGATTGTGAAGAGGAGGACGAAAAGGAACAAGAAACATCAAAAGAGGAGGATATACACCAGGAATCAACCCCAGAGAAAGAAGAAATGAATCCAACCATATCTTGTAATGCATTGGCAGGAATTACCACTCCTCAAACTCTTAAGATAGAAGGACATATCAAGAAGAAAAAGGTAATAGTGTTGATTGATTCGGGGAGTACCCATAATTTTATTCATTGTATGATAGAAAAGGAATTAAATTTCTTCTTATATCCAACAGCAAAGTGTCAAGTGATGGTTGCAAATGGAGGAACCATAAATTGCTCTGGAAAGTGCCATAATATCAAGCTATCCATGGGATAATATGTATTGAATAGTCCAATGCTTTCCATTCCAATGGGTGGTGCTGATGTTGTACTAGGAATCCAATGGTTACAATCTTTGGGTATGATAACTTTTAATTTTCAAGAACTTTTCTTGAAATTTTTTGGGAAGGAAAGGAAGTTGAATTAAGGGGTATCGCAGGGAAACCAGGAAAGATAATCAGCTCTAATGGCATCACAAAGCTTCTAAAGAAATAACAACGGGGTGTAATTACACAATTATGTTCTCTGAAGGTTCAAATATTGAAAACATCTATTTCTCCCTACCTCCAAAATGTCTTGGATGATCATTCCAAGGTATTTGAGACTCCCAAAGGCCTCCCACCTATTCGTGATCATGATCATGCTATTCATTTGATTCCAGGAAGTATTCCTCCAAACATTAGACCTTACAGATATCACTATGCCCAAACGAGTGAAATTGAACGTATGGTTGCAGAAATGCTAGAGGCAGGTATAATTCAACCTAGTCAAAGTTCTTTTCTACTCCAGTAGTATTGGTGCACAAGAAGGATGGATCATGGCGCATGTGTCCAGATTATAAGGAAATCAACAAGCTCACAATTATATATAAATTTCCCATTCCTGTCATTAATGAATTATTGGATGAATTACATGCAGCAATTTACTTCACCAAGTTGGATCTTCATTCAAGATATCATCAAATAAGAATGAAGATTGAAGACATTCTAAAAACAACATTTAGAACTCAAGAAGGTCATTATGAATTTTTGGTCATGCCTTTTGGCCTTATCAATGCACCTTCTACATTTCAAGGTTTGATGAATTCCATTTTCAAACCCTTCCTTAGAAATTTTGTGTTAGTATTTTTTGATGATATACTAATCTACAATAATTCTTGTAAGGATCATGTTCAACATGTTGATAGGGTGCTCAAGCTATTAGAGGAGAAACAATTATATGAAAAACCTTCAAATGTTTCTTTGGAGTACAAGAGGTGGAATATTTGGGTCATATTGTATCTCATGAGGGTGTTAAGCTAGACCCTAACAAAATTAAAGCCATTAAGGAATGGAAAATCCCCACATCCATAAAGCTTCTACAAGGATTTCTCAAGTTAACAGGGTATTATTGCAAGTTTGTTAAGAATTATGGGAGAATGACAGCACCTCTAACAACATTATTGAAGAAAGATGCATTTTCTTGGACTCCATAAGCAACTAAGGCCTTTGAGCATCTTAAAGAGGCAATGTGCCAAGCACCGTCTTAGCTACGCCAGACTTCACAAAAACCTTTATTATGGAATGTGATGCCTCAAGAAATGGAATTGATGTTATTTTAATGCAATAAGGAAGACCCATTGCTTTTGAAAGTCTTCCAATCAAAGGAAAGTATTTACACAAAGCTATTTATGAGAAGGAAATGTTGGCAATACTACATGCACTTAAGAAATGGCGACCTTACCTAATGGGAAGGAACTTCAAGGTAAAAATAGATCATGATAGTCTTAAATGCTTTTTAGAACAAAGATTATCTTCAGAGGAACAACAAAAATGGATCACAAAGATGTTGGGTTATGACTTTTAAATCATCTACAAAGAAGGGAAGCAAAATGTTGTTGCAGATGCACTCTCAAGAAAGGATGAGGATGTGGAAGCGTTGCTTTGTGCCATTTCTATTATCCAACTAGATTGGATAACCGAAGCGAGGGTTGAATGGAAGAATGACGAAGAAGTGTGGTAAATCATTCAAAATTTGCAGCAAGACCCTAATACATCTAATACATTTAGTTGGAAAAATGAGGCATTATGGTACAAAGATCGCTTATGCCTTTGTAAGAATTCCCAACTCAAACAAAAGATTCTTCTGGAATTGCACACCTCTCCCTTAGGAGGGCACACAGGATTTTTAAAAACTTACCACAAGATTAAGAAGGAAATTTTTTGGGATGGCCTTAAAGCCATATTCAAAATTTTGTGGCGGAATGCTTGGTTTGCCAACAAAATAAAGTTGAGACAATTAAGAACCCGGGTCTATTACAACGTTTATACATTCCAATTCAACGTTGGGAGGAGGTTTCAATGGATTTTGTCATAGGTTTACCCAAGTCCGAAGGAAAGAGTGTCATCATAGTGGTAGTTGATAGACTTACCAAGTATGCACACTTTTGTGCATTATCTCATCCATTTAAAGCCAGTATAGTTGCTACTGCATTTATGGAAACAATTCAAAAGCTACATGGAAACCCAAAGACGAAAAAGATCCTATTTTCACTGGAAATTTTTTGGACGGAATTATTTTCTTGTCTGGGTACTCAATTAGCTCATAGCTCATCTTATCATCCTCAATCATATGGGCAAACTAAGATAGTAAACAAATGTTTGGAAGGATATCTTTTTTTATTTGTATCTGATAAACAAACACAATGGGTCAAATGGTTACCTCTGGCTAAATGGTGGTATAACACTTCCTTCGATACTGCAGCAAAAATGACCCCATTTATGGCACTTAATGGATATCATCCACCATCCATCACGTCATTTTTATGAGAAAAATCTAAGGTTAAAGCAATGGAAGATCACATAGAGCATCAACAACAAGTTCTCCAACTCTTAAAGGATAACCTCACTTTGGCGCAGAATAGAATGAAACAACAGGTGGATCAACATCGCAGCGAAAGAATTTTTTATGTAGGCGACTCGGTATTTTTACGGCTACAACCATACAAACAAATGTTCCTCAAGCAAGCTAAGAAGAATAATAAATTATCACCAAAGTATTATGGTCCTTACAAGGCGTTGCAAAAATTGGTACTATGGCATACAAATTGGAGCTTCCTACATCTTCCAAAGTGCACCTAATTTTCCATGTTTCATGCTTAAAGAAGGTTATAGGTGACAAGCTCCCAATTCAAAAAATATTGCCAGAACTTGACGAGGAAGGAAAAATCATATTGGAACCTGAAGAAGACACGGAAACAAGAACTCAACAGTTATGAAATCGACCAATTTCAAAGTATCTCATCAAGTGGAAGAACTTTCTCGCGGAAGTTTCCACATGGGAGGATGATAATTTTATACAAAATCATTCAGGACTACTCAAGCATTGAGGACAACTCTTTTTTTGAAGGAGAGGGGCGTGTTAGGTCCCTATAATACTAGTGTATTCCCACATTGTTATTAGTGTAGCCCCCTTATTGTTCTTATTGTGCCCCATAGAAGCCCACTATTCCCTCATTTTTATTAGTGTAGCCCCCTTATTGTTATTGTTGTGCCCCATAGAAGCCCACTATTGTTATTGTGTTGCCCTTACATTATTATTGTTATGTTAGCTCTGATTATATTTTGGCCCCTTAGACTCCTATATATAGAAAGGAGGTTGTGTCATTTGAATCATCCAAGAATTGTTCATTTGTGTAATGTAAAGGAGGTTTCCCCCTTGAAAAGGCTTATTTATAAGTCGTTGATCTATCTTTTCTATATTTTTGTGAGTTGGTTTCATAACAGTAGACCTCCTTCGGGACGACCAGGGCGACTAACCAAACGATCAAGGGGGTGAAGGCGGGCTCGAAGAAGATTTCACTCACCTTTGGCGACGACATTCATATGGGGGACGTGATTGATACATCTAACCGTGTTTTGGTGGGTCAGGTCAGAGGTTGGGCATACTCGGCAATGCGACTGCGTCAATGAGTTTTAGAGATTTGGGGGCAAGTACTCAATGAATTACCATCGGTGGTAACCCTCTCTCGCTGATGGTTTGCCCTGCGTTTCGAGAACCCAAAATTCATACCCTAGGTACTATCTAAGCATTGGCATATCGAAATGGCACTGGTACTACTCAAGCGATGGAGTCCTCTTTTTTATCCTGAGCGAGAACACCTTGGGTTGGGCCTATTTGGGTGTGCCTTCCAGGACTGCCTCTACACTTCTGGTCAAAAGACATCTTCAAGAGGATTGGGAATGCCCTTGGACGATACATGGACTATGATAAATCATATATAGTCACTAGGAATATGTCCATGGCAAGAATTTTGGTACACCTAGATACCAGGGAAGGTCTGGAGGAAAACATGTAATTGCACTAGAGGAATACATGCAGGGTTCAGAATATGGATTATGAGGGCATCCCCTATAGCTGTTGGAGGTGCCATAAGATAGGGCATCTATACAAAGATTGTCCACTATTGGCCTCCAGCTCTGCATCAGTGGCACGGCCTGAACATGTTGATGCTACCCCCACTGCAGACCTGCGCGGAAAGGATATTGCATGGCCTGAGGTGCATTCTGTGGAGGATTCACCGGCGATTCGTGGTGCTCGCATGGAGCATGTTCACCCCCCATCCCCATGTATCACTAGATCTCGTGCAGCTGTGGCGATGACTGCCTCTGTTGCGCATACTTTTCCCTTGACTCCCTCTCTACCTTTTGATATTTCATCTATTTGTTTTCCTTGTGTATCGATTTGCACTTCTGCACCTGTTATTTGACCCCCCTCGATATTGTGCACATTGGCTCCTTCTGCACCTACCTTCTCCCCCACTCCCCCATCCATTCCTAGGATCTCAGTATCCCATTCCCCTGCTGAGCATTCCACTGAAGCCAATTGGAGTCATAACTATAACCTTCTTTCACTGGTCCAATTATCTCCTGGAGACAGTAGTGGTATTGGTATCATCCCCCCAGCCCTTCCCACCAGATCTGCTAGGGGTCGGCAATCAAACATGTCAAAGGCCATATTTTAGGTTGGACTGGATGTGGCTCATGGTCGCCAACAACCCATTGACAAGGTCCTTAGAGCATTGACCTCACTCCCCTCTAGTCCCCCATGAAGTGGATCTCCTTCAATTGTCGTGGGTTGGCTAGTCTCACCAAGAAACTAGATTTTCGTCGATTGTTTGATATGAAATTGGTTGACATTATTTTTCTTCAGGAGACTCTTGCACCCTGTACATTAATCACCCCCATTCTTGAGGCTATTATCCCAGGCTAGAATTTTCATGCATTGGACGTTTGTGGGAGGTCTGGTGGGTTGGCTCTGGGCTACAATCCCAGGTTTGTAAGATTATTGAATTCCTAGGGTGGGGAAGGGATCATTGGGGCTGATATTTATTCTGTAGAAGTTGGTAGGGAGTTGAGAATTATAAATGTATATGGGCCCTGTATCAACAGGGCACCATTCTGGCATCAACTACTTAATCATGACTATATGAATGTTAAGAACATAATCATTAGGGGTGACCTAAATTTTTCTATTGGTCATGCTGAATCATGGGGTTAGAATGCTCAATGTGACTCTCTATAGGAAGTGTTCTGGTCTCTATTAGAGGAACACCATCTGAATGATATTGGCTTCAACCCACCTGGTGAAACCGGAGGACTGGAGATGTTGCACTAGCCAGGAGGCTAGATACATTTCTGGTTAAGGACACTTTACTGGATCACTTACCTTTATATTATCAATGGGTGGGTTTTGGGGGTTTGTCTGATCACTTGCCCATCTATCTTGAATTTTCTTGTGGAGACCGTAAACCAAAGGCACCCTATAAATTCAATTCAACTTGGCTCAAGGATGAGGGTTACATCCAGATGGTTACAAAGCATTGGAAGACCTTCATCCCACCTCTGGGGTAATCGGTCTCTAAAGTGTTTGCCAATAAACTATTGACCCTTAAACAGAAATCTATTGTATGGGCAAAGGAAAAAAGGATTAAAGATGAGAAGATTATGAGGGACACAGAATGGGAACTTGAACATCTAGGGGATGGGGAAAGTCGTGGGTTTGTCTCCTCTGAGGCAAAAGAAAGACTCATCAAACTTGAAATGGACTGTAATAGAATCTTGAAATGGACTTCGAAGTCAGGCCATTTGGTTACAGGAGGGCGATGGAAATACTAAGTTCTATCACCAATTTGCAAATGTGCATTGGGTTATCAATACTATTTGGCATCTGGAGGATGAAAATGGTACAAAAGTAAATACCTTCCATGAATTGGCTACTCTTGGTACTACCCATTTTGGTAGACTGTTCAGAGCTCCTTCAGAGGCTAATCTTGCAGAGATCATCAGGGTGGTCGGCCACTTTCCAAAATTTGTGGATCATGAAATAAGAGAGGGTCTACTTGAGCCAGTTACCATAGGGGAATTGGAAGCCACCCTAAAGTGGTTCAAGAAGGACAAGAGCCCTAGACCTGATGGTTGGTCGATAAAATTTTATCTTGCATTCTTTGACATCCTTGGGAACGATCTCCTTCAGATCATTGAAGATTGTCAAACGAGAGGGCGGATGTATGATTCTTTTAACTCTACCTTTATTACTCTTATCCCCAAGATTGATGACCCTCTATCTTTTAATGAATTCAGGGTTATATCACTCTGTAATTGTATCTAAAAGATTATTGCCAGGATTATTGCTAACCACCTCAAGCCCATATTATTTGAACACATATCCCCGAAGCAATTTGCATTTCTTGATCATCGTCACATTCATGAAGCAGTGGGCACTGCCCAAGAGGCCCTCCACTCCATCAAAACCAAGAAACTTAAAGAAATGGTACTCAAGATTGATCTGGCCAAAGATTTTGACTGTACCAGCTGGCTCTATATTCAGATGTTGTTGATACATCTTGGCCTTCTACTATCATTTATCCAATAGATAATGTGTTGTATATCTAATGTTTCAGTCAGTGTCTTGATCAATGGTTCAACATCAGCGTTCTTCCATATATAAAGAGGCCTTAGACAAGGATTCCCTCTCTCACCTCTCCTTTTCTTATTAATAATGGAAGGTCTGAGATGCCTCATTATTGTTGACTGAAGATAGGGCATACAGGTTGGCATCAAGATTATAAACAATTGCACTCTCACCCATTTTCTATTTGTTGATGATATTCTCATCTTTCTGAATGGAACATTGGGGGATATCACTGTTTTCATTGCTGCCTTTCGATCCTTTTGCTTCGCCACTGGTATGGAATGCAACCATCATAAGTCCACTATATCTTCTACTATATGCACACCTAATGAGATTCACTTTGCATTGCAACAATTCCCATTCACCTCTCTACAGTTTGATGATGGCCTTAAATATTTGGGTTTTCGATTGAAACCTGCAAACTACCGGATTGCATATTGGTTTTGGTTGGTGGCAAAAATTGAAAGGAGACTAAATATCTGGGACCATCGATGGCTCTCCAGGGCGGGGCAACTTATACTTATCAAATCGGTCCTGGAAGCTACTCTGATATACTGGATGTCACTAGCTTGGATACCGAAGGGAATCATCAACAAGATACAACAATTGTGTTGTAGATTCATCTGGAGGGGAAAGAAAGAAGGGCACATATTTGCTTGGGCTAGCTGGGAAAAGATTGCACTTCCCAAAAAATGGGGGGGTTGGGGACTGAAAAGACTAGAGATATTTGCTAGTGCCCTGGCTGCAAAATTGGGATGGAATGTACTCACCTCGAGAAATATTTGGGTTGAAGTTGTCTCTCAGAAGTATATCTTCCCTCTCCATCTTCTTGATTGGCTCAAGCTCCTGTCTTGGGACAGGGCAAATATATCAACAGTTTGGCGAGCAGTCCTAAACACACTGGCATACATCAGGGATGGACTGACTTGGAAGATTGGCAATGGAAAACTGGTACGTATTAGTTTGGACCCATGGATTGGCTATGGGAACGCATATCAACTTCCCCAAGAGCTGATTCATCACCTCTTGACTACTAGCTACACCACCCTGACACATATTGCAAATCTAGAGAATACCAATATCTTCAGTAAGGCATGGAAGTCAACTGATACTCTGGGCATTCCCCCCATCTGGCATGCTAATTGGCACTCCTACATTAATACATTGATGGGATCTCATGTTAGGGTAGATAATAGGGATGACAAGCTAAATTGGTCATTCCTAATGGTAAATACTCCCCTAAACATGGATACCTACATATTTTTTCAAATCACAAACCATTCGCATCCGACTGGTGGTGGACTGCCCTTTGGAAACGGAAGGCAACACCCTGGGCCAAACTATTCATGTGGTGCATTCTTCGGAATAAGATCCCTACTACGGATAACTTACAAAAGTGCACCTTTCCTGGCCCATATTGGCGCATATTATGCAACAATATATGGAAACTGTAGATCACTTATTCCTATACTGCCATATTTCTACCTCCATATGGATGGAAGTTACATCTCAGCTTCATATACAAAATTATTGGTAGAGGATGGAGGTTAGGGAGGCATGGCATCGATGGTGGACCAATGCATACTCTCATAGGATATAGAATCTACCTGTAATGATCTATTGGTGCGTCTAGCTTCAAAGAAACAAAATTATATTTACAGACTTTGCTCCTCGCTGGGCACTAGCCACTGCACATCTCATTACAACATTTCATAACACCCCGGAGGATGCCCGAGAACCATCTACTCGCATCATCTCTGCTAAAATTATTTATCATAACACTCCATGGGCATATTTTGATGGCTTGGCGCAACATCATGGTTGCGGTGGAGGCATACTACTACATATCACTAATGCCCATCACTATAAGATCCAGATGGGACTGGGGGGAGGGACAAATAACTTCGCAGAAATTATTTCCCTTTGCCACTTATTATACTTTGCACTTGCTAAAGGATGTAGTCATTTACGGATTTTTGGTGACTCACATATCATAATGAAACAGTTTAATCAACAATCTATTTGTCACACACACACACACACACACACTTCGTCATATTTTGAATGATGCATTGAGACCGAGAACACAATTTGACTATATTTCTTGTCATCACATCTATAGGGAGCACAATAAAATTTCCAACTTGCTATCCAAAGAATCCACGCACCACCCAAGGGGGGGCTAGTTGATCAGAGAACAACAGGATTTGGAGATTTACAGTTACTACCATGGGCCTTTCATGGATGAGCATCATTGACAAGGTCTACTGGCCCTGATTACTTGTAAATTTTGGGATAGAATTCTGTTGTAATTATTTGAATTATAGTACATTATTATGTCTATATATTACTGAACTTATCATATGTAATCATCAAGGTAGTCTCCCTTATATGGGATTGATATATTTTTTAGATAGAACAATACATATTGTGGCTTTGACCACTAATACATCATATGTTATCAACATCTTTAGCATGTAATTTTAAATATCAATGAAAACTATGATTTTTCCATGGGAAAAAAATATTGCTTTTTTTTTGTTATAACATTAACTTATAAACACTATTTCTTAACCAATTCCTTGTTCCTTTAAATTTATCAATCAAGCGCTTGAAAAACTCCACAAAAAGAAGGTAAACTTCAATCAACTTTATTCCTTGCATTAATAATTTCAATTTCCAATTGTGTGAATTTCAATTACTTGCAATATGTCAATATGATGAAGCTTGACTATATAAAATTATTATTGAACAAGGATCAAATCCCTAAAGACTTCAAACAACTGCATTTAAAGATTCTCAAGCGTTTGTTGTTAAAGATCAGTTGGATTTATGCATGGATGATGATATATAAATGTTTCAGATCCATGATCATATTGAGATAGATTAGGTTTACTTGCTTCCATAGAATAGCACATCTTTTCATGCCAATTTCCTTGTTTTCATAAAATAGAATTTCATCTCGTGTTAATTTACTTGCTTTCTTAGATTATATTTAACCACTTTCATAGATTAGATTTCAATTGCTTTCATAGATTAGATTTTAATCATTTTCATAGATCAAAATTCAATTGCTTTCATAGGTTAGATTTCAATTGCTTTCATAGGTTAGATTTCAATCGCTTTCATAGGTTAGATTTCATTGCTTTCATAGCTTAGATTTCAATCCTTTCATTGATCAAATTTCTATTGTCTTCATAGATTACATTTCAATCGCTTTCATGGATTAAATTTTTAATTACTTTCATAGATTAGATTTCAATTGCTTTCATAGACCATATTTCAATTTCTTTCATAGATTAATATTTCATTTCATGTCAATTTACATTCCATAGAATTAAAAGATAAGTCCTTGCATATATTGTGCTTTACACTTTGTAAGTTTATAAACTTGGATTGACAATTTAATGTAATGGAATTCTAGAATAATTGAATTGACCGAAAACAACTTCAATGGACTCAAGCAACCGAGGGAGGGAGCATGATGTCGTAAAGATAAGGAAATCATCTTTCTAGATGTTGTGTGTATTCAAAAAGAAGGGAAGCACATTATTCAAAAAAGATGGGTTGGGATTTATTGAACCAAGACAAGGTTTCGATGAAGCCCATATTTGGTTATCCTCAAGTGGGTCTGTGGAGTAATCAAGGGACTCCTCTTCTATCAAGATGTAGGGAAGGTGTAAAGCCACAAGCATGCAACAAAACACGACAATAGGATACAATACTTTGAGGTTTCATAAAAAGGAGAGGGTGGTGGGGTCTAAGTAAACCCTAGTTGCAAAGCCATCTTAGATCCAAGTGTTTTATGTGTGTGTGTGTGTGATGATGATGATGATAATAACTCAATTCATAAAATCTATCAACATTGATGATCTAACTAATTAGGCTAACCCTAATCTCTCTCTCTCTCTCTCTCTCTCTCTCTCTCTCTCTCTCTCTCTCTCTCTCTCTCTCTCTCTCTCTCTCTCTCTCTCTCTCTCTCTCTCTCTCTCTCTCTCTCTCTCTCTCCTCTCTCTCTCTCCTCTCTCTCTCTCTCTCTCTCTCTCTCTCCTCTCTCTCTCTCTCTCTCTCTCTCTCTCTCTCTCTCTCTCTCTCCTCTCTCTCTCTCTCTCTCTCTCTCTCTCTCTCTCTCTCTCTCCCCTCTCTCTCTCTCTCTCTCTCTCTCTCTCTCTCTCTCCTCTCTCTCTCTCTCTCTCTCACACTCTCTCTCTCCTCTCTCTCTCTCTCCCTCTCCCTCGTACTCCCTCTCTCTCGCTCTCTCTCACTCCCTCTCTCTCTCTCTCTCTCTCTCTCTCACTCCCTCTCTCACTCCCTCTCTCACTCACTCCCTCTCTCACTCCCTCCCTCACTCTCTCTCTCTCTCTCTCTCTCTCTCTCTCTCTCTCTCTCTCTCTCTCTCTCTCTCTCTCTCTCCCTCTCTCGCTCTCTCCCCCTCTCTCCCTCTCTCTCTCTCTCTCTCTCTCTCTCTCTCTCTCTCTCTCTCTCTCTCTCTCTCTCTCGCCCTCTCTCTCTCTCCGCTCTCTCTCTCTCCCTCTCCCGCCCTCTCTCTCTCTCTCTCTCTCCCTCTCCCGCCCTCTCTCTCTCTCCCTCTCCCGCCCTCTCTCTCCGCCTCTCCTGCCCTCTCTCTCTCTCACCCTCTCTCTCTCCCTCTCCCGCCCTCTCTCTCTCCCTCCCTGCCCTCTCTCTCGCTCTCTCTCTCTCTCTCTCTCCCTCTCCCACCCTCTCTCTCCCCCTCTCCTGCCCTCTCTCTCTCTCTCTCTCTCTCTCTCTCTCTCTCTCTCTCTCTCTCTCTCTCTCTCTCTCTCTCTCTCTCTCTCTCTCCTCTCCCTCTCTCTCCCTCCCTCCCTCTCTCTCTCTCCCTCTCTCTCCCTCTCTCTCTCTCTCTCTCTCTCTCTCTCTCTCTCTCTCTCTCTCTCTCTCTCTCTCTCTCTCTCTCTCTCCCTCTCTCTCTCTCTATCTCTCGACCTCTCAACCTCTCGACCTTGTAGATGTATTTCAAATGTCGTTTCCTTCCCTTTCCCCAAATCAAGCCTTCAATCACAACTCAAGTGCATGGATGGATAATGGATCCTTAGGAACAAAGCAACAACATGAGGGCATAACTAAGAGTCTCCAAAATCCAACCCAGAATCCATGGGAGGTAGTAAATTTATAAGCTAGATGGGGTGGTCTAGGACTTACATCCACATATGAGGGAGGATAAGCTCTAGGGATAATAGATAAGACCTCAAGTATAGGAGTTCAAGATCTTGATCTAACAATAAATAACCACTCAAGAAGCTTCTGGAAAGAGAAGATTCGAAATTATTTTTATTTTTTATCGAATTCTAGAGGCCATCGCACTTGAAGCAAAGGAAAAATGTGCTAGCCGGTACAGTTTCTTAGTGTACAACTTTCAACGGGGCAGGTTGCATGAAGGGAAAGTGCGATGGGGCTAAACAATAGGATTTTGATCTATTTAACCCATAATTCCTAGAATTTTTGGAGAGAGGATGCTCTAAGCTTTGCAGGGGATGAATGAAAAGTGTTAAAGGATGACGATTGATCTGGTTCTCAGGCCATTTGATTAGACGTGACAAAATTACATGTAACATATTCCCCCCTAAAGTACAAATTCAGAAGCAATGGCTGAGGACTGAAGTGCTTTACCATGTGACAAGTTCAGATCAAGAATAGATTGGTTGAGATCATCAATTGTTTGTTACAATACTTAATCATCATGATATCATTGTTGAGGTAGGAATACCCATACTCAGCATATAATCCAATTTACATGTACAATAATCAAAGTCACGTCCACTGATGACAAATGGTGGACCCATGCTCAGATGTCTTTCTAAATTATCATAGCCATCATACTTTGTAATCTTGTATGAATCCTGAAATTGCAGATCGGATGGATGAAACTAGATTTGGGGTATTCTACCTCATCACTCAATAGTATGAGTCTTGACCATGTGAATAAATGAGTTGGATTCAAACATGGAAAACACCATCTGATTACTAGCCAATAATGTGTTGAAGAATCTAGGGCTAATGTAGTTAATGGGATTATTATTCCATGATAAGTATTTGTGGTGTATTTAAATTTACTTCTTAGCACAATCTTCACTTGTTATTATTATTAGTGTTTCTTCTTAGTTCATCAAATAGATATCAAAAACAAAGAGACAAGAACACACAATGTTGGATTTCTGCCAAGGCCAAAGCCTCTCCCACTTGGAGAGGAAAAACCGCACAAAATTATTCTTATAAAGAGTCCAATTGACGAATACCAAGACCATGACCCTTGACTTATTATGCCACTCCAAAACCAAGACACCAATCATTTTCTTTGTCACTGTTGATATCATCATCATTGTTGCATCATTGAGGCCACCACTACCACACTATCAAGATCTTCATTGCTACAACATCATTGCTACACTTTCTTCGAGGTCTTAACCATGCCACTGAGATCTCCATGAGGTCTGCTCCTAGACTCACCGAGATCATGATTGTCTCACCATAGTTGTGCCTTCACCGAAATCATAACTACACTCTTACTGAGGTTATCACCATGTCAACGAGGTATCTACCTTGTCTTTGTCATGAATTTGATAACATGTCTTCATCAATGCATCGAGATCTATATCATGACCGTATCTTCACTAGGATTATAACCGAGATCTTCATCTTCATTAGGATCATGATTGATACCATGATTACAGTGATAACTGTGTCTATGATATATACTTCACCAAGATCCTTCCTCATGAATGTCGAGACTATTACTACGACCCAGTAACTAGGCTGAGACAATAGGGAGATATGTGAGGACTTCACTATAACTATCACAAAGGCTGCTCTTTACTGTACCATCCGAAATCACATAGTAATCCAAGATTCTATCTTGCGCCCATCTGAGACTTCAGAGACTTGTCTGAGATTCTTTTCTCACTCTTTTGCACACACCCTAATAGGGCATATATAGTGGTTCTGTCTCCATAAATAAGTCGACATGTCACAGTGAAAGGATGTGTCTATTATTTGAGCCAACTTGACATTAATATATATTTTGAGGCTGACATAGCTTCTCTTCTTCATCATTTTGTTTGCAGACTTCTTCTTGTGCTTGTCTTGGAGGATTGTGTTGGTCTTGGAGGGCTACTTGACCTTTCTATATACTTGTATACATTACACATAAGCTCAAGAAGAGCTCTTTAATTATGAAAAATCCTAAAGACATCAAGAAGAAGTCTTTGACCTATGAATGACACTTATTTCTCATGAAACACATGATGCAAGGAATACAATAAATATATAATTACAATGTCATGAAGACCAAACCTAGTTATACTTTCTTCAACACTCCCTCTTAACTAGGAAGGTATTCATAGTGGTACTTGGTCATTATCAATCTGAATAATTTCTCATAAGAAGAATCGGATTGGTAACCCATCTGTATAACATCATAGTAACCAACATTGTTTCCACAACAAGGCCTTGACTGACAACTCTATCTCTCATTAGATCAGAGCACAATGTTGATGAGACCAATGTTTATAAACACCTTCATCATTGTCTCTCAAGGTACATACCCACCTGGGTGTTCACTAAGTATGGCCTTATAGCAATATTCTTATCTTGGGTTCCCAACCCTCAAATAATATCGTTCCTCTTGCCTACTCTTATCTTGGATTCCCTACACATCCTCAAAGAGCATCAGATTCTAGATGATTACCCAACCCTCCCATTCTTTCTTCCCAGGTGAAGATAATAATTTTGTGTCTATCTCTCCCTCTTAACTAGGGAGGATATGTCATTCCTATAAAGGAGTGTACCCAAGTTTCCTCTAACCATGAACTTTCCCAAGCTCCATCTCAATTAGGGACTTGTCAGAGCTCCCTCTTAACTAGGGACTCTCTTTTTCATCAACAACTTCTTCTTCGTGGGTTCTTTAGCTGCTTTATCAATTTCCTTGATGTCATGAAATTCAGTTGAGCTTATTCCTTGTAGGGCATTAGCCATCGATCACTTTCCTTCTTGGTTCGTCATGTCATTCCTTTCTTCATGGAAAATGGCCTTCTTGATACATATCCACAACCTTCGTAATATGGATATTTCTTCCTTATCATGTTTATTTCAGGAATTTCCATCCTCCACATGAATGATAGTTGTACTTGTACTTACAACTCTTGTGCCAATAGCCTTGCATGAACTCATCTAGATATTATTCAAGAAATCAAAACATAACATTAAATCAAATAGTACCTTTCAAGATGGCTCTTCATCATGCCATATTCTTGTACATATCAGCATCTTGCATACATGTTGGCACATCTCCCAAACATATCCATAGTCAAGGGTCTCCATATTTTTCAGACTTCTATTAGAGTCTTCATATCTTTCTGGGAGATTTCCCAGTCAAATCTTCTTCGTCTTTTGGATGTTGATTGCCTTCATCAGGGTTGCATATCTGATGATCTCTTCCTTCCTCACACATTCCATTACTAGGAGATTTCAATTATAGTTTCTTCATTGTGGTCAACCACCTCATACTTCATATGAGGACATATTATGTTGATTTCATCTAGTGTGACTTATGCCTTCCCGCATCCTTTCAGGGGAGGAGGTCCTTTTTCTCTTGATCATGCTTCTCAATATAGAAGTAATGATCCCTGTTACTTGCAACCATACGACATGAAATTATAATATTAAACACAAGCATACATAACTCATCTTACCTTTAGGTCATCGAGGCTTCTTGCAACAGCTTTGTTTATTGAAAATTCCTTCAATCCCTTGATCTGCTTCATTTCTCATGTCATCACACAATCATCTCATGAATTCCATAAGTTGGATTTCCTGATGAAACACTTGCCTCCTCTCTAGATCAGTGAACCCTCCGTTGAGGATTCCTTCAGAGAATCTTGAGGATCTTATATATCCCCATTTGGCAGATGTTTCCTTTTTGTATGATGAGTCTTGTCCTAAATGACTTCATCCCTTTATTCAATGTCCATTGAGGTTCCTAGGAGCTATATCTTTCATGTTTGTCTACCATGGATTTTTTCTTCCATGGTTCCCATCGTGATGTCCCAAGATCTTGTTTCTAATGCTTCTATGATGCCACAATGCATCATGGTCATATCTATAACTAAATATTTAGGAGCTTATGATAGGACCCTTTTGTGAGGGATACCATCTCAATCATAGTAGAGATTTGTTACTCCCTCTTTCCTTTGTTCCTTTCTTCAGCTTCCTCCATCTTTCTGGTGATATGAGCTTTCTTTTTATAATCTTTCCATAGCATTATCCTGTCTTGTTTGAGAACCCTTTCCTTTCCTTTCTACACATGTTAAATTCCTTTAACCTTCAACACTTTTTCCATCAACTTGTCTTTCTCTATCTAGCATAGAGACCAAAAATTGTTGAATGAGGTAACCTTCTTGTTCATGGACATTTGTTACCTTGCCTATTAGTTAGAACAATGATGATGATTTCCTAGATTTTGTAGGTGAGACCTTCTGGAGATATCCTACATCCTACCTTTACTTTCATGTAGATCCAATTTCATGTGACCTTATTCATTGCACCTTCAAAGAATGAGTTTATCATATACATCTCTTTGATGTCTCCAATATTTCTATACGAGGGGATCTTTCATAAGTATCCCTTTCCATGAACTTAGAGGAGACCTTTTGATATGTTCAATGACTTCAACTACTTAGAGGACTATGTCCATCCTCCTTCTTCATGAAAGGAATCTTGATGACCCATCCAACCTATAGATCTTCTTGCAATCATGAAGTCATTTAACCAAACTTGATTATAGAATGAAAAGATACTTACTTGTCATGTGAAGATGAAATATTCACCTTGATTGCTTTGATGATGGTTGAAGAAGATATATTAGAGCTTATTCTTGGATGACCTTCTTACAAATGAGAGAGCCTTTCCTCAATAGAAAATGTTTCTCCTTTTGATGAGGATGATTTTTTGCTTCCTCGGATGATCTTTTTCTAGGGCAAGGAGATGATCCTTTGAAGATGTTCATGCCTTATTGCCTTCAATTTGCCTTCTTTTGTAGTTTAGATCAAGACTACTTCTAGGACTTCGACCTTCTTCAAGATGATGTAGTCTTCGATTTTGAGGTCCTTTGAGCTTCATTTCTTTGTAGATATATTGATGAGAGTCTTGGTGGTATTTTGATGATGGTGATGTGCAGACACAAGTTCTTGATGTGGAGTTTCCTTGTTGTTGTATATGTTGGGTTGTGTTATATTCTTTCCACGACTAGCCCATGTAGTTAACCGGGGGGTCAAAGGGGGGGCGGAGCACCCCCCTCTATGAGGTCTGAGGCAGCTCCCCAGGGAAATTTTTTTTGGACCCTATATTAGGTTGGGCAGACATACCTATGCTTTTATGCATGGCTTTCTCACATGGTTTTGGATGCGATGGTTTTCGGTCCATGGTTTTGGACGCGATGGTTTTCAGTCCATGGTATTGGATGCTTCGACATGTATAAATATGTATTGTAACATTGAAAGGAACCTAATGAAAAATAAATCTAGTAGTCCTATTTTTTGGATCCAGGGGAAAATCTTTGTGTATATGTGTTTTATGTGTTATGCTCTCGCATTGTTTATTCTTTGTGTTTTAGAATTCGTATGCAGGTAATTTTTTGTACGAGGTTAAAACCTACATTTGGTATCAGAGATGTTTTGGCTTCAAGGGGATGTCTTTATTGTTGAGGAGTTTTGCTCGGGCCTGTGGTAGACCCTGTTTAGTGGGAGATCTGCGAGATCGATTCTGGTGGTGAAAGAAGATGGCGAGTAGTGGAAAGATAGAGATCGAGAAATTTAATGGTTAGAGTTTTGAGTTATGGAAACTCAAGATGGAGGATCTGTCAGTGGATAAAGATTAGTGGATCATGGTAGATCCAGGTACTAAACCAATAGGAGTTTCCGATGAAGAATGGAAGAAGTTGGATCAGAAGGCTAAGAGCACAATATGATTATGTGTCTCAGATTCGGTATTGTTGAATGTATCAGGGGAAGCAGAATCGGGTGAGTTTCCCCTCTAGTGGTAATAGGGTGAAACAAATATTAGAGCTTGTGCATAGTGATGTGTTTGGTCCTGTGAAGGTTCCATCACTGGGTAAGTCTGTGTACTATGTATCATTTATAGATGACTTCTCAAGGAATACATGGATATATTTCTTAAGAAGAAATCTGAAGTCTTTGACAAGTTTAAAGAATTTAAGGCTCTGGTGGAAAATAAGACATAGAAGAAGATAAAGGTGTTGAGGTCAGATAATGGTGGAGAGTTTTGTAGCAAGGAATTTGAAGAATTCTGAAAGAAGTGTGGTATAGCTCAGCAGAAGACTACTCCATACACACCTGAGCAAAATGGAGTTGCAGAAAGAATGAACAAGTCGTTGATGGAAAGGGCAAGAAGCATGCTCAGTGGTGCCTAGGTTAGGACAGGAATTCCGGGCAAAGGTGATGGAGACAACATGTTACCTGGTCAACAGATCACCTTCATCAACGTTGGAGGATAAGACTCCACAAGTGGTATGGACTGGTAAGAAACCCTCTCTTTCACATCTGAGGGTATTTGGATGTGATGCATATGTACATGTTCCAAAGGAGAAAAGAACCAAGTTGGATAGTAAATCCGAAAAGTGCATCTTTATTGGGTATAAGGATGGTTTAAACAGTTATAAGCTTTGGAACCCAGTAATAAGGAAGGTTGTGTACAGCCGAAATGTGGTGTTCAGAGAGGTGAAAGATGTTATTGAACATGAAGTCCAACGAATGGAACCTGAGAAGATAGAGTTTGAGCTTAAGGAGGAAGAATCAGACTCTGCAGCAGAGGAGGAATCGGAAGATGAAGAGCCACAAACTTCAGGTGTGAGAAGATCAATTCGAGAAAGAAGGAAGCCAAAAAGGTATAGTCCATCTGCTTTCTATTCAAATTTTGCTTTATCTGTTACTGATGATGATCCCAGAATTGTGAAGGAAGCAGTAGATTCAGAGGATGGCAAACTCTAGAAAGAGGCCATGGTTGATGAACTGGCATCTTTGCACAAAAATGAAGCTTGGGATCTGGTGGACTTGCCAGCTGGAAGGAAACCCATTGGCAGCAAATGGGTATTCAAGAAGAAGACAAATTTAGAAGGAAAGGTGGAGAAATACAAAGCTCGGTTGGTAGCAAAAGGTTATTCCCAGGTGTCGGGAATTGATTTTGGTGATATTTTTTCTCATGTTGCCAAGGTAGCTTCTATTATATTACTTTTATCTGTTGTTGCTGGTTTGATTTTGAGGTAGAATAGATGGATGTGAAGACAACATTTCTTCATGCGGATCTGGAAGAGGAGATCTACATGAAGCAACCTGAAGGCTTCGCGATGAAGAGTAAGAAAGAGCTGGTATGCAAGTTAAAGAAGTCTTTGTATGGGTTAAAACAATCACCAAGGATGTGGTATCAAAATTTTGATACATTTATATGGGGACTTGTCTTCACCAGAAGCAAAGCAGATCACTGTGTGTATTTTAAATTAATTGGTGACCGTGTTGTTTATCTGGTCTTGTATGTGGATGATATATTACTGGTTGGAAATGACAAAGAAATTATCGAGGATTTGAAGACCCAATTGTCCTCTAAATTCGATATGAAAGATCTTGGTGCTGCAAACTACATTTTGGGCATGGAAATTAAAAGAGATCCGGCAAAGAGGAAGCTCTGGTTAAACCAAAGGAAGTATGTCGAGACAATATTGAAGAGGTTTAATATGCATGATAGTAAACCGATGAAGGTTCCTATTCCTGTAGGTGTAAAGTTATCTGTTGAACAATGTTCCAAGGCACAAGAAGAGGAAGAGGACATGTCTAGTGTTCCATATGCAAGTGCAGTAGGTAGCCTGATGTTTGCAATGGTCTATTCTAGACTAGACATTGCACATGCAGTGGGAGTATTGACCAGGTTTATGTCAAAACCAGGGAAGGAGCACTGGACAACAATGAAGCGGGTTTTGAGGTATTTGTGTGGCACTAGTGATTATGGCTTGTGCTACCAAGGAAGACCAGGATTGGACAGAGTGTTGGATATTCATGGCTTTGTTGATGCAGACTGGGCTAGAGATATGGATCAGAGAAGATCTACAAGTGGGTATGTGTTTAACCTATTTGGAGGTGCAGTCAGTTGGATGAGTAAGAAACAATTTGTAGTGGCACTATCAACTACAGAGGCAGAATACATGTAGCCACTCATGCAAGCAAGGAATCAGTTTGGTTGCAGAGATTGTGTTCAAGTATGGGGTTAGTACAGGGAGCTATAAGGAAAGACTATGACAGCCAAAGTGAAAATTTATTGGCATACAAAAAAGTGTTGCTGGGAAAGGTGGACACTTTGAAGAATACTGCAGATGCATTGACAAATCTGTGAGTTCTGAAAAGTTCTCTTCGTGTATAGAAACAATGGGTGTTGTAGGGGCTGGATAAATGACTAATCTCTCCTATGGAAAGAAAACAACAAGTGGGAGAATGTTAGGTTGTGTTATATTCTTTGCACGACGAGCCCATGTAGTTAACCGGGGGGTCAGAGAGGGGGCGAAGCACCCGCTTCGTTGCGTTGATTGCGCAGCGGGGGGGTCACAAGGGGATTAAGGGGGGCAGGTAGCCCCTCTCTACGGGGTTCAGGGCAGCACCCCGGGAAAACTTTTTTTGGACCCTATATTAGGTTGGGTGGACCTACCTATGGTTTTATGCATGGTTTTCGCACATGGTTTTGGACGTGATGGTTTTTGAGTCCATGGTTTTGGATGCGATGGTTTTCAGTCCATGGTATCGGATGCTTCAGCATGTATAAATATGTATTGTAACATTGAAAGGAACATAATGAAAAATCAAGCTAGTAGTCCTGGTTTTGGGATCCAGGGGAAAATCTCTGTGTATATGTGTTTTATGTGTTATGCTCTCGCATTTTTTATTTTTTGTGTTTTAGAATTCGTATACAGGTAATTTTTGTATGGCTTTAAAACCTACAATATACTGCTTGTTGTATACTTGATCCTTTAATTTTGACAAAACCCTTAAACTTGTTTTGACACCCTTCTTGAAGTTGATCCTTCAATGTCTCTTTTTGTTGCCCTTCCTTTGACATCAACACCTTAGATCTGATACCATGTTGAAGAATCTAGGGCTAATGTAGTTAATGATATTCTTCTTGCATGATAACTATTTGTGATGTATTTAACTTTACTTCTTAGCACAATCTTCACTTGTTATTATTATTAGAGTGTGTCTTCTTAGTTCACCAAATAGCTACAAAAATCAAAGAGACAAGAACACACGATGTTGGCTTTCTACCAAGGTCAAAGCCTCTCCCTCTTGGAGAGGAAAACCTGCACAAAATTCTTCTTATAGAGATTACAATTGGTGAATACCAAGACCATGACCCTTAGCCTATTATGCCACTCCAAAACCAAGACACCAATCCTCTTCTTTGTCACTGTTGAGATAATCATCACTGTTGCATCATTGAGGCCATCACTACTACACTATCAAGATCTTCATTGTCGCAACATCATCGATGCACTTTCACCGAGGTCTTCACCATGCCACTGAGATATCCATGAGTTCTTCTCCTAGACTCACTGAGATCATGACTGTCTCACCATAGTTGTGCCTTCACCAAAATCATAATTGCACTCTTACTAAGGTTATCACCATGTCAACGAGGTCTATACCTTGTGTCTTCATCAATGCACGGAGATCTACATCATGACTTTATCTTCACTAGGATTATAACCGAGATCTTCATATTCATTAAGATCATGATTGATATGATGATTACAGTGATGACTGTGTCTATGATATATACTTCATCGAGATCCTTCCTCATGAATGTCGAGACTATTATTGTGACCCTGTAACTAGGCCGAGACAACAGAGAGATATGCGAGGACTTCACTGTAACTATCATTGAGACTGCACCTTACTATACCATCCGAAATCACAGAGTAATACGAGATTTTGTCCTGCACCCATCCGAGATTTCAGAGACTTATCTGAGATTCTGTTCTTACTCTTTTGCATAGACCCTAATGGGGTATATATAGTGGTTTTGTCTCCATAAATAAGCCGACATGTCACAGTGAAAGGATGTGTCTATTATTTGAGCCGACTTGACATTAATATATATGTTGAGGTTGACATAACTACTCTCTTTCATCGTTTTGTTTGTAGACTTCTTCTTGTGCTTGTCTTGGAGGATTTTGCTGCTCTTGGAGGGCTACTTGACCTTTCTATAGACTTGTATACATTACACATAGGCTCAATAAGAGCTCTTTAATTATGAAAAACCCTAAAGACATCAAGAATAAGTCTTTGACATATCAATAACATTTCTTGCTCATGAAACCCATGATGCAAGGAATACAATAAATATATAATTACAATGTCATGAAGATCGAACCTAGTTACACTTTCTTCAACATGTTGTAAGTTGTTAACAGATGCGAGAGGAACCATCTATAATGATAATTTCTCTCAAGATACTATAGTTGAATCCATATGGTGTGAATAAATGAGTTGAAGTCGAACACCACACAAAATCTTCCATTTGAAGACCAATGATGAGAACTTGTCGCCGAAAGCGAGGAGACTTGTCATTGAGGTATGCACGATCCAAGGCACTGAAGTGAGTTTCTAAGTAAACTTCCTCGATAATGTGTTGATGTCGACAGGAAGTGACCCTTTGGAGGAGGGCCTTGATATATCCCCCATCAACAACATGAAACAGGTATCAAGATTTTAGACATAATGTAATGATGTAGAGTTGGTTTAGGAGAGGTAGACATGAAGTAAGGCTTAAGGGTATTGTAGAAGATGTCAACTAAGGGTGGAATTTCACTTGAACATATCAGCGACACTGCATGATCAGGTGCTCATGTCCTAAGTGTCGTAAAAATGCTCAAAATTTAAAGTGCTCAGAACTGGTTCAAAGTTGAACAACTGGAAAGTGCTCTTCCTCCCGATTCCGGCGCCGCAAACGGTTCGAAAAACGGTCGCTGTATGAGGAAGATATGGCAAAAAGAATAATTTGTCCAAAACATTAGAAAATTTAATTTAATTTTTTTTTTTAAATTAAAAAAGGAATATTCCGTAGAATATTCTTTGGAATATTCCCTATACAACAACCAATCAGAAGCTGCCACGTGGCAGGCCCGGACGCCACGTGGCCCATGATGACGTCAGCAAAGGTTGTTGGGTGCGTTTAAAAGTTTGGTCGGATGGGGGATCAAACCCACGACCTCCATATTACAAGCGAACTAACTTACCATTGCACCACATGGTCGGTTGTTGAATGAGAAGCGGCGGTAATTATTTAAAAGGTTAAAAATTGTGCTGGGCGGGAAACCAAGGGGGCCAGCCCCTAAGGGCCAGCCCCCGCACACCATGTGACCACAGCCCCAAAACCGTGGGCCAACCATTTAACCGCCAGCACACTAACCGCTGGGCACGCAATCCGAGGCAAGCATTTAATATGACTGCAGTTAAGTTGGCGGAGCGCCAAATTTGGCGGTCCCGCCATATTTGGCGGGGCTAACTGGCCTCCACTACAGTTAGCTGGAGTGTTTTTAGGCTAAACTGGAGGGGATCATTAAATGGCCATAACTTTGGCTAGGAAAGTCGGTTTTGGACGAATTTTTTTTTTTATTTTGGATAACTTCGACCTTCTTAAGCCATTGGTGTAGGTCTTACAGCCATCAGAGGTCATTTGCAAACGTTTTGAAGCCGTGGAAGTTCTAGTAGCCACCAGGGCCCAGTATTGGGAAGACTGTACAGGGTTGCAGGTATCCATTGGAGGTGATCCAATAGTCAATCCTTAAGGATTCAAGTGTTCTGAATCCATTTCCACCATCTATTTCTCATGTAGATGCTTCTATTCAGCTGTATTTTCAATTTGAGCATTTAATAAAAACAAGGACAAGCCCGGTTGGGAGCTTTGGACCCAGCAGACGTAGCCCTGGAGGGGGTGAACTGCTTTATCAACTTCTTTTGCATTTGTGGTTGATTTATTTTGCAGAACAAATTCGTTTTAATGTGTTAAACAGTAAAAGGAATTAACTCTGCTATGCTTAAATGAGTCATGAACCGCTGAAAATTTCATGTGTTTTCTTTCTGCAAGACATGGAAGTCTTTTAAACATGTTTAATTCTGAATTGAATACCTTGCAAACAAATTTCAAGTAGTTTCAAATTCAGATCACTACATGGAGTTGGCAACATTGACTCAAAGACCTATCATGAAGATTTTCAATAAGTGTGATCAATAGAGAGGTAAGCAAATTCCCCAACCTAAAGCAGTAACAGAGATGAAGTGAAAGAGTGTCATGTTCAAGAGTGACTCACTGCCATTAATATGTTTGATGCCCTACATTCCCAATTTCCCAACCATTTTTGGTCAATACCTCTTTATTTTTTATAAGATTGGAGAGGATAACGTATGCTTGATCTATAAGTTCATCCTTCAGATGAATCCTTCTGAGTAATTTTAATGAACCCTAAGAAGGAGTGGTTTAGTATCGTCATGGTTGACGAGTCCAACATTGTTTAATAGTTTTACGAGTCCAGTGAAGGCATAACTCTACTTCTTTTTCGTGTTCAGAGAGTTTGAGAAAGAGGGGAAAAATAAAACTCCAAGATGTTCCTTTTCATAAATTTGTCTCTTGGGCTTGAAAAGGTGTAAGCCATGTTCGACTAGAGTATTCCTTTTTCATAAATAGCCTATCTAGTTTAGAAAAGGGTTAAACTTATGCTAGGAAGACATCCTTTCATTTACCTTAACGAGTTTGAAAAGATAAGTGCTCAACAATCGCTTCATGTTTTGGGAGTCTGAAGAGAGCTTAAAGAGGACTCCAGGGAGTTCCTTTTTTCGTAAGTTTAACAAGTCCAAAAAAGCGATGAAAGTATACCCATTCATAAAAATGACCTGTATCCAACTTATAACCTACATTACGTCCTTTAGTTATCATTTAACCTGCTCAAAGAACCATAAAAACATTAAAAATAGAGGACATATGGTAAAATTAGGTCAAAAACATTAAAAATATATTAAAATAATGACTTATTTTGACCATAAAGATGAAAAAAATAATTTCATTTCTTACCATTTTCATTTTACCAATTTGAGTGAGCTTTGAGTGGCTTTTACCTTCAATCTTCAGTAGTTGATTGTGACCAATCTGGTGGACCATTTCTAGTACCATTAATTCCAGTTAGGAGGTCTATCCTTTCTCATCATTTTCATGGTTTCCATTTATTTTTTGATGCAATTTTTTTTTAAGACTTAGAATTCATCCTAGGCCCATCACACTTTCCTTATATCGGGAGGTGCGATGGGTCTGCAAAATTAACATTGATCAGTGTGAACAAGCACACTTACTATGGAGGGTAAGTGCGATGTGTCGCTCTTTTCATGAAGGAACAATGCGTGGGTGCAACAAGGGTTCCAAAAATATGGTTTTGAGTTATTTTTCTCCCAAATTTTTCCAAATTGTTGATTTTATATGTTTTTCAATGTTATTTTGCAAACACTTACCTGAGTGAAAATGGATTTAACCTAGAGATAAAGGGAGCATGAGGCTTAAGGCATGGTTTTCATCAATGATCCAACAACAATACAAGTTTTAAGGAACTGTGGGCTTCTAAAGTTCTTTATGATTCCGGGCATGAGGGCCCAGTTGGAGTTACTAGAATATTTGGTAAGGGCCTGGGACACACATCGACAATACTTAAGGATTGGAAAGCACATTATCACAACATATGTTGAAGACATCTACTTTCTGATAGGGATCTCACTCATAGGAGTTCCCATTTAATTATCTAGATTCACGAGAGGTGGAGACACAATTAAAGATTACATAGCCATCCATTGTCGACCTCACTCTGAAATAACTAAAGCTGGGAAACTTGACATTAAGAATGTTATTTAGCTTCCCCTCGGATAATCCTTTTTACCATAACTCGGTTGGCCAACAGTGCACCTCTACATTTAGCTACCAAGACCCAAATGCAATATGCTTTAGAATACTTGGTAGCTACGATATTCAACTGGTGTGAAGGGGTCTTAGTTAATCTAAAGGAACAACTCAATAGAGAAAATAACAGACAATTGAAGAACTTTGGGTATGGCTCTATCGTGGTATCATTTTCTTTATAGAGGGTACCATTATTACGACCTCAACGGATATCCCGCGAGCTTCCTTAACCTAGAGAGCCTCGCATGGGGCAATAGGTAGATTTGATGGTTCATCACATAGGAGCGCCTATGATGACATTCAACCCTATGTTTTTTGATTGATTATGGGAGAAATTGATTATGATTGAGGACTACCTGTATGTCGGAGCTGATTTCCATGGAGAACTAGAGCTCATTCTACCTTAAGGCAAGCAATGGAGTGACGCAGGTAAAAGCAATGTCATTTTGAGTATTATATTTTTATTTTATTTTATTTTTGTTAGGGGGGGTGGGGGTTTCCAATTTTTTTTTTTTATGTATCATATAGTAACTATCATTTTTACATGCCGATGTTGGACCTATGTGACCAGTAGGCACGTTGCCTCTTCATCAATGAGAACAACCACAACTCGTACAGGTTGGAGCCACAACAAAAGAAGAAGAGATGGTCGATCCAAACATAGTAGAAACACTTGTAGAGTTTGAGCATCATGTTGAGGGTTTGAACTATAGCGTGCCAGACATAGGGGTTGATGAGATCCCTATTTGTCTACATTAGTACACTCTAGGAGTGTCGGCTCATATCAATCGATTGCTGCGTAAACTTGCCCACACAATCGTATGCTATCGTGAGCATCATCGATATTAGTCGCCAAGGAGGATTTTCAGCCATATTTTGTCTACATGTATTTTCATATTATAGGTCGTGGGACATATGTGTCTCGGACACAATTTTTGTAAAACCAAAAACTATATACAATTTTCTATCTATGGATGTTTCCTACTTATTTAACTCTCCTGCACAATGTATGATGATAATTGTATATTTACATATGTCACAAATGCATGTCTAATACATGATTGACTAACGCATCTGTTAATTTATTTAGACTTCTAGGAACATCTTGATACTGAATGTAATCATAATGTCACTCTAAGAGGCGAACTCTTAAAACATGCATAACACAATTGGACTTCTTACTAAATAGATGATGTTTACATGTAGCACGACGAGTTGTGAATCAAGTTTGACGACCAAATGATGAATACCACGTGAAATGGTATCAGATAAAAGTTTGATCATTGTGCTATACTTAGTGATGGTGTTAGTTGAGTGACTGATGCAAATTCCTTACAAACTCACTAACTTGTCACTGGGAGCATAGATTGCCCACACTGTGAAGGAAAGGTTATGGGTACTACGACTAGCACCTTAATCATAACCAACAGTTGAGGGAATGTTGACATCTACAAATCAAATATAATTCAAGATAAGCAAAGGCGATTGGAAATTTTAAAGAAAACACACTACAAACACACCAACGAACCTATACAGTATGTACATAGTGACTATGCAGAAAAAATATAAGTATAGTATCTTTTGAGGTACAACCCA
Organism: Pinus tabuliformis; assembly: GCA_031772625.1. Classification (NCBI taxonomy): domain Eukaryota; kingdom Viridiplantae; phylum Streptophyta; class Pinopsida; order Pinales; family Pinaceae; genus Pinus; species Pinus tabuliformis. Next base: position 920,691,856 of record CM062812.1, on the reverse strand, counting down.
TTTTAGGGTTGCGCCAAGGGAATTTTGTCAAAGTATACAAGCTCATAGGCCCCTTTTGCAAGAACACATTTAACAATATATGGACCTAACCACATGGGTTCGAGTTTCCCAACTTCTAGTTTATCGGCTTCTTGGTCATACAAGAGGATAATGTTAAATTTTCATATTGTTCTATGTTGTATAATTTACTTTAGCCCAAATCAATACTCCAATTAGCAATCTTTCCAATTACAATTAGTCTATCCATTCATCAACATTAATTGAAGATATAACAGTAAATGCAATGGAAAATGAGACGATCAACACATCAACAAGAGACACCAGGTTTGGTCAAAGACTAAGGAAAAACCCCACAAGGGGGAAAACCCTTTGAAATTATTCTTCTATTAGATTGCCATAAAATGTTCAATAGAGAGTAAAATGATCCCAATACAATATCGTCAGCAAAACAACCCAATAACATTCAAAAATAAGTTTCCAACATCAAAATATATCAAAGACAACTTTTCCCATCTGCAGTCAATGGTCAATTTCAGTCAAACTTCCCAGTTGCATGCATGAGGAGTTGTCCAAGCGACTAGAGGCTTCCATTTTCACCCTTTATGCTTGCAAGTTAGTGATTCTGGTCAATTTTTCCCTTTGATGTGGCTATGACTGTAATCCAAAAAAAAACTAAAACAGATGTGAGCCTCAAACCCTGTAATTTCCGACTTTTGCAAACTTCTATTGTCGTCCCAGCCTCAGGCCTGTGTGGACCAATCATTGAAGAAGAGAAGAAGAAGATGTTTGGTGATGTCCAAATGGCCTTGAGGTAAATTGTATTTATAGGCTTTCAACAGTGGCCAATTTCCTGATAGGGTCGACCTGTCCAAATGTGTAAATGTGGTATTTTCTTCATAAATACACTTTACCTTATCCGATTTGAGTGATCTTTAGGTCGATTTTGGTCCTCTCGAAAACAGGAATTCAATGCAATCATTGTTGAAAATGCAACAAGATGATGGAGCTTAGTGGAAAGGAGTCGCCTTCACTAAGTGGGCCCGTAGGTTATTTTTGGCGCAAAGTCTATTTTAGACATATGGATCATGGTCTATGAGTTTCAGGATGCTATTTTTGGATGATTGGTCATGTTGGTAAAAATAGATGGACTTCTATTTTTAGACATATGGGCGGTTTCTATTTTTAGACTGCCATGCTAAAAATAGAATAGTCTAATATTATTAGCCCATAATAATATTTGGACTATAAACATTATCATATCCTCTTGGAGCACTTCAGTTTGAGCTACAGATGTGGCACATGCAGCTGTCAGAAGAAAATACACTTTTCTTGTGGGTCCGTTGAGCTATTGTATGCAGGACTTCAGTTAGAACTCATATGGTTGAGTTTGGTGGAGTTGATTGTGGAGTTGATGGAGTTGTGTTCAGTTTGACTTGGTTAAACTAGTTGTATTTAGTCTAACTGCAAATACACTAGTGATGAGTGATGTGAATTAATTGTTAAATTAATTCACTAATTATTAACTCATAAAGCAACTAAAGAATACATCAGTTAACTCAGTGCATGGACAGTTTAGTGGAGACAGGTGTTAGAGGTTGAGATTGCTATCAGTTGTGACTATAGTTGTGCATGAGATCTTGCACAATCAATGGATTGAGTAATGCCAATGAGGATTGCATGGTTCAGCTAAGGAAATACGAGTTTGCTTCAGCCATTCATATTAATTCTCATGCAGGATTGCGCAGTGGAGGCAGGCAAGCAGCGGAGGAGATTTGAACCTGTGATTGATTCAGATCTGAGCTAGTTTGTGTGTAACAAGTGGAGATAGTATTGAGTACTTGTGAGGAGTATTGTACTATGTATTGTTACATGTTCTCAATCATTATAATATACAGATAGTGTGGGGTTTTCATCTGTATGCTTTCCCCGGGTTACATACTGTGTTAATGTGTGCATGAGATTGATGTTTCATTGTTTTTAATGCTGCTAAATTGATGATCAACGTAGAGGAGGTTATGTATTATGCATGTATTCCGCAATAGTGTATAATCGGGATAATCTTTGTGAATAAGTGTCATATTATTCAAAAATTTTACAATCATAATATCCATCAAATGAGTTTTACAAAGTGGAATTTGACCGTAGTTTAATAATTTAACACTCCCTCTCAACTAGGGATAATTCCACCTATCAATATCTGACCATTGATCAATATGTCATGTATATCATGTCGCCATACCATGTCCCATCTCTACTCAACTCTATCTATCGAAACATTCTCTAACCTAAAGAAGAAGAATCCTCGAGGAGCTAACGCTACAACCCTTTATATCGTAGGAGAGCATATCTCAATTTGAAACCACATCGGGGAGTACATCTCAACCTAGAATCTCATGGGGGAGCTAAATATCTCTGACCCCATATCGAGCAATAGGTGATATAGGGGAGCACATCTCAACCCATCCTATTGCCTATCGATCTTACCAACAATGACCCTCAAGAGTCATGTGGTAGAACACCTGCATCATAATCCGAGATTGGGCTAGATACCCGACTTACCAAAAGGTAAGGATCACATGCCCCGAGCCTCCTCAACTTGTTGGCTAGACAGGGAGGGACAATCCCAACAAGCCCGACTTGTGGGTATGATGCCAACTGGGGTATACTTTGCAAAGAACAAGGTAGGGGAGCAACGGTTCCAACCTTATGGGTAAAAAATAGGGATGATGCCCTATTTTCTAAAGATCCCTCAAACCCAGGAGCCCTCCATCTCAATTCCTCACCATGGGAGCTCAAACAGGGGGGAAGAGTTGTCGAAGTGTACTCGATCAGTGTTGCACCTTATAAGGAGGGGTCACACCCATCAATCCAAGTTTCTCTCTAAAGACCAAGAACTTCCCCTTCGGTAAAGCCTTGGTGAGAATATTTGCAATTCACTGATCTGTCGATACGTGATAAAGTCTAACAACTCCTCTCTGCACCTTGTCTCGAATGAAGTCATGTTAGATTTATATGTGCTTGGACTTATCATGAAATACGAGATTCTATACCGGATGGATCCTACTCTTTTTGTCACAATATATCATTGTAGTGTCTAGGACCTACTCAAATAGCTTTCCAAAGACCTTGCGCAACCAAACTGCTTAGCAAAAATATATTAGACCTCGGCGGTACTCAATGCTACGTACTTCTGCTTCCTACTCATCCAAGATATCATGGCAGATCCAAGGCTAAAACAACATCCAGATGTACTCTTCTTGTAGAAAACATTTCCTGCCCAGTCAATATCGGTCTATCCATGAAGTTGAACATCTTCGATAGGATATCTCATACCATGTGTGATTTTCCCATGCAAATATCTCAAAATGTATTTGGCAATGATACAATGTGCATGGAGAGGTTCAGTCATGAATTGACTCAATGTATTCACTGCATAGCATATGTTCGGACGGGTATTCACTAGGAACATCAAATTCCCAATCAGTTGTCTATACTCAAATGGATTTGCCAAATTTGGTCCTACAGATTCTCCACATAACTTCTTGAAGTTCATTTCCATTGGTATGAGTAGGGACTTGCATTCTGTCATTCCAAATCTTTCCAAAAACTTCACAACATATTTTCCTTGTGAAAAGAAAATCTCACCAGGCCTTTGACACACCTCAAGGCCTAAAAAGTACCGCATGATTCCAAGGTCCTTCATATCGAATTAAGAGGCTACCTCCCTCTTACACTCGATCATTAGGGGCTCACTACCTGTCAAGAATATATTGTCAACATATAAAACCAACATCAACGGCATACCTTGGACTACCTTGAAGTAGAGGTTGGAGTTGACATTGCTTCTTGTGATTCCCAACTTCACCAAATAACTGTCTATGTGGGCGTACCATGCTTTGGGGGCTTGCTTCAAACAATACAATGGCTTCTGCAATACGCAAACATGTGTCTTTTGATCATCTACTTCAATCCTTATGACTACTCAACATACACTTCTTCTTATAACATGCCATGGAGGAATGCAACCTTCATGTCCATCTGATGAAGGGTCCATCCTTGACTTGCGGCAAGGGAAAATATTGAATGAATGGTTGTATATCGAGACACAAGTGAAAATATATCATCATAATCTTCTCCTTCTTTATGGGAGAATCCTCTAGCCATGAACCTTTTCTCGTATCTCTCAATGCTACCATCAACTCCGTGCTTGATATTGAATAGCCACTTCGAAGTTACCACAAATTTCCCTTTTGGTATCGACACAACATCCCTTACGTCATTCTTCATGATTGATTCATATTCTTCAGCCATAACCTCTTTCCAAACTTGTTCTTTTACAACTTCTTCAAAGGTGGGAGATCAGCTTTAATCATGGTGCTCATGGCTGCAACATATCCCTAGTACCTACATGGCTTCTTCCTTTCTCTAAATGATCTTCGAATGGTAATATGTCTCTCGTCATCCTGTAAAGTATCATGAAGCCAAAGTGGCCTCTTCCTGGTGGGAGGATCACATGGAGGAGGATCTAGAGGATCCATGGGCTCCATGGCATCATCAATAATATTTGTCTAATATTCAGACACAAAAAGACCATCTAAAATATCCATATCATCATTCTTCTCAGGAGGAGGAGGGAGAGGAAGGTCCCTTTCTTTTTCAAGGGCGACATCTTCATCGAATGTAACATACCTGTTAATTTCAACCTTCCTTTGACCAAGAATATATATTCTAAATGCTTTAGAATTTTCACAATATCCAACAAACGTACATTTTCTTCTCGAGGCTTCAAACTTGTTTCTTTTTTTCTTTGGCACATCAAAGTATATAGGCATCCAAAGGTACGAAGATGACCAACATCGGGCTTGACACATGCAAATACTTCTTCGGGGGCCTTATTGTCTAATTCTTTATGAGGTGCCCTATTTTGAACATATATAGCGGCATTTGTTGCTTCTCCCAAAAGGAACTTCAACAAATTTTTATCATGGAGCATGGCATGGGAAACTTCTATAATGGACCTATTCTTTCTTTTAGCCACTCCATTTTGTTCAGGAGTATAGGGCACAATTGTTTCTTTCTTGATTCCTTCCTTCTTGCAAAAATCAATGAACTCCTTTAATGTGTACTCTCCACTATTATTGAACCTGAATATTTTGATTTTCTTTCCTGTATGATTTTCAATCAAAGCTTTGAACTCCTTGGGCATTTTGAAGGCTTCATCCCCGTGCTTCAAATAATATATCCACATATTTATTGAGAAGTCATCAATGAAGGTGATATAGTAGAGATGGCCACCAATATAATACACAAGCATTAGACCACATATATTATATTGAATGAGATGGAGGATGTCATTTGTCTTCTTCTTGCTAGAGGGGAATTGTCCCCTTGTCTTATTTCCACTTGCATAACTTGGACATACCCCATCATTATGTCCTTGAACCTTGGGAATCCCCGAGACCAATTTGTCCAATTTCGGAAGAGCATCATAATGTAGATGGCCAATCTTTGGTGCCATAGCTCACTTAGATGATTAGTATCATGGACCAATGCTAGAAGTGGTCTTCCAGTAACCTTGTAGATTCCTTCATATCTTGATCCTAATGTGAATGCATCTCTCATAGGTGATCCAACAGGCCAAGTAAGAACCTTTCCCTTGATGAAGGCAAACCTCATCCCTTTGTCTTCCAAAGCAGATATTGATACCAAATTCTTCTTCAACCCTAGCACATACATCACATCATGGAGCAAAATAGATTCTCCCGAATTCAAATGAAATTTGACAGACCCAAAACCTTTAATGGGATGAGTGGAGTTGTCTCCAAGAATGATTTTCAAATTTGACTCCCTCTCTACCAAATTAGAGAGAACTTCCTTATAACCAGAGAAGTGATGAGTGGCCCCACTATCAACCAACCAACTATCCCACAAATTTGGAGGAGATGAACTAGTAAGGAAAGAAATAAGAATATATTCAGATTCATTCGCATCATTGCTTTCCTACCTAGAGAATTTTGACTTCTTTTGTGGACGGTGATCTTCTTCATGATCACTTGGAGAATCTCTTCCTCTTGTTTCATCTTGTGATCATTCCTTCGGTCATATCTCCTTCTTTGATCATTGAACTTGTTTTTATTTCTTCTATTATTGTAGCATGGTCCATTGTTCTTCTCGGGGCAATCTCGAGCATAGTGGCCTTTCTTATGACAATTATAACATTCGATGTGCACAAACTCCTTCCTTCTATTTGGATTTCGAGTAGGAGGCTTTCTTGAATTTGACGTACCTCCTTTTCCTTTCTTCTTCTTCTTATCATGAGTGATGAATGCAACGGGCTCTCCCTCTTCATGCTTTTCAATCCTTCCTCTTGATATCATCCTTGATTCTTCTTGAGTGAGCTTTCCAACAATTTCATCAAATGATGGGAGGAAATTGGTGTTGCTTATAATAGTAATGAAGGTTTCCCAAATAGGAGGGAAACCTCTTAGAGTCACAATTACCAATTCCCTGTGAGGCACAGATTCCCCAACTCTTTGCAATTGATCTCTAATATGAGATATCCTCATTATGTAGGATTGTACAAACTTTATTTTGTTCATCTTTGTGTATTTTAGTTTATCTTTCAAGGAGATGATTTCATTCAAATTGTTGACTTCATACATGCCAACTACCTTATCATACATGTCTTTCGACCTTCTCTAGTTTCCAAAATATGCAAGTAAATTATCTTGTAAACCATCAATTATTATTTTCTTTGCTTTTAACTCACCTTTCTTGTGCTTGTTATTGATAGCAGCAGAAGCATTCTCTAGAGGCTTAGGTACTTTTCCTTGAATATAGTCCAAAACATCATTGTTATTAGCTATGATATCCAACCTGACTTTCCATGCAACAAAATTGAATGAGTCACCCAACTTCTCATTTTCCTTGAAGAAGGAAGACATCTTGACTTGACTAGAATGGCTCCTTCAACTTTCTCAAAGATGATTTCTTCATATCTTGTCTTCTTTTGGGTTTGTCCTTCACCTTAGCTCTGATACCATGTTAAATTTTCAGATTTTTCTATGTCGTATCGATTAATTTAGCCCAAATCAATACTTCAATTATCAATCTTTCCAATTATAATTAGTCTTTCTATTCATCAACAATAATTGAAGATAGAACAATAATTGCAATGATAAAGGAGAAAATCATCACATCAACAAGAGACACTAGGTTTGGTCCAAGACCAAGGAAAACCCCCACAAGGGGTAAAATCCTTTGAAATTTTTCTTCTATTAGATTGTCATAAAATGTTCAACAAAGAGTACAATGAGACCAATACAATATCATTAGCAAAAACCCAATAACATTTAGAAATAAGTTTCCAAATCATAATATATCAAAAACAAATTTTCCCCTCTGTGGTCAACTTCAGTCAATGACCAATTTCAGTCAAACTTCCCAATCGCATGCATGAGGAGTTTTGCCAACGACTGGAGGCTTCTAGTTGCACCCTTGATTCCTATAAGCCAACGACTGTAGTCAAAATTTCCCTGTGACATTCCTGCGACTATAATCCAAAAAAAAACCTTAAAACAAATGCGAGCCTTGGACCCTATAATTTTGGACTTTTGCGAACTTTTGTTGTCATCCCAACCTCAGACCTGTTCAAACCAATTAATTAAGAAGAGAAGAAGAAGATGTTTGGTGATGTCCAAATGATCTTGAGGTCACTTGTATTTATAGGCTTCCAAGGGTGACCAGTTTTCTGATAGGGCCGACTTGTCCAAATGTGCATATGTGGGCGTTTCTTCGTAATTACACTTTACCTTATCTGATTTGAGTGATCTTTAGGTCAATTTTGGTCCTCTAAAAAATAGGAATTCAATGTAATCATCATCTCCATAAAATTAGATGTCCAAAGTGGAATTTGACCATAGTTGCATAATTTAACATACCATATCACCCTGTAATAAGGCATGCGGTTTAACATTTTGGTCATATTGTGCTTTAACACATTTTTGTGAGCTTCATTGGCCATCACGACATCGGGTCAAGTCTCATCTAGTCGAGTTAGGTGCAAAAAATGTTCTTCTTCGTTGGAGGTAGCAGGAAGAAGTTCGACAACAAGTTTTAACGATGAAATTTCACATTCAATTAGAAGAACAACTTCCAGACCATACACTAGCTGAAAATGTGTGAATCCAGTTGTTGTTAAGATAAATGTGTGGTATACCCCCAACATTGGAAATAATAGTAAGCTAATTCGTTTTATGAATCCCTATCATGTGTTGAAGAATTATTTTCAAAACATTATTAATGGCTTCTACTTGACATTTGGCCTATGGGTAGTAGGGAGTTGAGCTAATCATGTTGTAAGCCCGACTTGGCAGTCAATTCAGGCATCATGTAATTGTGAAAAATGTTCACCATGGTTTGTAACTATGGCTTGTGGCACATCAAATTTGGTAATAACATGATTAAAGAGAAACAATATAGTCGTTTTGTCGTTGTTGTCGTATGTAGGAACCGCTTCATCCCATTTAGTAAAATAATCTACTGTAATGATTATGTAACCATGCCCCCTGGTCGAGCGAGGTTTATAGGTCATGAAGTCGTTACCCCATTTGGAAAAGGGTCTAATAGAGACAACTGGGCACAAAGGAGTAGGTGGAGCAAGTGCTTTCCAGTTATGGGTCTAGCATGTGTGACACTTTTGGACTGACAAAATACAATCTCTTAACATAATCAACCAAAATTAATTGGCACGTAGAATTTTGGGCAATATTATATCCAGACATATGCCCACCACATGCTCTGATATGAAAATCATTCAAAGCTTTCTCAACCTTCTCATGAGTGAAGCACTGTCAAAAGATCATATCAATACAGTGTCAATAAAGGGTGTTGCCGATTATGATATAATGACGAGGCTAGTATCGAATGTGACGTTGGTCAGAACGAGTGGTGTCAGGCCAGAAAGTTTGGGTCTGGAGATAGATAATGATGTCTCCATACCATGGATTGGAAGAGTCAATTAGAAACAACATTTCATCTTAGATAATATCGCCAGTTGTTGATTCTGACGTAGAGAAGGGAAGGTCACAAATCAGTTTGAAAAAGACTAGATATTTCTTAGACTTGGATTTGATGAACTCCAAATCAAACTCTTGGAGGATAATGATCCACTTCGAGTATTTTCCCCCTAGCAATTAATGTGACATGATATAGGTCATAGGGTTGCAATCAGAAACCACAAGCATCTTGCAAAGCAGAATATAGTGGCGAAATATTTGAACAACTTGGATAGCTGCCAAAGCTAACTTTTCAACATGGGAATACTTGGCTTTAGTGTCGGTCAAATTATGACTCAAGTAATAAATAGAGTGTTCATCTCCTAAATCATATTCTTGTACCAATACCATAGCAATAATGGTAATAGCTGCAACAAGATATAGGAAATAGTCTCGATTGAATCATTACCTTATTTATTATCTATTTATTTCCAAAAGATTGAACTGTTCGTACCCAAACAAAAAGAATTCGTTTCGTAAGGAAGTTGCTATTGACTCATTTTATTAATTAGAACCAAGAGATCTCATAGGAAAGATGGCCGAGCGGTTCAAGGCGTAGCATTGGAACTGCTATGTAGGCTTCTGCTTACCGAGGGTTCGAATCCCTCTCTTTCCGTATCTTCGCCCTACTATCTATTTTCTTCTCATCCATTGTTTTTCCAATCTATTGAATCCCAATAGGACTATTTCCTAATTCCAGGATCAATCTACCTCTATTTGTAATAGAGAAAATAGAACGAACATCGGTTCGTGGTATGGGAAAAGTAAAGACTATTTTAAGAAGCAATAAAAAAAAAGTATCGCGGATAACAAGTAACGTACGTAAGGATTATAAAATGTCTCCTTCGGGGAAGGGAAAAAGAAGGGAGAAGAACATAATTTCCAGATGCCCAGCAACCAACCCACCCCTCTCTTTCATTTCATTCTCGATTCAAGCTTGACGGGAATAATACTCTACGACCAGCAATTCATTAATCTTCAAATTGATCCATTTACTATCTATTATTTGATTGATGAATCCTTTATATTGTAAGGAATGAAAAGTCAAATGATTTGGCAATTTATCCCTCTGGAACAGATCTATATTCTTCTTAATGATAGCTCTCAATCTTTGTTGATCTCTTATAGTAATCACATCTTGAGGTTTGCAAGGGTAACTTGGTATATCTACCATATGGTCATTGACCCGAATATGTCCATGATTCACTAATTGTCTAGCTCCGGGAATGGTGGGAGCCATACCCAATCGAAAAAGAATATTATCCAAACGCATTTCAAGTAATTGCAATAGGACCTGACCCGTTGAGCCTTTGGCTCTTCTAGCAATACGAACATATTTTAGCAATTGTCGCTCCGTTAGTCCGTAATGAAAACGCAATTTCTGTTTTTCTTCTAGCCGGATACGATATTGAGATATTTTCCTGGAAGAAGACCGGTTCATAGAATCCTTTCTGTTTTTGGGTCTTTTACTAGTGAGACCTGGTAAAGTTTTCAGACGACGTATTATTTTTAAACGAGGTCCCCGATAACGGGACATAGAAACTCCTTATTCAATTAACAAATAGTGCTAGAAAGAAGAAAGAATAGTATAACCCGTATGAGTACTACTGGAATTCTTTTATATGGAAAACGAAGATCTTTCTCCAATTTGTTATTGATCCTAATAGCTCCAATCATTTCATTCATCCCGTTCCTAGTTGGGAGTAAATGATCATGGCATGACGGACCCGACGAACGATCGTAAGAGTATTCTCCATTCCATCTTGATCCTAACAAAACTTTGTGGATTATGGAAATGAGAGGAACGGAACGGAAAAGAGCCAGCTATCGGGATCGAACCGATGACCATCGCATTACAAGTGTGATGCTCTAACCTCTGAGCTAAGCAGGCTCGATGGAATATCACTCCCCATTTCATTGGGGTGAGATCCATAGATTCCTTTGGGATCCTAACGATTATAGCGCGAATCAGATTCAATGACGCAATCCAGATTACGATTACAACGGAACATTGTTTGAATGTAGATTCTTTCAAGGGAAAGAAATGAGAAGTAAGGGTCAATTGATATCGATCGTTTTACTCACTCTTCCAAATCGACTAGGGGAGGATAATAACATTGCATTTCAAATGGATAAATAATATAATGATTCCCAGTCATATTCGATTGGGGTAGAGATAGAGAAGGGGAGAGAAGGGGAGAGAAGGGGAGTAGGGGAGTAGGGGAGGATATTTCTCCCACCCAATATTGAGCAAATATCCAATGAATAATGCTGATGGATATTACATAATAGGATTAGATCAAGGTATGATCTTGTTCTTCGAGAAGGGGATATGGCGGAATTGGTAGACGCTACGGACTTGATCGAATTGAGCCTTGGTATGGAAACCTACCAAGTGATAGCTTCCAAATCCAGGGAACCCTGGGATATTTTGAATGGGTAATCCTGAGCCAAATCCGGTTCATGAAGACAATGTTTCTTCTCCTAAGATAGGAAGGGGATAGGTGCAGAGACTCAATGGAAGCTATTCTAACGAATGAATCTCATTTGGTCCAATACTGTAGTTATAGAACGATCTATTTACACCTCAAAAATAGAGAGAGATGTTATATAACATCAGACAAAACTGGCGATCAGAACTTGAATCGTTCCAAGCATTTTATTCATAAGATAGATGCCAGATTCGAGTTGAAGTACTGATTTGACATTAAGTAATCCAATTATGAACTTATCTACTCTAGATGGAGAATTGAATTATTTTTTGGAATAAATGGTTGGACGAGGATAAAGATAGAGTCCAATTCTACATGTCAATGTAAACAACAATGCAAATTGCAATAGGAGGAAAATCCGTTGGCTTTATAGTTAATTGGGAGGATATAGCAACGATGCTTGGGATAAAAACTTCCAAGGCATCAAAATCCTTTTGAGCGATATCACCCCAATGAAAGGGAAATCCTTTTTTCAATAAACAAGTAAATCCTTTGGTAAGCTCTACATAATTAGGAATGAAATGTCACAGAAAGTTAGCCTTCCCTTATAGGCATTGTAACTGAACAAGAGAAGACAGGGCTGACAAATCGAGGATTGCCTCGACTTTCAATGGATCAATGTGAATTCCTTGTTTGGACACAACGAATCCTAGAAGTTGACCGTATTGAACACATACGACACATTTGTGTGGGTTTAAATGGATATTATAGTGTCGACATTGTAAGAAGATAACTCTGAGATGCATTGGATGGTCGTGACGACTCTTAGAGTGGGTAGAAAAATAATCAAGGTATGGTTGCATGATATGATTAATATCGTGAAAAGCATAATTCATGGCTCATTGGAAAGTTTCTCCTGCATTCTTGAGACTGAAGGGAAGTTTACGATAAGCAAACATACCCCATGGACAAATGAACGCAGTATTGTGCTGGTTAGATGGAAGTATGTTGATTTGATTGTAGCCAAAGAAGCCATCCATAAATGAAAAAATTTCACTTCCGACATAATCATTAACAATTTGGTCGCTGAAAGGGGTTGGATAGTTGTCCTTGGGACAAGCTCTACTAATAACCTGATAATCGACACATATTCAGATCGTACCTTGTTTCTTCATTACGAAAACAATATTCAAGACCTAATCGGTTAAAGGAACAGGATAAAGAAAACCATCCCACAAAATCTTTTCAACTTCTTCCTTAATCGCAACAACTTTCTTAGGGTGAACCAGATGCAAATGTTGTCTAACTGCCTTGGCATCTAGATATGTTTTAATTTCATGCACCATAATATTGTTGAGTCCTGAAACTACATATCTCCTACACACTTTCTTAGACTTTTTCCCCTCACCTGGAACCTCATAAGCTATCAAAATCATTGATTCTAAAAGTGCACTTAAGTGGTTTTCTGACTATGTTTTTGTGTTTGTTGTTTGACTTAGATTTTGCTCATGAGCTGGGGAATGCAGCCACTTTCCGCAGCTGTTTTTGTTAAACTCCAGGTTGCAAGTGTCATCAGGCAAAACAGGACACGTGGGCAGATCAGGAATGACCTGGACATGGATCAGGTCCTATTGGTTCAGCCGGATTCATCAAAGAAAGCCGTGGTCAACGGTGGTCAAGCGGTGGTCAAACAGAGGAGTCCTACAGCAACAAGACTTTGTTTTCAAACACGTGAAGGATTCGTGGTCGTTCCTAGATCCCTAGGGACATGCTGACAGCTGTAGACTGCCCCACGATGTGAATCCAACAGCCACAGTTGATAGATTTAATAATCTCGGCAACTATTATGCTAAATCCATGGACGCTGTCTTTTACGTGTCTTCTATTGACGTAGTTTCACAGGAAAACAGTTATGAAGTTTTTGTTATAAATAACGCGTTTCTATACGCATAGAGTTAGTCTTTGTTAATGTAAATTTTTTGTTTAGGTTACTGTGCCGTGACACTAGCTTCACTGTGGTAACGAGAAGATTCTTCCTCTGCTTTGATATATAAATAAGACTCTGTTTCTATATGATTGCGTGAACATAATTTTGGATTGATAGCCTGTTGACCGAGGCTGTGTAGAGGGCCCATGTATGCTGAGGATTCGTTTTCCTTGTTGCTGTACAGTTTTTATGTATCGTTTCCTTATTTTCACTCCACATGTTTCATAGTTATTCACCTGTGTATATATTTCATCTGTTATGGTACTAACATTTCGTTCCTGTTTATGATTTCACAAGCTTTGTATACTGTTGTTAACGCTAATCAGTGTGCGTATGTTTCAGGATAGAATAGGCCTGGGCATTTTCATATCATTTTCACAATAACTAGTGACATGGGATTAACCTCTCTGCTGACTTTGCTTTTCTTAGTGTTTTTTTTTTTTTTTAGTGTTTCAGGATAGAATAGGCCCGGGCATTTTCACATAATTTTCGCAATAACTGCTGACATGGGATTAACCTCTCTGCTGACTTTTCTTTTCTTAGTCTCTTTTTCTTTCTTCTTTTTCTTTTTTTTTTTAAATTCCAGTTCTGTTTTGTTGATTTCAGTCTTGTTCACTTGCTTTGTTAGTTAGTTTAAATATCAACTTGCTCATATCATTAACGATTATCTCCGAAATCCATAGCTTAGACTACCTGGCGAGGAATCGGATTATGAATGATGTGATTTGATTTTAGTTTTACTTTTATGCAATTAGACATCAACTTGCTCATATCATTGACGATCATCTCCGAAAGCCATAGCTTAGATTAACTGGCGAGGAATCGGATTATGAATGATGTGATTTGATTTTAGTTTTACTTTTTGCAATTTTTGATTTATTTGAGTGCAGTAGCTTAATTCATTTTTCTGTATTTAGATAGCAACAGAGATAATAGTTTCATGATCAGTAGTTCATTATTTGCTTAATTTGAATAGCAGCATATTTTTGTTCAAGTATTAATTTCATCACTAGTATGTTCTAAGACCCTCTGAAGTATTAAGTTCTGGAAATCATTATAGAGGACATAATTGCCTTAAAATCTATATCCATACTTGCCTTCTAGAGTATTCTTAAAACTCAGGAATAGGATTTCCATTCATATTAGGAGATAAACGAAGATAAAAACCCCCAAAACAAAATAAAAATTGAAAACGACAAAAAGATAAGAAAGAGGTTGTCTTGCACATATAGTGCACCACACTTCATCAGTCTACGACTCCCAGATTGATAATTAATGTAGCAATTTAGGACACACTAAATTGACTAAACATTTTGGCGCCATTGCCGGGGAAGTGTAACTAGGTAGCCAATCTCTTAAAAAAAAAAAGAAGGGAAAAATTGATAACTTCTTGAAGTATGCTCTCCTCTTGCACCTAGTGTGATCTGGAGGATCAGAAAAGAGAGTTGTTAGTTCAATAATTTCTTGATTATGCTCTCTTCTTGCACCTAGTGTGACCTGGAAGATCAGAAAGAGAATTATTAGCCCGACTTGAAAAAATAAATAAATAAATGACATGCATAGAGCAAGAGATTCTAGGGGAAGGTTTATAGCTAGGGCCAAAAGTTCAATTTTCACAACTCCAGCTACTTCAAGGCATAGACAAGATACACCTCCATCATCTCCGACTCACACTCCCAGCCTTAGGATTCCTGGAATTCAAGGGGCAACAGCTGAATTAGGAGACTCTCCCACACTATCCATTAAATCTGACCTAGGAGAAGAACCTTTCTTCACTTCTACAGGGGAACATATTGTAATCAAAGAAGTAGAATCACCTGAAGAATAGGAGGGAGAAATTCTTCCTCGTTCGCCATTAATAGAAGAACCAGAGGACTTTGAGAACTCTAAGGAAACTATCATGACAGAGGAAGTAGTAAATGGATTTGGAGGAGGGGGTTGAGGTAGAGGAAGAGGAAATAATGGAGGAGGTAGAGGTAACAATGGGGGAAATAGGGATGGAGATAACTCATTTGGATTCCCTATAGCCGATGAGGAAACCCATACAACAATGAAAAACATTTCACCATCTATCCTCCCAAATTTTTATGGGTTGCGAAGTGAGGATCCTAAAATATTTCTATTTGAGTTTGAAGTCTTATGCCGAACCTATGATTATATGGAAGACTCTCAAAAACTCAAACTGTTTCCTTCAACATTGAAAGGAGCTGCTTTGAAATGGTTCATGGGATTAGTCACTCAATCTATTAGGACTTGGAATGACATGAAACAAACATTTTTGGATAGATACTTGGATTATTGTATGCCCACCAATCATAAGGATGAGGTATTCAAGATGATGCAAAAAAAGGATGAAAACTTGGAGGATTTACTTGAAAGATTTCAATACATCTTAAAGAGAGCAAAAATGAGTAATTTAGATGAGGAAACCTTGAAAGCCCTTATATTAAAATCCATTAGAGATGAATGGATAGATATTTTAAACATGATGGGGAAGGGAGATATTTCTCAACTTCCACTCAATGACATAGCAGAACTATGTGTCCATCTCTCAAGGGGAAAATCTAAAACTGGAAAAGGGCCTAGAGATCCTTCTCTTCTTAGAGCAAACAAATCTGCAATTGGATCAGTATGTAGGGCAGAGATTGGCAATATGCTTGATGAGTTCAAAACTGATATTCTAGGGAGCCTTAGTGAACAACTAGACACCCTTAAAATACAAAACAAACAGAAAGCAGAAGCCGAAGCCTTAGCTATCTTTTGTCCAAAATGTAGAAAGAAACATGCTTTAAGGGAATGTCCCTTGGATGCAAAAGTTGTAGAAACATGTGTGATTTGCTCAGAAAGCCATGAGACCAAGGGTTTTCCTTCAGTTCCTGGCCTCAAAGCTGTCTTTCAGGAAGATCCAAATTCAGTAGAATCCCTTTGTTTTGTTTCAAGAAGACCATGGCAGGGGCCACAAAATCAAGGATTTAACAATCCTATGAACTTTCAGCTCCCACCAAATTGGAATTCTTGGCAACAACCTTGGCCCCAATCTCAAAATCCATACCAATCATGGGCACAAGGAATGCAAAATCCTTATGGGAGATTTGCTCAATTTTATCGATATCCTCCATCTTTTCAAAATCAACAAAATCCACAAATTCCAATTCAAAACCCACAACTTTCATTACCATTTCCACAACAACGACCTTCTCAACAAAATCCAAATTCTCAACTCTTGCTTCCATTTCAACAAAAGACAAATCAACTACCAGCCCAACCATTGCCAAATCCCAATAACAAAAATCCTCAGAATGCTTACATGGTAGAAGGACAACAATTTCCTACCTATATGATTGTTCCTCTCAATGATGTACAACTCAAGTCTGGTAGAGTTTTAGAAAAACCTTATATAGATGTTCAAGAGCAAGATACCTCTGAGGAGGATTCTCTTAAAACCAATAAAGGTTCTGACGAAGCATATCTTCAAAACCCAAACATTCAAAAAGAAAAAGAAAAAGAGTCAACCCCCACAACTCCTATAGTTGAGCAACCTGCATCTTCATCCACACCTCCTTTCCCTGAAACATTACAAATTGACAAAGGGGTGGAAAAACAAATCTTGTTGTCTAACTATGATTTTCTAGATGAATTAAAGAATGCCTATATCAAGATTCCCTTGCTACAAGCCATTAGAGAGATTCCTATTCTAGGAAAAACAATAAAGGAGTTGAGTCTCAAAAGACCAGGAAGGAAACCAAGAGATACAAGAAGAATCCACCTGGCAGGAAAAATTGCAGATATCATGATGGGAAAAATTACCATGCAAAAATATGTAGATCCAGGTAGTCCAATTGTTAAGACACATATAAATGGGATAGAAATTCTAAATACTTTGATTGACTTAGGGGCT
This sequence comes from Pinus tabuliformis, assembly GCA_031772625.1. Lineage (NCBI taxonomy): Eukaryota > Viridiplantae > Streptophyta > Pinopsida > Pinales > Pinaceae > Pinus > Pinus tabuliformis. The sequence goes on along the minus strand of CM062812.1, from coordinate 920,674,483 downwards.
GCTATCAACATTATGAGTAGACAGACTATGGAACAGCTTAAACTTCCTAATCTTCTTTTTACACCCACCTTACTGCAACTTGCAGATAGATCAATAATCAAACCAGATGGTGTATTAGAAGATATTTCAGTGTCCTTAGATTCTTGGGAATATCCAGTAGATTTCATGATTTTGACTCCCAAGAGTAATTTAAGAGGGCACCCACTTATCTTAGGAAGACCTTGGCTAGCCACAGTTGATGCTTTCATTAGTTGTAGATCTGGAGATATGTACATTTCTGATGGTAGTTCGACAAAGAAATTCAATATGTATCCTCCAGCAAAAGCAATTATAGAAGTAGGAGACAATGAATGTGTTGATGATGAGGACAGTATACAACCTGTCTTTACCATTTCTGAAATCAGTGAAGATAGTCAAATTCTAAACACATTAGAAAATTTTGAAACTTCTTCAGAATATAACCACGCACAATTTCAGTTAGATTCTGATATTGAGTACTTATCATCAAGACAAATGTCTCTTTACTCTATGGAAGAGTTCGGTAGTTCTGCCATTGAGATTCTTCCAGGTAAAACATTGAATATCAACAAAAATTTGGAAAAATCACAACAGGAAGAGCTAACCAAAATCTTGCAAAAACATTTTACTACCTTTGCATGGGAGTATACTGATATGAAAGGTATTGACCCTAAGACTTGCATTCATCATATCTATATCGAAGAAAACAGTAGACCAATCAGACAACCTCAGAGAAGGATGAGTCCAAATCTTAGGGAGATAGTGAAAGAAGAGCTCCAAAAACTACTCAATGTAAACTTCATTTATCCAATTTCAGACAGTCGATGGGTTTCTCCTTTGGTTATAGTACCCAAAAAGAATGGTAAATGGAGGGTATGCATTGATTACAGGGAATTGAACAAAGCAACTTTGAAGGATCACTTTCCTTTGCCCTTTATCGATCAAGTATTAGATACATTAGCAGGCAAAAAGTACTTTTCATTTCTAGATGGTTTTAGTGGTTATAATCAAATTCAGGTAGCACCTGAAGATCAGGATAAGACCATATTTACCTGTCCATGGGGAAATTTTCCTTATTGAGTGCTTCCTTTTGGATTATGTAATGCACCCGCAACATTCCAAAGAGAAGTACTAGGATTTTTTTTTTTTTTTTTTCTGATCTAATCCATGATTTTGTAGAGGTTTATATGGATGATTTTACAGTTTATGGTAATTCGTTTGAAGAGGTATTAGAAAATTTGGAAAATGTCCTTATAAGATGTAAAGAGACAAACCTTTCATTAAGCCATGAAAAATGCTTTATGATGTTTACTGAAGGTATTGTTTTAGGACATCATATTTCAGGGGATGGGATTAAAGTTGATAGATCAAAAGTTGAAGTCATCTCCAAATTTCCTATTCCAAATTGTCAAAAAGATGTTAGAAGTTTTCTAGGATTTACTGGATATTATAGAAGATTTATAGAAAACTTCACTAAAATAGCATCTCCACTCTTCAAACTGCTTACAAAAGACTGTGAATTCAAGTGGGATCCTGATTGTCAATCGGCATTTGAAACTTTGAAAACAAGAATATCTGAAGCGCCTATTTTGAGAGGACCAAATTGGAAACTTCCTTTCCATATTTCTACAGATGCTTTAGATACAGCTTTAGGAGCTGTGTTGGGTCAAAAAGATTTAGTTCCTTATGCCATTTACTATATCAGTAAAAATTTAACTCCCACTGAGTTGAACTATACTGTGACTGAAAAAGAATTCTTAGCTCTTGTTCATACAATCAATAAGTTCAGACATTATATAATAGACTATGAAACTTTTATTCATACTGATCATTCTGCAGTTAGATATCTAATGAACAAACCTATTAATAATGGCAGAGTTACAAGGTGGCTCCTACTTTTACAGGAATTTAATATTACTGTGTTGGATAGACCAGGGAAACAAAATACAGTAGCTGATTTCTTGTCTTGGATTCAGAATACTAAAGAGGATTCTCCTGTAGAGGATAAGTTTCTTGATGAATATTTATTTTCAATAACTACTAAGACCCCTTGGTATGCAGATATAGCTAACTATTTGGTTACAGGGAAACTACCTCCACATTTATTTCCTGGCGAAAAAAGAAAGATTATTCAGGAGAGTTCAAAATATTCATGGATTTCTAACGAATTGTTTAAAACAGGGCCAGATCTTGTGATCAGAAGGTGTTAGGGAAGATGAAATGCCTGATATCCTCAAGGCATGCCATGATGAACCATGCGGCGGACACTTTGTTGACAAAAGGACAGCCTATAAAATCCTCTCTTTAGGATATTATTGGTCATCCCTCTTCAAAGATGCAAAACAATATGTCAAAAGGTGTGACAACTGCCAAAGAGTAGGGAAACCTACCCTTTCAAATGAAATTCCATTGCAGCCACAAGTACTCATCGAACCCTTTGAAAAATGGGCTTTAGATTTCATTGGACCTATTAACCCACCATCTAAACAAAGAAAGTATATATTGGTATGTACTGATTATGTCACTAAATGGGTAGAAGCCAAAGCATTATTTTCTGCTACTGAGCATTTAGTTGTTAGTTTTCTTTATGAGGATATTTTTACTCACTTTGGTGTTCCAAGAGAAATTGTGACAAATTAGGGAAGTCAATTCACATCCAACCTAGTGGAGAAGCTGATGGAAGAATACAAAATCAAGCACAGAAGATCTACTCCTTACCATCCGCAAGCAAATGGTCAAGTGGAATCTACAAACAAAGTTCTTGAAGGCATCATTACCAAGACTTTTCATCTACACATAATAGATTGGGCAGAAAGGCTTCCTGAAGCCTTATGGGCCTACAAAACTACATGGAGGAATACAACAGGACATTTTCCCTATGAACTTGTTTATGGGAAAAATTCATGCTCCCCATTGAGTTCCAAGTCAAAACTTTCAAGATGGCAGTTCAATTGGGAATCGATCTATCAAAAGCCCAAAAGCATAGAATGGAGCAGTTGAATGAGCTAGATGAGATCAGACAAGAGGCAATCCTAAGAACTGATCTAATTCAATACCAAAGAGCTAAGTGGCATGACAAATACATCAAGGAGAAAAAGTTTCAAGAAGGAGATTGGGCATTGCTATTTGATTCCAAGTTTAAAGATTTTAAAGGAAAATTTTAGACTCATTGGCTTGGACCATATGAGATTGACAAAATCTTTAGCAATGGAGCGGTAAGAATCAAAACCATTGATGAACATCAAACTCCTCTCATTGTGAATGGCCACAGATTAAAGATCTATCATAAGCCACTCTCAAAAGAATAATTTGTCAAAATCTTTCAAGATAGTTCTGCAATAAGGCTGGTGAAGAAGAATCATTCTTCTCCACCACCCTAGTCCTTGTTGTTTTTCTGTTTCTATTAAAAAAAAAAAAAAAAAAAAAATTGTATAAGCCTGAAAACCAATCACTGATTGGCAGTCTTATACAGAAAATACAGGGAGAAAATCAGAACCTTCTGACGCCCTATATTTTCCCAAAAAAAAAAAATCTCTTTCTCATTTCATAGTTTCATGTCACTCCACTTCATTTTACTCCACTCACTTCACTTCACTTCATTTCACTTCACTTCATTTCATCATCTCATTCCGCCAATAAAAGTTTTTTTCATGACCAGTTCTCATTCACTCAGTCATCATTCATCCATCTCCATTCAGTCATACGTTCACTGTGTCAGTTTCCGCAGCTGAATCCAGTTTCCGCAGCCAGTTGTTAATTCCACAGCTAGCACTCTGTTATTCAACAATGACAGTCAGATGTTAGCCCAATAATAAAAAGAATCAAATGCAGGTGTGACCAAGGACCTATTTTGAAGATATGAGGCACCTAAAAGCATCAACAGGGAGCAGCTGATCAAAGGTTAATGGACGAAAAGTGAAAAAATTTCCAAGGTATGAGTAAGATTTATTTCAAATAGCATTTAGAGCACATTTTATATAGTTATGAAACCACGGCTCCATTATATGCAATGATTGGCATTGATAGCGTCCATAACCATTCCATGACCTTTATATGATTCCTCCACGAACCTTGCATTTATTTTTCAAACGGCCTCATGATCAAGCCTCCGGATTTAACTCGTGTTTGGCTGTACTTTGACACTCCACCTGTAATTATGGGGACGTGGTCGATTTGATCACGGCTCTTCTCCACCGCACAAATTCCGCAGCCATTTCGTGAGCATGTTTACGTCTACTTCGTAGCCATCCAGTTTAAAACTCTGTCGGGCTCACTTTACTCCCCTACTATTCTATTGAAGTCACGTTTGCATTCCTACCCTGTTCACATAAGCCTCCGCTCCGCTCCATGAACTCACTCCCGCTACCTGTTCTCTATTTTCCATTTACAGTCACTGGTTTTTCTCCATAAATCTTGTCCATTCCCCGCTAACCCAGTTGTCTCACCTCCGTTCATCCAATACCCACGCAGACGTGTTTAAGACAGGAGGAAGGAATGGGTCTTTTGTTGAGGGCAGAGCCGGAAGGGCCCAAATTTATGGAAGGGTATCCGCAATTGAAAAGCATGCTAAGGAAGGCACGGTGGCTACAATTCCTTCAGAAATTCAGAGGCTACAACAAGGAAGTTACGAAGACTTTTGCGAGGTCTTTTGATGGCGTGGAAGCTGAGGTTGGAGACCTTAAATTCTCAATCACAAAGGCATCCATAGCAGCTGCAACAGAACTCCCACAGGAGGGAGAACACTGGCTCAAAAATAAAAGCTTTAACGAGAGAGCATGGAGGGTTATCCTATGAAATCCAGGTATGGATGTAACCATCTTTAAACTTGGAATCCCTGGGGACATGCTGACAGCTGTAGACTGCCCCACGATACGAATCCAACAGCCACAGTTGATAGATTTAATCATCTTGGCAACCATTATGCTAAATCCATGGACGTTTTCTTTTACGTGTCCTCTGTTGACGTAGTTTCACAAGAAAACAGTTATGAATTTTTTGTTATAAATAACGCATTTCTATACGCATAGAGTTAGTCTTTGTTAATGTAATTTTGATGTTAAATTTACTGTGCCGTGACACTATTTCCACTGTGGTAACAAGAGGATTCTTCCTCTGTTTTGATATATAAAGAAGACTCTGTTTCTATATGATTGCGTGAACATAATTTTGGATTGATAGCCTGTTGACCGAGGCTATGCAGAGGGCCCCTATATGCTGAGGTTTCGTTTTCCTTGTTGCTGTACAGTTTTTATGTATCGTTTCCTTATTTTCACTACACATGTTTCATAGTTATTCACCTGTGTATATATTTCATCTGTTATGGTACTAACATTTCATTCTTGTTTATGATTTTACAAGCTTTGTATATTGCTGTTAACGCTGATCAGTGTGTGTATGTTTCAGGATAGAATAGGCCCGGGCATTTTCATATAATTTTCGCACTAACTAGTGACATGGGATTAACCTCTCTGCTGACTTTGCTTTTCTTAGTTTTTTTTTTAATTCCAGTTATGTTTTGTTGATTTCAGTCTTGTTCACTTGCTTTGTTAGTTAGTTTAAATATCAACTTGCTCATATCATTGACGATTATCTTCGAAATCCATAGCTTAGACTACCTGGCGAGGAATCGGATTATGAATGATGTGATTTGATTTTAGTTTTACTTTTCTGCAATTAGACATCAACTTGCTCATATCATTAATGATTATCTCCAAAAGCCATAGCTTAGATTAACTGGCGAGGAATCAGATTATGAATGATGTGATTTGATTTTAGTTTTACTTTTTGCAATTAGACATCAACTTGCTCATATCATTGACGATTATCTCCAAAAGCCATAGCTTAGACTAACTGGCGAGGAATCGGATTATGAATGAGTGATTTGATTTTAGTTTTACTTTTTGCAATTATTGATTTATTTGAGTGCAGTAGCTTAATTCATTTTTCTGTATTTAGACAGCAGCAGAGATAATAGTTTCATGATCAATATTCATTATTTGCTTAATTTGACTAGCAACATATTTTTGTTCAAGTATTAATTTCATCACTAGTATGTTCTAAGACCCTCTGAAGTATTAAGTTCTGGAAATCATTATAGAGGACATAATTTCCTTAAAATCTATATCCATACTTGCCTTCTAGAGTATTCTTAAAACTCAGGAATAGGATTTCCATTCATATTAGGAGATAAACGAAGATAAAAACCCCCAAAACAAAATAAAAATTGAAAACGACAAAAAGATAAGAAAGAGGCTATCTTGCACATATAATGCGCCACACTTCATCAGTCTATGACTCCCGGATTGATAATTAATGTAGCAATCAGGACACACTAAATTGACTAAACAAATATTTGGATCAATGCCTGACATCTCTTTGTATGTCCAAACGAACATGTCATGAAATTATTGAAAAAGTTCCTTATAAATCTTAATCTCATATGGAGAACAAGATGCACCGACATGGATATTTTCAATAATCCTGGGCTTAACTGAAATGTCGAGGGGAATAATGTCCTTAATATTTTCTAGTTGTTGTTTTTTTTCTTTTGTTGTTGTTGTTGTTTTTTTTTGTTTTTTTTCAAAAATGACCTCACAAATGGAGATGGGGTTTTGAGGTTCCTCAATAAACTTGGGAGAGACAATTTCTTCAAAATTGTGCTCAAGAGTGTTAGGTTGAGTCAAGAGAGACAAACGATGATGATTATCGTCCCAGGGTTTCTCATCTAACATCATGATCTCCATGATGCTTTGATCGATGGGAAAGATGTTGTCAAAAGGATCAGATTGCGAAACTAAACCTGAATCTTGAGAGGAATCATCAACCAAATTCACTAACTTATCTTTTTTAGAATTCTCCAAAAAGGCCAGGTGAATAGACTCATTAGCTAACTCAACAGGACTAAGTGACATACAGTCACCAAAAGAGTCAATATTAGAACTGCTAGGCACTATCCAAGGATCATATGGAATAGTACTAGATGCAATCATTTTGATTAGGGCAACCGTAGAGGGAATGTCAGGGGGATTAAGTGTGAAAGTTCCCATTAAGGACGAGTCTTTTAATAATCCTACTCTGACATTTTCAAAATGTAGTGGCGTCTTTCCCATAAGATGGATGCTTCCAATAATCTGGGAATTAGCGGTGAAAAAGTCAAGCTAATCAATAGCCATAATTCCCCCCTGGTGAGGGAAATCAATCATCTAGAAATATGATGAGACTACAATTGTCGCAGCATAAACCCAAGTGCATCCCAGTAAGAGGTTGTAATCTAAAGGTCCATTAATCACTTCGACCTCTACTGAGACCATCTTTCCAGCTAATTCCACTGGCAAGGAATTGATAATTTCGTAAGGATTAAATCCTCTTCCACTGAAGGCTTTGAGTGTCATCGGTGACAGAGGGAAGGAGAACCTAAAGCTTTCCAACATGACATCAACAAGATGCAGGTAAAGGCACCTTTGTTCACAATGATACAAAATAGATTTTTACCTCTAACCACAACTTGAATCGTAAGTGCAAGTTGGGGTGGAAGTTTAGGTGTATATTTTTCATGATTGAATACAATGAGACCTGAATCTGAGGGATTTACTCCTCCAATGGCTGCTAATGGAAACTTATTCTAAGCAAGACAATTCTGCAAAAACTCAAGAGTAGACATAGCTGAATGATCTTGGGCTAAATCTTCAACTATATCATAATTTTGCACAGCTCTCGCATGGGGGTTAAATGATGATTTAAAAATCACCACTCTGGGAGGTTTAATTTTCAGCTCATGAGTAATTTCTCGATTTGGAGAGGACCAAATGTGGGTGGAGTAGAACTGGAAGGTTGAACAATATCCTTTCCAATTGAAGGATTTAGATTACCATAATTTTTGTTTCCAATGGCCACTGAGACATATTTTTAACACATAAATATAGTGTTTTGAAAAGAGGGAGTTGGATCTTGCGCAATCGTTTTCGCCTCCTAGTTTGGGAAATAATATGTCAACACGACAGGTGCAGTGGATGCAACTTTCAAAAATCAATTTATTTCTAAGCGATGTGGACAATCCCTAGTAAAATGTTCGTCATTAAAGATAAGACAAGGGTAACGAGGCTTACGCTTCTCATCAGGAAATTGATTCTTCTGCTTATCCTGTGGAGGGTTTTCCTATTTGTTCTTACTTTTACCTTTTTTCTTACTTCCAGGTTGCTAAGATTTTCCTTTCGTATATTGAATGACGCTAATCTCAGAAGTACTCATAGGATAATGATTAGAGGGGATTTAATTCGTCATTCAAGGAGTTCAACGAACACCATAAATGATAAGTCATGACATGATTTGATGGATCTTATCCAAGGTTTCTGTTAAATTTCGGAATGTCACTCGACAAATTTGTAGACATTAATGACCACTAAAGAGAACGTGGAATCAAATCCTTCGTTATCCGGGATAAATATGGTAACTCAAGCATTACAATGAATGATAAATTCCTATTAAAGTCCGTTTGAGGAGGTTGACCTTGTGGATAAAGGTTAACCGGTGGTGGAGGGTATCCTGGGTATGATGAGGCATTCCACCGAGATATGGAGGATTTTGATAACCAGAATAACCAAAACCAGGTTTCCCAATTCCATGAAAACCTTGGTAAGGTTGGAAAGATTGAATTTAAATCTATTGGCCTTGACAAGGCATTTGTGGTATGGTTGTTTGGCGAATAGGCATTTGTGGGATGCCTTGGAATGGTTGCCCAAATGGAATTCACATCATTCCAATATTAGGCTGATTAGTTGGCACTTGCGGTATGCTTTGAACATGTTGGTTAACTTGCATCTATGTAATAGTCTAATCAAGTGGGTTAATTGGAGTTTTTAATGCACCTTGAATAGGTCGGGTAGATGGGATTTGAGAAATCCCTATTACTGTTTGATTAGTTTGTATTTGGGATACAACCTGAACAAGTTGACTCATTAGAAGTGTAGTTTAGGTAGGTTGAGGTATGGATTGAACAAATTGACAAGTAGGAACTCGAGGCATAGTCGAAACAAGTTGAGAGGTTAGGATTTGAGTTAAGACCAAACCAGGGTGAATAGGAAATGTAGGATTCCAAGGACGAGCAACCATTCCTGGAAATGGAGCACTCATAGGAAGATGACTCGAATAGGGTGGAGCGCCAACTTGTTGCTTTTGATCAACAGACAAAAAAATTCCAACAACAGGTTTCCCTCCAACTGAGGGATAAGGAGTAAATGAAGGCAACTGCCCCTCCAGTAGGAGGCTACCCAGTATAGGACAGAGTAGGTTGTTGTAGGTGTCTTAATCCACTGAGAAGCACACCATATTGCTACTCCAAAGGAGTTTGGGGTGAAATAGGTTGAATGGGATGTAAGGCACTCATTAATGAGGGACTAGATGGTATTCCAAATGAATATGGTAAAGGAGAAGTCCAAGAACTAGTCAATGCACTATAAAAGGTTCCAAACAAAGACTAGTAGCTAGGTGGCACTGACAGACCACCATACAGGTGAGCTTCCAGTGAATTTACAAACATAGAGAATGCCGCAACTTCAGTGGATTCACTCATGATAGCAAAGCCAGGTTGATAAACTATCACTGACTCAATCATGGTCAGACTTCTTAAAGGAGTTTGCTAAGGGAAGTTCAAAGGTGAATTAAAATGAGGAGTTTGTGTTTAAGTATTAGACGTAAAGATATGAAAATTTTGGTACAGAGGAGGAAAATCTCATCGTAATGGCATGAAAATAAGAGTTTGAGGGCTAGATAATCCTCTTTAGTAATCTCTTCTACGCTCAAAAGACCAAGTAGAAGTTGTTCTCCATCAGGACCCAAAAGCACATGTTGTGGTTGAGATAAAGGAAAAGAAAGAAAAGAAGAAGTTCCTGAAGTAGTTGGTTAAGTTATTTGTGGTTCCTCGGGTTGTATAACCTTAAGTTGTAAAATGTTGGAATATGGAAATTCAAGTTTTATGACCTCAAGTTCTAATATTTTAAGGGCTTTAGATTCAACTGCTTTAGACTTACTAGTTGGTAAAAGATGTAATTTCAGGTTCGGTACTAATAGGAAGTGACGATTCTGGTTGATTAACTTTAGATATGGTTCTATAAGGGGTAACTTCTTCAATAGTTTGTGTTTTCCTGTTCTTACGATGACTAGGTGTTACCTGTGGAGGAAGAGGAGGCAATATTTTTATTCTATGCAAACGACGGGGGTGTTCATGGTGTTCTTCCATGGTGAATTTACTTAATTTTAGAAATAAAAAAAACATATAAAATAAAAATGGCTAACTAAGAAAAATGGTTTACCAACTCACTGTGAATATCGTTGTCGGTACGTGTAGGCTATCTCCCTGAATGTTGTGTTTGGTGTATCACAGTGAACAAGGCGACTGACTCGGTTAACTATGGCAGTAATGCAACCTAGTGGGGACTTCCAAAATATACCCGGAGTTACGTGGAAGTGCAGTCCGTAGTAGTGATGTCTAATGTGTCTTGTATGATGGGAAGCATTCCTATATACTCCTCATACATGGAGCACCGTTCTGATATACTAGAAGGTACGTGGAAGAAAGATACTATATACTCTGAGGTATGTGGAATACCGACTACCTCCAAAATGTAACAGAGACAAGTAACGTCAAATCCTACTTTTAACGACACCATAAAATGTCTTCTAACCTAGACGACTATGTGTGTCATTGATGTTCCAAATGTTGCTTAAGTTAATTGAATAGATTTTAAAGTTGATCTTAATTTAAGTTTCAGTTTCAAGGCTCGCGAAATGAATTCACTTGAAATTCCTATAATGCAACTAGCACGATTAAAATAACTCTTTTTCTTTCAATGAAGATTTATCTATGGGAAGGAAGAAACAAGCAATGATGCAAGAAGCAAGAAATTCCTAACTAGATATTTCAATTTCACTATTCCAATTCAATTCAAAGCCCTAAATGTAATGCAAGAAATGAACATTTTCTTTTCTTTTCTTTTCAATTTTCAAATGCAATGAAAAATGAAATGCAGCTAGATCATTAATCAAAATAACTCACACGAATTGGAACTCTAATATGAAAATTCCTTTTATCAAATCAACAATGAAGCTAAGTGTTCACAAACCCTAATTGACAAGAAGAAAGAAAAAACAAACAAACTCTCATCAAAAGGCAATGACACTAAAATTTAAACACATCGATGGCTTTACAAAGACATAGACTAGTTTAGAGACTCGGGAAAATACACTAAATCAAAACAAAACTCAGAGCAAGGCATAAAAATGCAAAATTTTCATCCTACAAGGGCCATCATGGGCTATATATGACAACCAATGCGAGTCATAGCAATTACAAAGAGAGACTAGTGCGTTTGGTTGCTTTGTCTCAATCCATAAAGTGCGTTGGGGTTGATTTAGCTCGAAAAACGAAACACAAACCCTACCAAGAACAAAAGTATACATTCCTAAGACTGATTACTATCTGAACAAGTCAAATTGAGTTGCTTTCAAAGGTCTAAAAATATTAGGCAAAGGAAACCACTAAAGGAACCTCTCGCTCCCCAATATGGTCGCCAAGTTGTTTGACAGATAATTCTCTTCTGCGGACATAAGCGAACTCCCTAGATCTAGTGGCTTGATCTAGAAACAACAGAGAAAAAAAGACTTATGCTTTCCTTAGAGAAATTAGAACATGGAGGAAAGACCTACCTGGAATCCAACACAAGTTCTCCTCTTCTCCTTGCTTGTAAGCTTTAGCTCCAAATCCAAATGTTATAAATGGAACCTACAAAACAACTAAAACAAGCAAGAACACTACAACATACAAATAACATGTACTAACATCTCTAAATAATGAGTCAAGAAGGCATTGTAATACATATGCATTAATGAGACATAAGTATAGGAAAACAAAACACTTTTTGTATTAATGAATGTAGGAGAAATTACAACCCTTTACAGATCTTGACCTTGTAGATGTCTCCCAACTATCTTGTCCTTCCCTTGCCACAAAGCAAGCCTTCAATCACAACTCAAGTGCATGGATGGATAATGGATCCTTAGGCATAAAGCAACAACATGAGGGCATAACTAAGAGTCTCCAAAAGCCAACCCAGACTCCATGGGAGGTGATGGGGTGTAACTGCGCTAACACATAAAGTCGGAATTAAATTAATTAAACCTCTGTTTAATTAAACTATTAACCCCGGTCGCTTAATCAGAACTCAAAACAATATAAATTCTCGTTTAAAACTTCAAATTTCGTTCTTCTGTTAAAATAGCCGAACTATTCAATTTAGTCGAAATATGGCCAAAACTTCAAACCCACGGAACCAAAAAGAAATAAAGCCCCAATTTATAACTTTCTCAGGTCTGATTCTTGAATTAACTCGCGCCTGTCTTCACCACGTGATCACCATCCGATCGCGTCCCTTCACAACGAACGACTACGATCAACCCGGACTCCAATTGGATTAAACCACAGTCGATAACTCTTCGGGTCCGAAATTTATATTAACCTGCGTGCATTTTTCAACGTGACTACCGTCAGATCTAACTCCTTTAAACGAACAGCCCAGATTAACTGAATTATTAACTCAGTTATATAAATGATCGCGTCCAATTTCAGAGTTAAACTTCAGTGCTTGTTAGCGTGTGATATCCGTTAGATCTATGGATCTATTGATCGGACGACTTAGATCTTATTCGATGTTTCTCTGTGAATTTATCAACTAACTCGATCTTATAACTTTTTGGGTTCATTTCCTGTGTTTAGCTGCGTGTGCATTCACTAGCGAACACTGTCGATCTTCTCGTAATAGATCATCATTGATCCATCCTGTGATCAATGATGATTCATTTCTTCATTCAATCTCTGTCTGCGTTCAATCGACGATCAACAAAAACTAGTATTTAACACAGGATTCAACCTACGATTAAAGGATCCAATCACATAATAAAATCACGCAAAAACGAGCTTTGTACACAACACTCCTTTCATTCATAGCAATATTTACATATATGTACAGAACATCTCATGCTCTAATCTATTCACTCCACTACTTAGCTTTCTCTAACCCTCTCTAATCTTCTAAAAACTATTCCCTAACACTGTTCTCGCAGACTTACATTTATAGCATAATTACATAATTATGGATTATACTAAATCCATGATTTTCTCCGTAATTCACTGAACTAATTCTTATTTAAGGATCTCGTAATCCCTAAGATTTCTACGAGATCTACACACATTAATTATCCCTGATATTCTCACATAGTTGAGAATATTTCACAATTGAAAGCCTGACACATAGATTTCCACTCAATCTATACAATATTCCTAAAAATAATTAAAGACATCACCCCCTAAATCAACCAAATGTACATTAATATTCTAAGCAGGATGCTCCTGCATTAGAATCCCGATTTAGAAACAATTCATAGACTCCTGTCTATGAGGTCTGTCACTTTTTTGTAGTAATGTGAAAGCTACGAGTCTGAATGACTTGCTATCTCCAGGATTCCAAACTTTGTTTTGTTGATGGTCCTTCAGTCTTTCTTTTCCATGCTGTTGTGTTTTTGTTCTTGTCATCCTTCTTTCTCCTAGTCTCCAAATTTTGAACGAGTCTCGAACTAGTTCACCATCTGCACCTATAGCTTTACGAGGTAACTCTGTCATGCTGAGATTAGTAAGAACTAAACTTGAAAGTTCACCATTATCATCACTCGAACTGTCAACCAAAATCTGCATATTATGCTCTAAGAGTAATTCCTCTTTGTTAATCACATCAACACAGCTGATGTTCTCTATGGTGTCTTTTCCTTCTTTTGTTATAGTTTCTCTAGTTTCAACTTCTTTGGCTTCTGTGTCTTCAACTATTGTTTCTTCCTCCAATTGAGTTGCAAACTCAACTTCATAGAATGAAAAGCAATCATCCCAATTTCCTTTCAGGTTCATAAAAAACTTCTTGATTAGAACAATGGTCATTAGCTGTCTCTATAGAAACAATTTCCATACCCGCATTCATAGACAAACTATCAGTTTTAAAAATATCATACCTTTTGGTCTCTTTTGATGCTTCAAGCACCAAATTCCCACCATGGAATTTCTGGTTTTCAGCAAATCCTCTTTGCTGTGAATTCCTATGAGTCTCTCCTCCTCCAACAAAGCAATATGTATTTGTTCAAGTTTGTTCATCAACATAGCATTCCATTTATGTTGCAATAGATTCCACTTGACCCGTTTCCTTATTCTCCATCCATGTCTTCGGTCTTTATTCTCTTTCTCTTGAAACCATTCTTGTAGTAAATTCAACTTTGATTTCATCTCTGCAATACTTTTCCTACGCTCTTCATCACTCATCTCACATTTATTTGAAACTTTCCTAAGTTTCTCCATGTTCATTTCCACTAATTCTTCAAACTCAATTCAATAAAAGAAAATACTTACCTTAATAAAATTCTAAAACAGACTCCTCTGTTTTTTCCTTTGCTTCTGTTGCGCCTCTAATTTTCCTTGTCATATGCTTTCTTGTCTTTCTAACAGCTTCAACTTGTGAGCTACAATTAGCCTTTGTAGTAACAAGTCTCCTTCTTGCTACACATGCCTCACTAAGCTTTTCTCCTCTGAGCTTAGTCTTTCGGCATTTCTCTGGTTCTCTCCTCTGGAACCTTATGAGCACTCCTTGCTCTAGGTTGTTGTAATTCTTCTCACCTTTCTTTGTTGTTAATCTGCGCAAAAATTATAAAGACTAACATTGACAATTCTACAATATTATCATACTTCACGCAAAATCTTCTTCTGCTTTGATACGGATATGATGGGGTGTAACGCGTTGACACATAAATTCAGAATTAAATTAATTAAACCTCTATTAAATAAAACTATTAACCCCGATCTCTTAATCAGAACTCAAAACAATATAAATTCTCGTTTAAACCTTCAAATTTCGTTCTTCTATTAAATAACTGAACTATTCAATTTACCTTAAATATGGCCAAAACTTCAATACCCATGGAACCGAAAAGAAATAAAACCCTAGTTTATAACTTTCTCGGGTCCGATTCTTGAATTAACTCGCGCCTATCTTCACCATGTGATCATCGTCGGATCATGTCCCTTCACAATGAACGACTACGATCAACTCGGACTCCAACTAGATTAAACCATAGTCGATAACTCATCGGGTCCGAAATTTATATTAACCAGCGTGCATTTTTCGACACGACTACCATTGGATCTGACTCCTTTAAACGAATGGCCCAGATTAAATGATTTATTAACTCAATTATATAAACGCTTGCATCTGATTTCAGAGTTAAACTTCAGCGCTTGTTAGCGCGTAATATCTGTTAGATCTATGGATCTGTTGATTGGACGTCTCAGATCTTATTCGGTGTTTCTCCACGAATTTATCAACTACCTCGATCTTATAACGTTTTGGGTCTGTTTCCTGTGTTAAGCTGCGTGAGAATTCACTAGCGAACACTGTCGATCTTCTCATAATAGATCATCATTGATCCATCCTGTGATCAATGATGATTCATTTCTTCATTCAATCTCTGTCTGCATTCAATCGACGATTAATAAAAACTAGTATTTAGCCTATGATTAAAGGATCCAATCACATAATAAAATCACGCAAAAACGATCTTTGTACACAACACTCCTTTCATTCATAACAGTATTTACATATATGTACAGAACATCTCGTGCTCTGATATATTCACTCCACTACTTAGCTTTCTATAACCCTCTCTAGTCTTCTAAAAACTATTCCCTAACACTTTTCTCACAGGCTTACATTCATAGCATAATTACATAATTATGGATTATACTAAATCCATGATTTTCTCCATAATTCACTCAACTAATTCTTATTTAAGGATCTTGTAATCCCTAAGATTTCTACGAGATCTACACACATTAATTGTCCCTAATATTCTCACATAGTTGAGAATATTTCTCAATTGAAAGCCTCACACATAGATTTCCACTCAATCTAATACAATATTCCTAAAAATAATTAAAAACATCACCCCCTAAATCAATCAAATGTACATTAATATTCTGAGCAGGATGCTCCTCCATCAAACTCCTGATGTAGAAAAAATTCATAGACTCTTGTCTATGAGATTTGTCACTTTTCTGTAGTAATGTGATAGCTACAAGTCTGAATGACTTGCTACCTCCAGGTTCCAAACTCTGTTTTGCTGATGGTCTTTCAATCTTTCTTTTCCATGCTGCTTTGTTTTTGTTCCTGTCATCCTTCTTTCTCCTGGTCTCCAAATTTTGAACGAGTCTCGAACTGGTTCACCATCTGCACCTATAGCTTTACGAGGTAACTCTATCATGCCAAGATTAGTAAGAACTAAACCTGAAAGTTCACCATTATCATCACTCAAACTGTCAACCAAATTCTGAATATTATGCTCTAAGAGTAATTCCTATTTGTTAATCACATCAACACAGTTGATGTTCTCTATGGTGTCCTTTCCTTCTTTTGTTACAGTTTCTCTGGTTTCAAATTCTTTGGCTTTTATCTCTTCAGCTACTGTTTCTTCCTCCAATTGAGCTGCAAACTCAACTTCATAGAATGAAAAGCAATCACCCCAATTTCCTTTAGGTTCACAAAAGACTTCTTGATCAGAACAATGGTCATTGGTTGTCTCTATAGCAACAAATTCCATACCTGCATTCACAGACAAACTGTCAATTTTAAAAATATCAGACGTTTTGGTCTCTTTTGATGCTTCAAGAGCCAAATTCCCACCATGGAATTTCTGGTTTTTAGCAAATCCTCTTTGTTGTGACTCAATTCCTATGAGTCTCTCCTTGTCCAACAAAGCAATATGTATTTGCTCAAGTTTGTTCATCAACATAGCATTCCATTTCTGTTGCAATAGATTCCACTTGACCTGTTTCCTTATTCTCCATCCATGTCTTTGGTCTTCATTCTCTTTCTCTTGAAACCATTCCTGTAGTATATTCAACTCTGCTTTCATCTCTGCAATACTTTTCCTACGCTCTTCATCACTCATCTGACATTTATTTGAACCTTTCCTAAGTTTCTCCATGTTCATTTCCACTAATTCTTCAAACTCAATTCAATAAAAGAAAATATTTACCTCAATCAAATTCTAAAACTGACTCCTTTGTTTTTTCCTTTGCTTCCGCTGCGCCTCTGATTTTCCTTGTCATATGCTTTCTTGTCTTTCTAACAGCTTCAACTTGTGAGCTGCAATCAACCTCTGTAGTAACAAGTCTCCTTCTTGCTACACATGCCTCACTAAGCTTTTCTCCTTTGAGCTTATTCTTTCGGCATTTCTCTAGTTCTCTCCTCTGGAACCTTATGAGTACTCCTTGCGCTAGGCTGCTGTAATTCTTCTCACCTTTCTCTGATGGTACTCTGCACAAAAATTATAAAGACTAACATTGACAATTCTGCAATATTATCATACTTCACATAGAATCTTCTTCTGCTCTGATACCAATATGATGGGGTGTAACTGCGCTAACACATAAATTCAGAATTAAATTAATTAAACCTCTATTTAATTAAACTATTAACCCAGGTCACTTAATCGGAACCCAAAACAATATAAATTCTCATTTAAACCTTCAAATTTCGTTCTTCTGTTACAATAGCCGAACTATTCAATTTAGCCGAAATATGGCCAAAACTTCAATACCCACGGAATCGAAAAGAAATAAAACCCCGTTTATAACTTTCTCAGGTCCAATTCTTGAATTAACTCGTGCCTGTCTTCACCACGCGATCACTGTCGGATTGCGTCCCTTCACAACGAATGGTTACGATCAACCCGTACTCCAACTAGATTAAACCACAGTGGATAACTCATTGGGTCCAAAATTTATATTAACCCACGTGCATTTTTCAACGTGACTACCGTCGGATCTGACTCCTTTAAACGAATGGCCCAGATTAACTTAGTTATTAACCCAATTATATAAACGGTCGCGTCCTATTTCAGAGTTAAACTTCAACGCTTGTTAGCGCACGATATCCGTTAGATCTATGGATCTGTTGATCGGACGTCTCAGATCTTCTTCGATGTTTTTCCACGAACTTTTCAACTAACTCGATCTTATAATGTTTTGGGTCCGTTACCTGTGTTAAGTTGCGTGCACATTCACCAACGAACACTGTCGATCTTCTCGTAATAGATCATCATTGATCCATCCTGTGATCAATGATGATTCATTTCTTCATTCAGTCTTTGTCTACATTCAATCGACGATCAACAAAAACTAGTATTTAACAAAGGATTAAGCCTACGATTAAAGGATCCAATCACATAATAAAATCACGCAAAAACGAGCTTTGTACACAACACTCCTTTCATTCATAACAATATTTACATATATGTACAGAACATCTCGTGCTTTGATCTATTCACTCCACTACTTAGCTTTCTCTAACCCTCTCTAATCTTCTAAAAACTATTCCCTAACACTGTTCTTGCAGGCTTACATTTATAGCATAATTACATAATTATGGATTATACTAAATCCATGATTTTATCCATAATTCACTCAACTAATTCTTATTTAAGGATCTCATAATCCCTAAGATTTCTACGAGATCTACACACATTAATTATCCCTGATATTCTCACATAGTTGAGAATATTTCACAATTGAAAGCCTCACACATAGATTTCCACTCAATCTATACAATATTCCTAAAAATAATTAAAAACATCACCCCCTAAATCAACCAAATGTACATTAATATTTTGAGCAGGATGCTCCTGCATCAGGAGAAAGTAAATTTATAGGTAAATGGAGTGGTCTAGGACTTAGATCCACATATGAGGGAGGATAGGCTCTAGGGATAAGAGACAAGACCTCAAGTATGGGAGTTTGAAAACATGATCTAACAGTAAATAGTTAAAACCACTTGGGAAGCTTCTGGAAAGAGAAGATTCAAAATTATTTTTATTTTTTACCGAATTCTAAAGACCATCACACTTGTAACAAAGGGAAAGTGCAACTTGTAATAATGCAGGTTGCATGAAGGGAAAGTGCGATGGGGCTAAAAATTAGGATTTTGAGTTATTTAACCCAGAATTCTTGGAATTTTTGGAGAGAGGATGCTCTAGGCTTTGCAGGGGATGAATGCAAAGTGTTAAAGGATGATGATTAATCGGTTCCTAGGCCATTTGATTGGATGTGACAAAATGACCTGTAATACCTACAACCTCAACTCTAATTATGTTTGACCAACATACTATCTTGGCCATTTGACAACCAAATTACCATCAATATAATCAAAGTTCAAGATGCACCACAACTCTCATGTGACATTTGTTTGTATGCATAAATTTGTTTAAAATAAAAAATAAAATAGACAGTCCCCTTTTCTTGTACATTTCTACATTGTTATATTACATTTTTATTCAATTTCATTATTGAATCAAACTATTATAAGAAATGTGAGTCATTGTAACCTAGAAAGTCACATTATCATAATTTCATTGCCCATTTAGCTATCCAAAAAAAGTTGGAGTTAGGACATGATATCTAGGCCTCCCTAATTGCCACCCTTAGAAACATAACTCCTAAGGTGTTAAAGTCTACACAAATTTCCTAATGATATCAAGGGATGAATTTAAATGGATAATTGGTTACATGGATATGGCTACTTCACTAAAAATGATATGAAGATCTCTACCCCACTAAGATATAGGAGCTGAATTTAAAAAAGTCAAGCCCTCATGCTAAAGAATAGGAGAATCTTAGGTCACCTCTCAACCTATAAATGAAAAAAAAATCTTATTTAAGACGAACATATTTTTGCTTTAAAAAATAGTTTGAGAAATAAATTCTCCCAACATAAAAGAAGAAATCCACCCCACTCCCCCATCTAAACAAGAACAAAATATTCCTACGCACGAAGAAAAAACATTACTACCTAAAGGTTTTCAAAAAGAAGAGGAGCAACATTAGGAATCGACAATTAAGGAAGAGGCATTGAAGGCAGGCGTGGAAGGCATTGCAAATGACAAAGTATGGATGGCTTTCTTTGGATATCCTTAAAGGGAAATTCTAGCAGGAAAACGTCTTATTGCGCTGAGACGCATTCTACAACCTAGTATGAGGGTGATGCACGATTTTTTCTGTGCTCAACATGGAGTTGACATGTGTCCCTTTTAAAATAAAAATAAAATAGTCTCCAAATAAAAAGCAATGTCAACTACAATAAAAGACAAAAATGAATATACATATTTGGTTAGTTTTAATTAAAATGCTTATAAAACATCAATAATCTCATTCTCATTGTGCTTGCTATATTACAACACAATCGAAGGAGATGTGATAAAAATATTTTACTGTCACTCTCAGCCATAAATAAAAGACATAATTTAACGTATAAACAAAATAACCCTTTTCACTATAATCCAATGATACAATTTCAAAGGAGATTGTGAGTTTTCGGTGTTTAAAATACATTTTTGAATGCTTAAATGGATTCAACACCTTGTAAAACCCCTGGGGCATTCAAATTATACATATTAAACAACTTAAACTCAAGTTTCTTAAAATATCTGCTGGATTTTGGTTAAAATTAACCAGAAAAATGTCCCAAAAAAACCATTTCGTCTATTAGTTAGATTACATGTGAACATAATTCTATATCACTTTTAAAAAGAAATAAAATAATTAAAAGTGAAGAAAACATTATATTTTCACTTTTGAGTGTGTGAGGAAGATAAATGATTTTCATATTTTTCAAAAAAATGTTTCAATACATGACTTAAATAAATTATTTGAATACCTATGTTAATTAATCTATCTTTTTATATTTGTATGTATATGAGGAGTTAAAAAAAGAAAAAAATGATTGTTGATCATAATAAAAATATTTCAATATCCAAAGAAATAGTTATCAAAATAAAAATATTCAACTACTTCTTCATAAAAATAATAACAGTCAATTCATTATTTCTTAATATAAAAATTAATATATGGCATTTGAAGAATATTAATAATAATATTAAAGTTAAAATGTTGGTGATAAATAAAATATTTCAATAGGTAGGATTAAGTAATATTGTTGTATATTCTCTCTCCCCCCACACATATATATTTGAATGTGACAAATATGGTTCATAAATAAAATACTTATGTTGTTTATAAATAAAATATTTCAATGCTCATTTTTTATAAAATCTTTCAATGTTACATATATATTTTCTCTATGTGGTTCACGGTCTTCGAAGATTAATGGCCATTACATCCATGGAATGATTATACCAAGCATATATACTTGAAAGGATCACTTCCTACCTGCTCAATCACAGAGCTTGACCTCGAGAGTGTTGAGAGAATTAAACTCGTGACTTCTCAATAGTAGAGGTGCTTTAATTATGGGGACTCAGCCAATTGAGCTAACACTCGGGGCTAAAAATGTTCATTGTCATATACATATACATATACATATACATATATAAACAATTGAAAAAAAATAAATTTGTACAATTAAAATATTTCAAAATGGTTATTTACGAGTAAGTGTTTTCCTTTATCTGCAAAAACACATCACATGAATGGTGGAGGGGATTCATGGAATGATATTTGTTTACTTGAGAGATTAAGGATTAAAATTGAAAGAAGAGTGACAAGATTCTCTTTGTCTCCTCTTTCTTTCAACCGTTGTCTCGAAGATGGATCCTCTTATGGATTCGAAATGTCAATAGCATTCAAACACCACTATGGAGGATTTGAGTTATTTATCTGCAAAAACATACACACAAACCTAAAATCCACCATTATTCAGAGGATATTCATGGAATGAGATCTGTTTACTCAAGAGATTAAGGATTAAAATTGGAAGAAGTCTCTTTGCCTCCTCTTTCTTTTGACCATTGTCTCGAAGATGGTTCCTCTTATGGATTCAAAATGTCGACAATGTTCAAACATCACTATGGAGAAGCCAAGCTCTTTATCTGCAAAAAAACACCACATGAACCTAAATCCACCATTATTTAGAGGTGATTCATGGAATGATATCTATTTACTCGAGAGGTTAAGGATTAAAATCGAAAGAAGAACAACACATTTCTTGTTGCCTCCTCTTTTTTTTTCGACCATTGTCCAACAAATGGATCTTCTTATGGATTCGAAACACCAACAACGTTCAAACACCGATGTGGAGAATCTGAGCTCTTTATTTGCAAAAACACACCATAGAAACCTAAAATCCACCATTATTTAGAGGGGATGAATGAGATTTGTTCACTCGAGAGATTAAGGATTAAAATCGAAAGAAGAGTGATCCAAAATGGATCTAATATAAACTCTAAGTCTAAAAATATTCCTCACAGAGGAAAATGAAAGTCAAAGGATGCTCTTGGAAATAGTCTCATTGCATAGATCTCTTCATTCTGAATCTAAGGCAATTTGAATGGACCAAAATGGACTTCGGATGAAGGAGTTATTGTAAAAAGAAGATTGCCTATTATCTTTAGAAAATGAGGCAATTTCTTATAAATATGAACTAAAAGGCTCTTTAAGAGAAATCACATCAGAAGAGGTTAAAGGGAGGACTTAAGCGAAGATGGAAGGACTCCCCGATTGCGACCTCTGACACATTGCAACGGAGGTAGGCCTTCACGCGATATCGAAGCCCCAGACAGAGCGACTTGCAATGGCGGTGAGTCGGATCGGCGGATTGGCAATTAGGATCGCAACAAATACAAAGGGTCGTTTATACATGCGACAAGAAACTTGCGATAGTGCGATGAGCGATGACGCGATCGCATCCTGACCGTTGGATTGCGAGCTTGATCAGACGATGGAGATTTAATGGAGAATATCACATCGCTGTTGTGTTAAGTCCATGGACTTGGACCTCCGGCCTGTGCAATTGTGATTTGCGATGACAGGACAGACCTGACGGGTCTATAGGTGCAATTGTATATATTTTGAGTTCCGGAAGGAAGGCTATAAACGGTATTGCGGGCAAGCTTCAGGCGGTAAGTGGTATTGGAAGGGCTTCACCCGATTCCATACACCAGCCGACACGTAGCACGCTGCAGAAGAGAGAGAATTGCTTTTTCGAGTGGGTAATCTTCGTGCAAGTGGGCCACCCGAAATGATCGTCAACCGTTGATTATCGATCACCAATCGGATGGTGGACGATGAACAAGCTATTTTGCGAACTCGAAAGGATTATAGGGGCGATTGAATGTTATTTGAGTCCCGCCTAAAGGTTCATGATGTGTTTTTCGTGAGTTTTCCTGTGTGTTTCCATTATGTTGCCATTTTCGGAATGTAGGCAGAAGAACGGCCGACTGTGTCATTCCCATTGGAAACAGTCCATTGCACCTATGCCATGCTATAAGTGGGCGTTTCTGTAACAGGAATGCGTTATGAAGCATGCAGAGCCAGAGGGCCAGACATAGTGCCACAGATCCAGAGAGCCAAAGGGCCGGACACATAGCCACAAAGGAATGATTCCTCATGATTGCACACAGAGGAACAGATGGAAGCCGCAGAGTCGGAGGATTCTTCAAAGGCTAGAGAGCCAAGCGAAGAAGGGGGGATCCCTTCAAAAGTTTTCCCTTGAGAGAGCAAGTCTCCCTTCAGGGAGCTCACAGCTGGGCAAAGAGCCACAGAGCCGAGAGCTGATAGAGCCGAGAGCCACAAACCTGTAGAGCCGCAGTTCCAGAGAAAGCCAGAGAAGCCACCAGAGGTTGGGGGCGATGACAAAGGGGTGATTCCTCAGAGAGTTGAGCGTAGTAGAGCTGCAGGGCCAGAGAGCTTGAGCGCATCATAGTTGCAAGGCTAGAGAGTCGTAGAGCCGAGGATTCGCGGAGAGCCACCAGAGGTTGGAGGCTTGATAGAGGCAGAGCTACTAGAGGTTGGAGGCAAAGCCGCAGAGCCAAAGAGCTCAAAACAGACTTCTAAGAGCCATGAGGCCGTAATGAAGTTTCAGAACAACAAAGAGATCAAATGATCAAGCTGTTGCTGGTGTCTCATGTGTGCTGAAGACAGAAGAAGGAATTCCAGAGATAGTAAAAGAATTCAGAGGGAGTTGGTGCAAGCCAGGAGCTCAAGATAGCCCGGAGTGTTGATTGAAGGAATCTAGTCTAGAGAAGCCTATATCTGTTTGCAAAGTATGGACAACCAACGGGATAAGATGGTATTCTAAATCCATAGGTGCAGTTGTAAACCAATGGAGTTAAGTGTGGAACTTGTAAAAAAAGCATTACCATAATCCCAAAGAGCCTAGTCGAGTTGATTAGAGCTCAACGAGACGTAGCCCAAGATATCAGGGTGAACTCCATATTATATTGTTGTCTTATGTGTTTGTTTATTTGCTGCATTTTACTGTTATGTGTGTTTATATATTAGTTTAAGCAAATAAACTTAAGGCAATTAAGCAGTCAAAGGCAAACACAAGCATACACCTATTTCAAGTGCTTATTTCCACAAATTATCAATCATAAGAATAGATCTTGGAAATTGTTTAAGCTTTGGAGTGGGAGAGGTTCTTATAAGCTGACAAGAAGCCTTTAGTGCCCCATTTTAGATCAAAGAGTTACAAATTTCTTTTTGCCTCCTCTTTCTTTTTACCATTGTCTTGAAGGTGGATCCTCTTATGGATTCGAAACATCAACAACGTTCAAGTACCATTGCAGAGAATATGACCTCGTTATATGCAAAAACACACCATAGGAATCTAAAAGTTCCCAGTGGGATCAACTCTCTCGAGGTGCAAACCTTTTTCAAGTTTTTCTCTCTAAAAAAGGTTTGCACCTTAAGATATTTGATCCCTCTTAGTGCTTGCTAGATCCATAATTAAGATGGATCATACTAATTGTTTAAGAGGACAATGAGAAGCTATAATAAAAAATCCACATAAAATGAAAAGTCAAACAACAACAACTAAAACAAAATCCATTACAAAATCTTGAAATGATATTTTATTAAGTTAACACAACCATTAAACCCAACTCCTAATTACAAAGAAGTGATTAAAAAGTGATTAAGAAGCTATACTTCTAGTTTACTTCAAGTCCAGTGCTTTCCTGCTTTCCTTTACAGAGGAAGAAAAACTAAAAAAGAACTTGTAAAGCAATCAACATTAAAAAAACTACCAATTTTATCAATTTCAATCCACTTTAATGGTGTCCTTATAAAGGAATCAATGTAGACGTACTTTTGTGTCTTACATGTAATCATTTTGTAAGGGAATAGCATAAAGGTCAATATATATTTGTACATGTTTAAGTCAAAACCCATTCCTATGAAATTATGGTATCTTAGAAAATAGAAGGTCTATTAAAATATGTGCCACCACCGTTAGGGCCTTTTTAAGATACTAGAAGTACCATTTCCATAATAAAGTGATATCAACGGTTATGCAACGCCATGGGAAAAAAATATAGTGAAGTATCTTTCTAAGCGATATGCATTGTGAGAATAGAGTAGTTCCAATAAAGCACAAGGGAATACATTATTGGATTAAACAAATACTGCACTAAGGGAAAGGAGACATAAGTTTGAGATTGCCTCTGATTTGGTGACCATGCTTTTGATAGTGCCTTGGTGGAAACAGAAAACATGACATCAGATTCACCATTGCCATGAGTACTTTCAACGACGAGGGTCCACTCACCATAATGCTTTTCTTGAATACAAATGGAAGTAGATGTGCTTGCTTTCACAAGGCTATATGCTCTATTCTCTGCCTCAGGTTGAGGGTAGAGAATTACAACTACCCATTTAAAAAATGCAAATACGGTTAATTAAATAAAAAGTGAAAGGTCACAAGATTCCAGAATAGTAAAGAGCTCATATGACCAATGAGAGAAGGTCCCCTATGTTTGATGCCAAGTTTGGGTAGCATTAATGTTAAGGCTAAACGCAAGTCTTACTCCTGTAAAATAAGATGTATATAAAATTTGTATTAATAATTCCCTCGGGAACAAAATAGAAGCCCCGTTAATGGAAAGAGTTCCCACTGTAACACGTCTATATATATATATCTTTCAATTGTCTCGCTATATATTTTGCAAATGTTGTGGATTCATTCATTTTAGCTTCTTGTTCCAATCTGTGACCATTACTGACAATTGCCTAGTACCACGCAATTCAGTCTCAAACAAATGCAAACTCTGATGAACTGAAGTCTATTAAGGCGCCCAAGTTCGTTTTGTTCATTCAATGGGGAACGTTTCCAGCAGCCGAAGAAGACACCAACAGAATCCTCCACCTCCCCCTCCGCCCCCTCCTCCTCCTGCAGCACCGTATCAGACCCAGAATGGCCCCTACATGTTTGCAGCCAACGCCCCCTACCATGTCCCATATGCCCACGCGGATCCATATCCACCTCCCCACCATGCCTATCACTCCCACCAGCCTTATTACCACCATTACAACGCCAGCGGTGGTGGCGGTTCTATGATGGGTCGCCAGAACTATCCCCCGCCGCAGAGTAATGGAGGTGGCGCTGGCCCCTGGTCATATAGCATGCGCCCTCTTCCTCCGCCCTGGTCAATGGCTCCTCCGCCAGCGCTCACTGCCCCCCCACCGCCCACTCAACCCCCGCCCCCTCCCTATGTGGAACATAATAAGACCACCACCATCAGGAACGATGTGAATTTGAAGAAGGAGACGCTGAGGCTGGAGCGGGACAAGGAGAACCCAGATCAGTTTTTGGTTGCTTTCACATATGATTCCATGGTTTCTGGAAGGTAGGAATTTTGTATTTATTTTTCTCACAGTTGGGTTAATCTCTGATTTATTTTTTTAGTTTTTGAATTTGGGCCGATCGTAATATCTATGAGAACTTAGAACTGATCCCAGAACTATGTATTGGGGAAATTGTTTTTGTGTCTTATTGTAAATTTATGACTAACTACGATGCCCACATAGGACGATTTTTGTCTCTGCAAAATATGAATTATATGTTTGCAGACTGAATTCCAGGTTTTCGTTATTAATTACATTTTCTCCCCCACTATTGATAGACATTAGAATTAGGACCGATGTTAATACGATGGATTGTGGTTATGGGGAAGGGGTTTTATTGTAAATTTTTGGTTTCCCTGATACCCACATAGGATGATTATTATCTTTGCAAAATATGGATTGTGGGTTGGCAGACTGAATTCTAGGTTTACATTATTAATTGCGTTTGCTTACCCCTGTTGATGAATGACTTAATGAGGGTCGAAACTAATACCATGGGTTGAGGTTGTGGGAGAGGGGTTTCCTTGTAAATTTGTGGTTTCTTCGATACAGACATAAGACGATTATTGTCTCTGCAAAATATGGATCGAGGGTTTGTAGATGGAGTTCTAGGTTTACATTATTAACTACATTTTCTTTCCCCCCTCGATAAACATTGGAATTACAGCCGATGTTAATACTATGGATTGTGGTTCGGTGGGAGAGGTTTTATTGTAAGTTTTTGGTGTCCTCGATAGCCACACAAGATGATTCTTCTGTTTGCAAGATATGGATTGTGGGTTTGCACACTGATTTCTAGGTTTACAATATTAACTTCGTTTCTGCCCTTTTGATGAATATTGGAATTAGGGCCGATGGTTAAGACTATGGATTGGGGTTGTGTGGAAGGGGTTTCATCTAAAGGTTCTTCGATACCCATATAAGGCTGGTGGCAGGTGCTTATCTTTGTGGTAAAGGAGTATGGAGTTTGGTTTGAGCATGAACTCTGGCTTCTCTCTCTCTCGCTCTCGCTCTTTTTTTTTCTTTTGTGTCATATCCAATATACTGTAGGGTTGATCTCCATTCTAAGTTACAGATTTGAGGTGTGAAGTTTTTTGGTTTTAGTCTTTAGAGAATGCCAGTTAGAGCTGATCTTTATATTTGCAACTATGGAATATAGCTTGCAGACATAATTTTGGGTTTGCAGTCTTTAGTTATTGGTTTTAACTTTTTTTTTGATATTCATGAAGATTTAGGAATGATCATAATACAATGGGTTTGTTTCAAAAAAGTTTGGTTCTTTATTAAGGTATGCATGTAGAAATAGGGGTGATCTGGTGTTTTAGCAATATACTGAAATAGGGCTGATACACGTGTTGAGACATGGATATGGGTTTGAAGAGTGAAATACAGATTCTCTTCCCCTCTAGGATACATAAATGCTTTCAATTTATGTATTATGCTTTGTGATTTTGATTCTGAAACACAGCGTTGAACTTTTCTCTGAATTTTGGGTATGATTTCCTATTTATCTGTTTTCTTCTGATACTGTAGGCGTGGTCCATTTTCTTGCTGTTATCCCACGAAGAAACGGGATATTCATATGTCCTCACCAGCTCCTTGCCCACTTTTCTCCTTATGGTACCCATGAAGGAATTGGAGTGGTATTTGTGATTGCAAGGTACCTAAATATGGTTGGATGTTTCTAGTGTACCCAGGTCCCAAACATGGTTGATCCTCATGTATTTCCATTGTTACCCAGCTATGGTTGATTGGATTTTGTTATGGTTGATGCTTGTGTTTTGCAATGATGAAACATTAATATTATTTGCATTCTAAAGCTAGGATTTTGATTGTCTGTGTTTGTTCTGTGACACTCCCCTTTTTATAAGGAAAACCTTGTGGATCTCCCCATTTTCCCCGGAATATTTGAATGGAGGGTGCTTCAACCACCAGCCACAATAGTGGCTGATAACACTGAGGGACCTGACTGGATTTGAACCTGACCTATGGCCTTCCTGTTGGCAACATGCCTTGGATGGATGGTTCGACTGATTTAGCTAACCTATAGGGCTGTTTGTTCTGTGATACTGTGAACAGATAATTCTCCTTTCATTCAGTGATAACTAATAGATTCACTGATTTTTTTGGTGTGGATACTTGTGCAGTTACATGTGATCTGAATGTTGGATTATAGATTGGTGGGATTTAAATTTTATTTTGGGTTGTCAATTTATGGTTTTTTTTTAGAATGCCATATAGGGTCTATCTTTATGTTTGCGATATGGAATGAGGTTTTGTGAAATTTGTTTTGAGTTTTAATTCTAATTTGTCATTTGCAGTTTTTTGCAACACATGATTAATATGGGTTGATATGTTTTTTTTTATGTTTGGTGAGCTCGGTTTCAAGCTGTTTAAATGATGGATTGGGGAAGCTAAAATTGAAGACATTATGTGGAAAATAGGAGTGAAGAATAAATGTGAAAGTGAAACAGAAAATCTGAATGGTGAAACTGAAACTGAACAGTGAGAAAGCTGAAAATCTGAATAGTAAAGAAACTTAACTTCAAATTTCAGATTCATCGATTGTCAATGATACCATAGTGAGACTTGAAAATCATTCATCAAGATTCAAAATGTTTAACCAACTACACTAAAAAATTGCTCAGTAGAAAAAAGGTGGATCGGGAAGCAATAATTGAAGCTATGATGTGGAAATTGAGTGAAGAATTAATCTGAAAGTGAAACAGATAATTTGAATTATGAAAATCTGAAGGGTGAAGCTGAAATTGAACGCTGATGGTTAAGCCCCAAGGGTTAGCTCAATTGGTGGAGTTCTCGTTGCTAAAGTACCTCGCTTATGGGAGGTCACCAGGTCAATTCTTCTCGACGCCTTTGGGGTTAGGCTCTGCTAATAGGCTGGCAGAAAGTGATTCCTTCGGGTGGATCTGACTGGATATTTCCTTGGGGAAAAACTGAACAATGATAAAGCCAGAAACCTGAGTAGTGAAGAATGAAGTTTTAAAGTGAGGGCCCAGGGGTTCTGCCCTTCGATAACTAATGCTAGCCACCACTTCCCTGCAAGAAAACCATTACGCTAAACCCTAATTTCTCTTATGAGAGATGTTAAGGGTTTTTGCGCAAATGTAATATGCCTAACAGTTATGCCCTAGGGTTTCTTGCTGGGCACATGCATTTCCTTCTATTTTCTGCCTTTTAAAGTAACTGAGATTTTTTTATTTTATTTTTTAAATAAATTCAGTTTGGAATCTGGATGCCCTCTACTTCAGGATGTGTTCCTTGATTTTTGAAAAGTCTGCTGGGGATGTCCCACATAGGTTGGGGTGTGTCCTTATCATATGGGTGATGTATCAGACCCTATTTTCAGGATGGGATATGTGCCCCCATCACTGGGATGCATCCCCTATGGCAGGCGATGCCCCTGTAGAAATTTTGGAATTTTGACTTTTAGTGCAATTTTGAAATTTCACCTCACACCGAAGGTTTCCTGGTTCCAAACCCTATGAATATTCAGCCTTAATGCTAATCTGAAATATAATATAGCAGCTAACAGCAGATATTATTTCAATCCACTTCAACCTCAATCCACAAAGTGTAAGGATACCAAACATATGCCAACAAGTTTTAGCCCTTAGGGCACACTTTCCAAGCATAAAATCAGATGATTCAGATCTAAATCACTGCAATTAATCCAGATTTACAACAGTGAATCTGTCTTATTATCTTCTAAAGTTCTATATTAATGTTAAATAACTTAACAATTTCAACCTTCTCAAATTAGCATGAAAAACTAGTGTGAGGAATGACCAAACCAGAAGCTAATGAATGCTGAAAATCAAATATGCAATAGAGACAATTTTGGACAGCTGAAAACTTCATGTGTATAAAGATGTACATGTATATACTGTAGCTTGATCCCAAAACTAGTGCGAGGAATGACCCAAACCAGAAGATAATGAATGCTGAAAATCAAATATGCAATAGAGACAGCTTGGGACAGCTGAAAACTACACGTGTATAAAGATGAAGTACATGTATATGCTGTAGCTTGATCCGAAGGTTAGTACAAGCATCTAGCTCTCCAAAACCCTAGCTAGGGAAAATCATGAAAAAATTGAGCTCCACTAAAGATCCTCCGCAAATTAGTATCACTCTTGCATTATTCCTTGGTGCCAAGCAAGATGTCTCTTCACTTTTCTTCAACTCAGGTACCGTTAGGGGCTCTAAGCCCTTCAAGGCTTGAACCTGGATCTTTTGCTTGGCAACACTTGAATCAACAGCTAGAACACATCTATATATATATATATATATATATATATATATTCAATGATACAAATTTATTTTTAAACTATATAATTTAAATATATATTTCATATATAATGTTAACTTGTATAAAATAACATATATACTAATTAGATATAAATATTTATATAGGATATATAATATAATATTATTATATATAAATTTAGTGACTTTAGAATATGAGATAAGATATAACATTGCGAGTTAAACTTTATTTTTATAAATACTAAAATTGGTAAGGTGGAGATAATAGAAGTTGAGATTTATGACATTAAAACTTGCCGTTGTATTTGAGAAGCCACCTGGAATATGTAGATAACTGTATGATTATGACTATGTAGACCTTGGTATGTAAGTATTCCCATGAAGGTGTGTTGTTCTTTCCATTATTTCCACATAGGTGCACATATATCCCCGTGATGGCATTTTGGCACATGTTGCAGCGTGAGAACTGTTAATTATGCAGACTGTGGTATGCTAGTATTTCCTCTAAGGTGGATCGTTCATTCCGTTTTTTGATGAATCCATGGATCTTGGCATAGTCGCGATGAGTAATATGTGGTAGTGGACTGGTTCAACAAGATGGCTTTATTGATTTCTTGCAAGTAGATCATCATTGGCCAAGAGGCAATGATGCTATTTCTCCAGAATGCATGGGATGTATTTTGAGCTTCTAGAGTCCATAATCTTAGATAGAGACGGTAGCCATTTTTGGAAGGTCTTTTGCAATGTGATGGATATTAAGCAAAATCAATGCATTCCTTTTCACCCCCAAATGAATGGGTAGACACAGATTTTTAATAGGACCCTTGTTCATTTGTTTAGGGGATTTAACTATGACCCTAAGACTTGAGATGAAAATCTAACATATATTCAACATTGCTGTATCAAGCTGTTTGTTGTTTGAGCAACAAGTCACCATTTGAGACTCGTTTGGAATCTTTTCCCTGAACCCCACTTGATATTTATTTCCCAAGGTTATTGAAGACAAGTCTAATGCACGTGGCAGTGAACAACATAAACCCTTCAAGTTTATGGTGTGGATTCAACATATTCACAGGTTAGTGGAAGAGGAACTATAAATGGTTCAACAAAGTATGGAGATTGACATGAGCAACACAGTTTCTTATACATTCAGTGTGGGGGGGCACTACGGTTGCAGCTAAGTAAGAAATGGCTATAGGGTCAACAAAAGATGCTTAAGCCCATTAGGCACGCTCCTTTAAAAATTGTGTTGTAGGTGAATGAGAATGCTTTTCGATTGGATTTGCTGCCATACATGGGCACTTATTCTATCATTAATGCATACAATTTAGAGTTATGTAAGACTCTTATGCTTGATGAGGATGAAAAGGCATTGGCAGAGTTGCATTCATTTGAAGACTTAGTGCTAGAAGCTTAGGTTGAGCTGGATGAAGACACCATTCTGCAACAAAAACTTTGGGAGACTAGTAGAAGTAATCAAGTGTTGTTGTAAGTTGGTTTTTAAGGTCAAGATTCTTCAAAGGCTATGTGGTACACAATTGAAGAAGTTAAGTTTCTTCACCTACTTCAAAATTGATTAAGTTTCTGGCGACCAAAACTCCTCCAAAGGGAGAGGTCAGATTTGAAATCAGATCGGAATTTGGACTGTAAGGCCAAATAAGAAAAAAATGGTTAAGTATGTGGTAAAATGTTTATATGTGCTTCTATAGGAAAATGTGCGAAGTCCTCTCACACACATCCCCCAAAAGGGAGAGGTGTGATTCAAAAATAGATTGTAATTTCAGTTAAGGCCAAATAAGCAAAATTGGCTAAGTATGTTGAAGTATGACCAAGTGTTTCTGTAGGAAAATGTCAAAAGTGGAAATCATTGACAAGTCATGCGTGCATTTTAAGTTGGTATGAGGCTAGGGGATCCACACATATGATTTGAGGTCATGTCATTTGGGTTAGTGGGCTTGATCCCATTTTATGTATTTGTGAATGTAGCAATCTAGATCCACCTTTTGTCCCTTTTAAGTTTCTTGATGAAGTCTTTTTTTATAAAGTGATGCAGAGGAGTACTTCCCCATTTGGATAAAAATGTGAGACTTGTTATCACGAAGCTCTCCATCTGTGTGTGAAGGGGGAGTTACATCGTACATTCCGCTATAATCCTTAATACTTATCTAGATGGTGGTACCCATCTTGGGGAGTAGATCCATCTAGGAGAAAAGAGACTTACATCCTCTTGCATCACTCGTATTCTTTATTTAGAATCTTAGATGGTGGGACCCATTTGGGGAATGAGATCCATTTGGGTGGAGGGAAGCGAGTTACATCCCTCACATCCTCTTTATTGAGTGGTGGGATCCATCTAAGGGAGGAGATTTGTTGGGGTGGCGGGAAGGCTCAAATAAGTCCACCTTCGTCCACATCCCTCTACCTTTATCCAAGGAGCGGGATCTAGTGCATGAGAGAAACTCATCTACGAGGTAATATGACGAGGTTTGGTTGATGAGGTAGATCAATGCATCCCAGGTGTGCCAGTGCCAGCCTTGCTAGCAAACAAGAAAAAAAGAAAATACAAGGACCCCAAAGAGGTAGTGTGACATGCATCAAGATAGTGAGGCAGCTGATGTGTTGGCAACCACATAGGCATTGTGAAATTTGGCACCTGCGAAGCTGTAAGCTTGGATCATTTCAAAGAAAACACGGGGACAACAAAGAGATGGTTCAACAACCTTCTTGGGTGGTAACTACCAAGCTCATTGATGAAACAATTAGGGGAAAAAAAGGGGCAGTTGGGTGAAGGGGCAGAGAGGAATCGACTGGAAGCTAGGAGGAACAGCAATGAGTTCATAAAAAGGGGTCTGCAAACGGATTGGATAGAGAGAGGGCTTATGTATAGAAAGGCTCCAAGGCCAACTATGGTTGAATGTGAATGCTGTCATAAGGTTTCTGCAAGTCAGCAAATCTTGACAGAAGCTTAAAGGGGCAGCTTCATGAAAGAATTTTAATTTTGCAGACTTAATGACAATCTGGAATTTATTCCCCATTTATTACAGATTTAATGGCTTAATGACAAGGATTTTTCTAGTTAAGAACTCTTTCTTGGCATTGTATAAATAGTTGTGTTTGATCTGTGATTTCTGTTTATGCTTGATTTTGCTGAATAATTTTAGGAATGAATGGCATATGTTTCCTTTTTTCCCCCAGGGAAAACAAAGGGAAAACCTCTGGCATTTGTATTCCATGGGTGGTACACAGTGTGAACCTGTCAGGTGCTGATTAAAGCATCTGACCTGGTAGGGATGTTGAGTTAGACATGCAACAGAGGCAGCCAGCTCAGGGGATTGATTCCAAGACTTCCTCCATGAAGCCCGAGGCACTTATCCACTTGTGCTAGCCCACTGGACTTGAAAAAATGTTTTGAACATCTTGTACCGTCTCAAAGCACTTAAGCAAGAATGAGATTACTGGTGCCTTGCTAACCCCATGAATTTCCATGTTGGGCAAAAATTTTAAAAGTTAGATATGAACTTAGATGGTGAGGATAACAGCTTCTCTTCGTAATCACTCAAGCTGAATCATATTGAGAGGACTGCATGCACACATACATGCACCTTGGAAGGATGTAAGAATTTTAAGAGTTCTGACTTGCTCACTGAATTACGGCTAAGATCTTACCTTCAATCTTCACCTTTCTTGTCTTGCATCTTTGTAGAAAGGTCTGAAGCAAAGTTGCCAGATCTGTTTTTGCTAAAGGGTCAAAGTTGATCTGGGACTTGGCAAAGACTCAGGACTCAGGACTCATCCCAGAAAAGCCTAGGCAAGTACAAAATATAAAACTTACACAAATATATTGTTGAAATTTGATATGAAAGTTTACACTGTATATGATGTGAAATTAATCTGTTTGGGTGTCTGTAATTTTATTATGAAGTACACAATGCATAAAGTATGCCATGAACCATGGTATGAAGCAATAATGAGAAAATGATAATTATAAATCTTACGAGCCATGTCTGAGAAATGTCAAATCTGAAGTTGATATTTTCGAAATATATCAGGATTGAGGGCCAGCTGAATGCCCTTCTCCTGCTCAGAATATCGGATCTGAAAATGAGTTATTTCAACTCAGAAAATGATCTCGGAAACTTAACAAAAATACTGCCCTAGCAATGAAAAACTTGGTTGTGAAGAAACCAACACTGAAAATATGCTTAAAGTGTTCTATAGCTGTGCTTTCTGGTGAAAAATCAGGTCTGAAAGTGTGCTCTAGCTGCCATAGAAGTGACAAGATGAAGCTTGATTCTTTGAAAATCAGATCATAAAGTTTTGCCTTAACAGCTAGCTGGTGAAAACAGCCTGAGAAGTGCAAATTTGTGCCCTAGCTCCCCAAATTAGTTCAACAAAAATCACAAAATGTGCCTGAGATGCTATTGCTGTTGAAAATCTGCAGTATTTAGTTTACCCTAAAAATAGTAGAGGTATGTTGTAGTTGTGTCCTAGCTGCTTGTTGGAGTTTGGTCTCACCAATCAAAAATCCCTTCACAAAAACAGAAAAAGAGCTGAAATGGACAACTTTGGCATTCTACTGGAGAGTGTCCAGTTGACAGTGGTCTGTGGGTCAGACCACATATGTCTTGACTTGACCTGGTTTTTAGGTCATTTGTGTCTGAGTGACTTGAACGACTTTAATCATTGGATAGAGGATCAATGGTAAATCTCTAGATACCAAGTTTGTGATCTTCCGTGGAAGAGATGAAGGTATTTCACCTCTTGGAAATTGAAGCTCCATTAAAACTTCCAAAAATAGAAAAGTTTCTTGACTTGTAAACCCTTGATCAAGGGTTTATAAAATACCTCGATTAAGGGATTTTATAGGCCTTTGATCAAGGTCCTATTTTACTTAAAACATCAATTATTGTTTTAGATTCCCAATCAAGGTTTTAAGCTTTCAATTAAGGTTTAAAATATTGTTTGAGGGCTTAAAAACCTAGTTTGAGATTATTCATTTGTAGAGGGCTTGTGGAGACCATTTTCACTTGCCCCACTTGCTAAAATAGTAAAAAGAGAGATATGGCTTCATGGATTCATCCTTCTTTGTTAGGAGAAAGTTTAAGGCAGAAGATCAACCAGGACTTGATTAGGACCTTATTGTTAGTATGCTAGACTATTTGAATATTTCAAAGTGTTGAAGACTTGGATGAAAACCTCAATCACAAATAAGTGGAATGAAACTTCCTTAAATTAGAATTTTTTAATGGAAAGCTTATATTTGATTTTCTAAGTTGCCTAGCACATCCAAAAGGGTCATGTGTCATGAATTTGATAGATACAGATTTGTAAAGACACATGACCTCAGCGTCCTGCGATTTGTACATGTGTAAGTGATGTTGATGTTATTTTTGATGACAATGACACGGAGGAGGACTATTGATAGTCACAAGCTATGAGATTCTTCTATATATCTATGGTTCTAGTATATACCCTATTTTGTATGTGTCATGGGCATTCATACCCAATGTTATAAGAACCGAACTGGTGATCGAACTGACAAATCTTGTGGACTGGGAACCAGTAAAAAAACTAGACCAAAAGACCGGTTGATTAAAAACACAAAATATTCAAATTTAAAAACACACACCCGCACACACGCACACACACACACACACATATGAATCCATATGAATCCAAACCATTTATACACAAATAAGCAAAAGTTCTCATTTATATAGCGTGTAAGGGTGCACAGAACTAAAATAGCATTGAGTGCAATCCACACTTGAACCAAAAATACATCAACAAATAGGCTCTAGATGGCCTCTAGCATCCAAAAAAAATCATGCTACAACAAATACCTACAAATTATCAAAATCATTGCCTATATTGGGATCTTCGTCATAAATATAACCCTCTAAGCATTAGAATAAGATAGAAAAAACATAGCATGTCAAGT
Source organism: Pinus tabuliformis (assembly GCA_031772625.1). NCBI lineage: Eukaryota > Viridiplantae > Streptophyta > Pinopsida > Pinales > Pinaceae > Pinus > Pinus tabuliformis. Next base: position 920,637,521 of record CM062812.1, on the reverse strand, counting down.
CAAGATTTTGTTCGAGTGATGGGTGCATTTTTAGTAGTCATGATAGATGAGTTCGACAACCAATGCCACTAACATCAAAGTACATAGAGGGATCGGTGCCCTTTATTAAATACTAGTTCCTTACCCTTATAGATGACAAAATCCAATGGAAACGTTGCAATCCCCACAATCTTGAAATCTTGAAAAGTTGTTTAGTCTGCTGGACTTTGAGTGAAATCTAAAATTCTACTTTCTTCGTATGAAATCCAATGAGGTTGGAACCACTCTCAAACATCCTGTGTCATTTCGTGGTAATGTTCAAAATTTAAGTAAAAGGATGGAATGTGAAATTAGTGATAAAAGTGATTCCTTGATTTGTGCCTTAATTCAAGGAGTCAAAGTCGAGTTCCTAAATTTAGGAGTTCCCCTTAAAATTGGAGTGCATGAGGCAGTTAATTGATGTGTTGAAATTGGAAGTCAAGTTCTTGATTTTCTAGTGTGAGTTAAATTGGGAACTGAAAGCTTAAGTGTAGTTAGCCTCCCGAATTTTAGGAGGAACTAGTTAACAAGTTACGTTAACTGTTATTAACTAGAAAAGCACTAGTTCGACTTTCCAAACATGGAAATCACTAATTTTAACCATTTGAATTACCTTTTAAAGGAGGAACGAAGGCACAAGTTTAATCATTGTTTTGGTGAGACCAAACAATAGGAAGCACAAGTTTGTGGATGGAGCTTGTGAGAGAAGGCGAAAAAGCCTAGGAAAGGCTTGTTGGAATTGGAAAAGGACGAACTCCTTGGGTAAGGAAGTAGAGATCATAATTCTTGCATAGGTTTCAAGCTTAGATTAACTAGGGAAAACAACATTGTTTTCCGATTGAAACCGTTGTATTGTAAGAGATATGATGCTCAATTTTCTTCAATAAATTCTCAATAATCAAGCAGAGGGTTTTTCCAGTTGGGTTCCCTGTAAAAATTGTGATGTTCAATTGTGTGACTGTGCTTTTATCTCTATCCCTAATTCCACTGCAAATCGAGTGGAGAAATTCTGTGTTCGTAAGAAAATAAAATATTTTTTAGATTGTTCTTATCAGTAGATCCAAATTTCATGGATTTTCTACATAGTATCAAAGCCTGGAGCATAATAAAATAACACATCCAAGTGCAACGATTCATAGAAAACATCATCTGAAATAGGCCACAAATTAGAAGGAGCCCTAATCGAAGATAAGGAATTTTTTGTGTCTTCTTGTGATTGGTTTGGGGTTGAGTTTGATTGGGAGTGCAAATTGTGAGCTAGAGAAGCCAGTTTGGGCTGGTTTTGTGCAAGTTTTGATCCTATTCTCTGTGACCAAGGTGTCCAAAGTTTTGTGTTTTTACAGGAGGGACCTAACCTTAGTTTAGTGCTAGTTTGTGCTAAGAAAAGTGTTGCAACAACAGTGCATGTAGGGTTGGTAGTTGCACAGGAAGGGAGGAGTCTTGGAAGGGAGACAACAAGGCATTCTGAGTAGGTTGAAGCCGAGTTGGAGGGCTGTAGTAGTTGCTATAGGAAATCCTAACCAGGGCCAAGAGCCACAAAAAATATTGCACAGGCTGAGAAGGAGCAAAGCAGTTAGAGGTATGTTGAATGATGTGTTCAAGTTGATTTTGTTGCTAAGTGGATATTGCTCAGGTTGGACAGTTTGTTTGGCATCTTAAGAGCAATGAGGAGGGATGCTAGTAGTTGTCAAAAGGAGGCCTAAGTGCAGACTAGAGAAGGATGTTTGGTATGCTAGGAGAGGCAGTTTTAGAGGCCCTAAGTACAGTTCCTGTGAAGGTCTACAAGACTGTTAGTGAGTAAGTTTTTAGAGAGCTCTCAGGGGAAGTGGTGCGACTTACCAAGGGTTGAGAATAAATCACTATCTAGAAGGAGCATCGAACTTCATAGCTTGGAAAGGGAGGATCATGATAGTGCTGGAAGATAATGGGGCGGGAGAGTACATCTAATAGGTGATAGCACCACCTCAAAACCCCCAACAATTGGCCCAACATAATATGAATGATATCGAGGCAAAGAGGATCATTCTAGAAGGGGTCAAAGATCATATAGTGCCTCACATCCATGAGAAGAAGATAACGTATGCGATGTACGATACAATCATGAAGTTGTATCAGAGTACCAGTGATACCAGTAAGCTTGCTCTTAAGGAGAAGTTAAGGAGTATTCAGATGAGCAAGGATGAGTCCATTGTCCTATATTTGTCAAGGTTCACTTAGGTACGAGATGAACTAGGTTACTTGGAATTGTCGTGGAAAAGGTTCCTATATGCTGTTAGTGGGAGAGAGAACTTCTCAAAGTGGGAATGGTTTTGGATTGACTGCATACAGGAAGAGATCCAAAGAGGAACCATAGAAGGGAGATCAATTATCACTGATAGAGGACGAGGAGAACTGTGCCCTGGTAGGCAAGGGTAGCAAGGCTAAGGGCAAGAAGGGCCAAGGAGAGGCTGGGTCCAATGAGAAGGAAAAAAAGAAAGATCTAAGTAAGATAATGTGCTTCCATTGCCATGAGTTTGGACACTATGCTTTTAAGTGTCCTGGTAAGAAGAGGGGGGGCCGGGAAGGATCATGCTACTGCATCAACAAAGGTAGATGACTTTTCTGCCCAGTTCGAGAAGGATTTCTCGTTGATAGCTTGCATGGAAAGCTTAGTAGATAGCAGTATGTGGTATATTGATTAAGGAGCTTCCTTCCACATGATCGAGAATAGGAAGAGTTTTAGCCACCTTAAGGAGAAGGACATGCAACTACAGTTTGAGCTAAGAGATGATGGTCAATATGTAGCTAGAGGAGTTGGTACTGTTAGCATTTAGAGGGAGTCATGTAATTTCCTTCATCTCAGGATGTTCTTTATGTTCCATGATTGAGGTAAGATCTTGTATCGATAGCCATCCTTGAGGATAAGAGATATGATATCATCTTCAGCAGAGGTAAGGCTTACCTCCAACACTTACCTTCTGGATGTAAGAAGCACATAGGTGTGAGGGTGAAGAATCTCTACAAGTTACAGGTAGGGACAGGTGCAGCCTTGAGCAACAAGGCAGGTAGTGCAAAGATTAGAGAAGTGATGGTTGAGCGAGAGCAGGATATGGTTCTCAAGATGGAACCTCAGTTAGTATCTTAGCTTCAGGTTAAGCTAGTTGGCAGTTGGGCTGACCAATAGGATGATGATGATGAGGAGCAGAGCTCACAAAGTATGGTGGGAAAACATAGGTCTTCAAAGTAGGTTCTGCAGAAGAAAGAAGGGAAGCCTTCTAGTTCAGAGGGAGCAATTGCAGTAGCAGAGAACTTGGTAGTGTTGGGGACAAATCTAGGTGGACGAGGTTCTTCCAGGAATACCTTCCTCACTAAGAGGGAGTGTTGAAATTAGCGAGAAAAGTGATTCCTTGTTTTGTGCCTTAATTCAAGGAGTCAAAGTCAAGTTCCTTTTTGTGCATGGTTGAGTTCCTAAAATTTAGGAGTTTCCCTAAAAATTAGGATTTCATGAGGCATATCACCGATGTGTTGAAATCAAAAGTCAAGTTCTTGATTTTCTAGTGACATAATTGGGAATGAAAGCTTAAGTGGGGTTAGCCTCCTAAATTTTAGGGGGAATTAGTTAACAAATTGTGTTAACTAGAAAGGCACCAGTTTGACTTTACAAACATAAAACTCACTAATTTTAACCATTCGAATTGCCTTTAAAAGGAGGAATGAAGGCACAAATTTAATCATTGTTTTGATGAACACGAGTTGGTGAGATCAAACAATAAGAAGCACAAGTTTGTGCATGGAGCTTGTGAGAGAAGGTGAACAAGCCTAGGAAAGGCTTGTTGGAATTGGAGAAGTACGAATTCCTTGGGTAAGGAAGCATAAATCAAAATTCTTGCATAGGTTTCAAGCTTGGATTAAGCAGGGAAAACAAGGTTGTTTTTAGATTGAGACAGTAGTATTGTAAGAGATATGATACTCAATTTTCTTCAATAAATTCTCAATAATCAAGTAGAGGGTTTTCGCAGTTGGGTTCCCTATAAAAATTGTGCCATTCAATTGTGTGACTGTGCTTTTATTTATGTTCCTAATTCCGCTGCAAATCGAGTAGAGAAACTTTGTGTTTGTAAGAAAAGAAAATGTCTTTCATATTGTTTTTATCAACATATCAAAATTTTGTGGATTTTCTACATGGAAATGAAAAATTAAGGAGAATGTCACTTTTACTTCAAGAATTTAACATTACCATGAATCACATAGCAATAATAGGACCATAGGCTTGAATTATTAGGTTTGCCTAGGGGAGAATTAGAAGTGGGCCAACCAAATGGAAAAATAAAAAAATAAAAAAAGGCAAACTTTTTAACTGATTCGGGAAGTTACAAACCGCACGGAACCGTTACAGAATTGGCCGGTTTGGTACTGAACTGGCCTATTCCAGTTTAGAGGCCCGGTTTGGATTGATTTTGGGCCAAAAACGGGCGAACCGGCCGGTTCCACCGGTTGTGGTTTGGTTTTGATAACATTGTTCCCACGTAAAGTATTAGTGACTTAGTATCTATATAATACATTTTGATTTTGATGTCTTAATGAGAAAACTTTAGACTAGGGTTCTAATTTCTTGTGTGTTTGTCATTTGATCATCATTGAATTTGTATCATCATCATGTAATTGTTTTAGTTTCTATATATATATATTATTTGTTTCTTCTTTTCTTTTTTTCTTTAATTTTTATGGTTATTATTTCATTTGTTATGTGTAATTCACTTATATATATATATATATATATGATGTGTCCTTAGTGTCTTGTTTTTGAGGTTGTCATGTCTCATGTTGGACGCTTGTTTTTTCATGTCCTCCATAACCTGTGTCATTGTGTTAGGTGACTTAGGTGAATTTGTAATTCTCTAATTTGTTATATATATATATATATATATATATATATATATATATATATTTGTTTGTTTATATATATTTAGTTATAATGTGTCATCATGTTAGGTGACTTAGATAATTTATTATTTTTTGCTATGAAATATTTTGTTGTGGAATGAAATAATATTCACGTGATGCTTACAAATTATGGGATACTTCTAGTCATACAAAGCTCGATATGTAATATCTACTAAATGGCTTTTAATATTGATTTGGAGGCTAAACCTATGGATTTCATATAAAGATTCCGCATGGTATATATCTTTTACACATATGTGGAAGTTGTAAACTCTGTAGCGAGGAGCGGTTGGAAACTTAGAATATGTTTATGCTATGGTCTATTACTTAGGACAAGCTACTTTTTCCCTAAGTTAAGCATAATGGTGAAATATAACTATCTATCTTTACATTGTAATGTGGAAAAGCATATTAATACAAGTAAACATACAAATTTTATGTGGGGAGTTATTATCCTCTCTTGCTCAAGGAATAAGAGGGGGATTAATGGGACAAGGGGTGTGGCAACAATAAAGGGAAAGTCGACCATGGGAGGTGTGTCATCCTTCATGTCCATCCATGAGATAGGTGGAACATTAAGTGTCATCCTTTCAACTCCATGCAAATGTAAGGTGGTGCTTTTACCATTGCCATGTGCAGTTCAGATTTGAACACCTATCCTTCTAATTCATGTGTTTCTCTATCCATATATATCTTGGAGATGTTGAGGGGTTCCTCCTACTTTTGTGGCACCTATATGTTGGTGGAACTTCGTGTTAGTTATGGACTAAAAAGAGATATATTTTTGGTTGCTGGTACTGCATGACAACACTCGACTGGTGGTCTATGTTGACTTACATCTATATTGCAAAGTGATTGGGATAAGATATAAATGAATAAGATTGATGACAACACTCGAATGGTGGTCTATGTTGACTTACATCTATATTGCAAAGTGATTGGCATAAGATATAAATGAATAAGATTGATGAGCGCTCATCTCTCCTAAATATGATTCCTATGGTGGGGTCAAAATTTGAGAAACCAATTTTCTAACATAACACAGCTCTCCTTTATCTCTTGAATCTATCTCCGTATATCACAAATCATCATGTTCACTTGTCTTTATGGGTCTCAATCCTCGAGGAGTTAGATTATCGTTGGCAATGAGTAAATTCCTTAATTTAACAAAGATTGTCTTGAGATTTGAAGCCTTACTAGAATTTTAGATCAACTTGGGAATCTTCTTGGCCACATTCTTGGCTGTGGTCGAAACCTTCAACAGAGCAAGACTTTCATACTTTTTGAAGGAGAATTGGGATTTTCCATGAAGTGATGCCCTTATAGATAGTCAAAAACTTGAAAAATCTAGAAGTTGCCTGAGCTTATTGGTTCAAGAGAAAAACAGGCATTAGACTTTATGCTATAAAGCAATGCATTTCATGGTGTGGTCAATCAGTTAGTTTTCATGGCTTGGTTTGTATGTGATACATCTGATGGAAATGGGTGGTGTTTCCGTCCGTCTCATGATTCACCCAATCCGAAGAAATGGATGAAATTATTCCTTCAAGATATCCTCTGTGAGTCTGTCCATTCTTCTCAATATGATGCGAATTCCTGTCTAACGCAATGAGATGGGCAAGTGCATTATCATTTCTGTGATCAGATATGCATCACTATGCTTCACCATTGCATAGAACAACTTCTGGCTTGTGAGGTTGTGGCTCAGGGAATACTTCAGACAAAGAAAGACGAGCCTGTTCCCTCTTCTATCTTGCCCCCTCTCTGTTGAGCCCCATTTAATGGAACTGTTTATACCTGTTTTTAATCAAAAGGAATTTGACTATGGAATGGTCAAGCTAGTGTGAGTACTCGTAGTGTGGGATTGCCCATGCTTCGTTCAGTGTTGGTATTGGGTAGTGTTAGTCAGAAATTGCACCAGAATGGTTTGCAGGTTTCGAGAAAATTGCTGAGACAGTAAGCTCGTTGGTTGTCCTTACCATTGTCGTCTAGTGCAACTCGGGTGTGGTGTCCACAATGGATGCCTTCGACAGTCGTGTTCATGTTAGCCATTTGCACATCGAGATTTTGAGCAAGTTAAGTGTTGTTTCACAATTTTGTGTAACAATTATTTTTTAGCTGTTAAGTAGGTATATAGATTTGTAAAATGCTGTTTAATTTGTTAATTAGCTCTTCAAGGAATTGGTAGCAAACTGTCAAAGGTTCTGCTGTTAAATGCTTATGTAAGCTTTCCCAAATTTGGTTGTAAGGAGGTTGATTGGGTACCCCATTGGCTAAGCTGGTATTAAATCTTTAATATCAGATCCGATTTATTTATACCTGAACAATTAATTTATACCTAGAAATTATTTACTCAAAATCTGAAAACTGCTTGAAAATAAATTCACTGGTATTTTGGGTCAATACCAGTCAATATTTATTGTGGGTCAAATACTCTTAATTTATTATTTTGTTTTTGTAGATAGTGATGTTTTCCTTTTTAGGCAGTCTTTGTTCTCATATAGAGTGATTTATCTTGGGCCATAAGTTCGTAAGCAAATCTACTTCCCTTGAAAGATTCATCTCTCTTAATTGATCTGTTTCTTGGAGGTGCTGTTGATAACTTGATTCCCATGTGGCCTGTTCAGATGGTTTCTTAGACCATTATATTAGATATTATTGGCTATGCTTTGATTTTGTTTGTAAATTCCTTGTTTCTTTGGTCCAAAACTCTCAGTGGGTCACATGTTTCTTTATTCTTGATCTGTTTCTTCGACATTTAGCAGTTTTATAATACACTGTGATAGTTGGATGAGGTGTTTTTTTTAAAAACTTACATTGAAGATTCTATGCATTTAAATATCTGTTGGGAGCTGTATTTTGTAGGCGACTTCATTTTTATCTTCCAGATGGTGAAATGGCCATAATATCCCAGAAATTTTTGTATGGATAATAGGCTAATTGGTTGACTCATAGGTATACATTATCTATAATTTCAAATGATCTTTAGTGCCCTTTGATTTTTTATTGTTGTTGGTTAAATAAAAGCCTTTATATTGCACCCAAGGTTTCCTCTGGAAATAAAAAACAAAAGCAAGCGTCCTCTTCATCCCAGAGGTTTAATGTCTAACATTATTGGATCTGTGGGGTGGAGGAGCTGGATCTGTGGATCGCCGGATAGGAAACAGATTTGGATGCAGATTTGCCGAGCTCCGCTCCATGGCAAAGTTGGTCTGTAAGTGTTTTGAAATTCTGGTGCTCTGTAATCAAACTCATATTATTAAAAATCTGCTTCGTGGCAAAGATATCTGTACATGTAACTAGTGCTGTGTAATCATATTATTAAATTTGTTTGGCCCTGATACTCTGTTATTAAATTGGTGTATCCAGTTCATGTTATAAATGAATGCTTACTGAATAGTTTTGCCCCTGATCCTTTATGTTACAAGGGTCTCAGTTCTTCCAGTAGATTTAGCCCTTCAAGACTTTTTCCTCTTATCTGCTGGGAATAACAGAAAGCATCCCAAAATGGAACAGAGTTGATTGACTTTTCAATCAAGTTCTGTGGTTCCTCTCCTCGAATTGGGAAAATTAGTCATTAATTGACCTTTTGAAAGCTAGCTGCACATTGCTGCCCACCTTCTCTTCTGATCTGAAAACACCAGCTTGGAGAGTAAGGGCTTGTTTTGAAAGCTCATCTGCCTTGGTTGTTAGCTCTTTATAAACATCATGAAGGGACATTTTATGATTTTTTCTTTTAACTTTCTAATTATTTACATTATTGGGTAGAGAGACAAATTTTGCAAATTATTGTTACCATTTGCTAAATTGATAACAAGCTTGGAGTCTCCCAGATTTTGGAGTTACAAATTTTGCAAATTATTGTTACCATTTGCTAAATTGATAACAAGCTTGGAGTCTCCCAGATTTTGGAGTTGTTCAAGACCTTTACAAAAACTGTCCTAAGTAATAGTCAGAGAGCATACAACTGTGCTCTATTATTTGTACCTTTCCCCACACACTGATTTGAAGCTGATGCTATGATTTTCTTTAATATACAAAACACCTCCACACTTGCACATCTCTGGATCCCCTTGATGCACTTTGTGAAAATATCCCAAGCATTGGTTTTATTTATCGCTCGGTTTATAGAATCCTTGTAGTCTTTACATTGCCTGGTTTCTTCAAAAGCATGTCTTATTTGGTAACCAATCTGAATGGCATCATCTCTTTGTTCTAAAAGGTGATCTAGTTCTGTTGAAAGGCACTTTTTACAGTCCAGTATGAGAGAGATATGTGATTCCTTCTATTCTAAACATGGGGTTGACATGTAGCATTTAAAGGATATTAATAATCATTATTTTTTTCAATCTCAGGCATAAATAAAATATTTCAATGTCCAACATAAGTAAAATAATTTTATATATATATATATATATATCTATAGAGTTGTACATAAAAAATTTCTTATTATCTTTGATTGGTGCTTTCTACTTCCCACCATGATGAAAATTTGTAATTCCTTCAATACTTAATATTGAGTTGACATGTGACATCTAAAAAATTAACAAAAAATATTCAGTAAGGGTCAAATAAAATATTTCAATGTCCATGTTAAGTAAAATATTCCACTAACAAATATATATCTATAAAATTGTACATAAAAAAATTCTTATTATCTCTGATTGGTGCTTTCAACTCCCCACTATGAAGAAAATTTGTAATTCCTTCAATACTTAATATTGAGTTGACATGTGACATCTAAAAAATTACCAAAAAATATTCATTAAGGGTCAAATAAATTATTTCAATGTCCATTTTAAGTTAAAATATTCCAATAACACATATATATAAAATTATTTGTCAATTGGGTTTAGCTTGGGTGATTAGGAGAAATGTTATCCTCTCCAATCGGGTGATTGGGAGAAATTCGTGCATGTGACGTGTTGAGCTCATAATGAGTATTTCTTTTAATGGCTTTGAGCCTTGTTGTTTGAGTAGTCCAAGGACCGAAACATGTATTATTCATATGGAATATAGAGATATTTCTCATGGAAAAATATAAGAAATTATTTACCCCGTGATCTCACATTAGCGAGGTGCTTTTAGCAATGGGAACACGACCAATTGAGCTAACCCTATCGGCTAGAAAAGTTGAGGAAATGTTTGCAACATTGAGAGATTTGATCCCTCAGTGCATTATAGATTTGGATTTAAGATGGATCTACATTGGTTTCTAGTCAACTAAAGGGCCTACAACTAATCATGGTAGGGCCTTGAGTTTTTTCACCACCTGGTATTTTATCCAATTCTCCAAACAAATAACAAAGGAATTCCTTTTCCATCTGTCAACTTTAAAACCTCCTTCCAAACCTCCCTAGTAAAGGATAGGAGTTTATAAAGTATTTCATCGTATTTTTTGCAAAGGATGCATCTACCTGGCCCTTGCCAATGCCTTCTCTTGCAAATATCCCATGTTAGAACCCTGTTTGGTAGTGCGACCAAGAGAAATAATCTTGTTTCGTGGGTGGTTTTATTTTCCAAATAGGCTTCCGTCGCCCACCTCCATTCTCCTTGTATCTCTTCCCAACAGCTGGCCTGGCAGCCTAATTGTGTCGTGTCTTTCCGAAGAAGTATTCTTTGACCATATCATTTCATCATTTTCCACTCTAACCCTTGTTGCACTCTGTTGTAGTTTATGCAGAAATTCTGTTTCCTCTCCTTACAGACTTAAGCTATATGCCCCTTTCCACCCTTGATTCCAAATTGCTTGAGATTCTGGGTTGGCTACCTCTGTGAGATAGTGGATACCCTGTAGCTTTAAAGAGTTGATTAGAGGTCGCAGATAGCCTATAATTTCCATCATGCCCAACTCATGGGTCCTCTCCTATCCTCTCTCTATCTCTTTTTCCCACTCTATGCCACCAACCAATTCTGAAGCAAAGGGTAACCTTTTACTAAATCTCTCTATAATGGAGGTCCCCTTTATTGAATTAATTGGATGCCAATCCATTCTTCTAATTATAGAGGATCATTATACTTCTGAAGCACCACTTTCTTCCATATAATCCTTCATGTTTTAACAACCTTCTCAAACTCTGTCCTGCCCATGCCCAAAAAAGTGTATGTTATTCAAATCCTTTCGGTTCGTTTCTTTGTTTCTTTATGTTTTACTAAGTTGCTCTATTTAACCAAAGGATACTTTCTCTCTCCCTTCTCAGTCCATAAGAAATTAAAGCATTTTTTTCTTGATTTTTCCCAGCATACCTATTGATATATATGCTAGAGAATGCTACTAGACTAGGATTGCTTCCAAGACTGATTTGACCAGTCAGTCTTCCTCCTCTTGACAGCCCATCTATACACCAATTATCGACTATTTTCTATTTTTTTTTCATATAACTAATTCCAATTTTGAACCTGTATGAGTTTCAGCATAAAACCTAAATACTTGACCCATTGTGGAAGGAAGATACATTGAAAGGAAGAGTTTGTACTGGTCTTTCTTGCTCAGCATTTACCTCCATCTCCGTCGCTCTATAATATAAGTGTAAAATTTATTCTTAGTTTTCTGCTTTTCTCACAATGCCAAGATCAAACAAGATAACATCGTCAACAAATCATATATGGGACAAATAAAGGGATCTGCTCACTCTAATCCTTTTTATGGTTCCTTTCCTCTTAAATTTTTTTACAGCCCTGCCTAAACCTTCAAGGACTAGTAGGAAGAGGAAAGGTGACAAAGGGCATCGCTGCCTTAGCCCCCTAGCTGGAAAAAGGAATCTGGATACTGATTCGTTAATCAATATTGCATAAAAGACTGAACATAGATAGCCCATTATCCATTTTACTGCTTGAAGGCTCTTTCTAGTATGGATTAGCGTCAACCTTAGGAATACATGTTAATTAATGCTTAATTGTCAATTGCTTTTTTAATATACATTTTTAGTCAACACAAGTAAACAAACACTTTTTGCTTGGAATTTGAATCTATGATATGAAGCAAATATCTCTGACAAGATCATGACAACTCTCTTTCTACGAAGTTGCCATCATTGGGGTATCTGTTTTGCTAAAGACACCCAGGAATTGCATTGGTTCCAACCATAATAATATGTCGGGGAGCTGGTCCTTGTGGGTTGAACATGTCTCTGGGAAGCTGATTCTTGGTGGGTTGAACAGCAATGCCCTGCTTTCCCAACTAGTTCAACCCTTGTTGACAATTAGGGCTAATTAATGCATAATTGTGGTTGTTTACAATCAATTACTGCATAGTTAGGGCTAGTTAGAATTAATTAGGGTAAATTAAGGTTCATTAAGACTAATTAGGGTTAATAAAAATTAGTTATGGTTAATTTTTGCATAATTAGGCCTAATAAAATTAATTCCGTCCAATTAATTCATAATTAGGGTTAATGAGGGATCAACGTTATTAGAACTAGAACAAGAATTGGCCAGGGGTTAGACTAAGATTGGACTGGAACGCACTGAAAAGTACGGTTGAAGACTAGTGAACTTTTTTGACTTATTTAAAAAGATGGGACTTTCACTTAAGTTTTTGATATTTTTTTTTTCACATGATGGTGCATTGGGTGGGACTTAGTTTTTTGAGTGCCAAATTGCAATTGGTTTGATGCCTTTTTTTGTGAAATGGTGCTGACTAGCTGGTTTCAGTTCAGTCTGGTGGTTCTGATAACATTGTTAGGGATATTTAGGGTCTTGTAGGATTAATTTGGTTAATCAAAGCTAAGCAGGGTTAATTCATGCATAATTAAGGTTAAATAGGGTGTTTAAGGTTAATTCAGGTAAATTAAGGTTAGATGGGTTTATTCAGATCTGTTAGGTTTGCTTATTATTAATTAGGTTTTAGTTGGGTGAAGTAACTTTAATTAGGGATGACATTGCATAATTAGGATTAATTACTGTTAATTAGTGTTTATTAAGTTTAATGAAGATTATTTACTGTATATCACAGTTATATTACATACAATTTAAGGCTAACTAGAGGGTTTATTAAAGTTCTGTTGGGGTTAAATCAGAGTAAATACTGGTTATTTAAGGTCAATCATGGCTAACCAAGGTTAAAATGTATTATATAATAATACAAGTTGATTAGGGGTAAATGGGGCTTATCAAGTTTATATTTCAGTGTGTCTCAGGTCTAAAAGTTAAAAATGTCCTCACCTTGAAACAACTTAAGAGGCCTAGTAATGCCACTTTACAATGCAATCACCACCATGCTAGCACAATAGAGGTTAGTTTATGGACCCAGCTGCCTGCAATCATCTTCCCTACATATTTCAACTTATAAGTTATAACACCCCCACTGACTAATTTGCAAACATAAGCATGATTTTTTATTAAGCTATATTCACCTATAGAAAGGACGAAGTTGGTGTAAGTACTTAAATATTAATAGTCCCAAGGGTTAGCTCAAGTGAACATGAGCCAGATGTGAGATCTCTCCCCCAAAGTTGGGGAGGTCACGAGTTTGACTCTCTTGATACCCATAAGGGAAAGTTGCTTGAAACTTCGGCATTGATGGTTTACCTTGGTTGCCACTCATTGGCAATGGTGAAGTCTCTGGAGTTCCTCTGTGCTTGGTTATAAGGAAGAAAAAATACTTCTACATTACTACTGTTGAACTGCTGGGACAGATTTTTGAATGGGTCATTGGACTATTTAATAGTCTTTTATTAGATAATGGAGATTTGTATCAGTTAGTGTATTTTTCTGTTAGTAAATTGAGTTTATATTAGTCAGTTATACTTTTCCGTTATTTAAGGGGAAAAGTGTATTTATCCCATATGCAAAGGGAAAAGGAGATAATTTGGGAAAATTGTATATAGAAGTACTCTTTAGGCATTAGAGTAGGGGTCCTTTTGGTAGAGTTCTATAATCTATTTGAGGTAGTTGAAGTGATGTTTGGGGCAAGAGCAGCATACATGCTGGATTCAATTATGCCTGAGTTGGCATCTATACCTTCTTAGGAAGTTTTGGGTTCTATGTGCCGAGGAGTTCAAGCTTTTCAGGGGTTGTTGCGATCAACTACTGTTGCTATTTTCTCTTCTGCTATTAGTGATATAATTCTGTTAAGAAAAGTTACCACTTTTCTGTGTTATTTTTGTACTGATGGCTGTCAGATTTCTTTTGATCTTTATTGTCGGTTTTCCTCTTTTATTGTTTCGTCACTGTAGCAACTGTCAGTTTTCTGTTACTTCAAAAATAAAAATAAATAATAAAAATGATAAAAATACAAAAAAGGGGAGAAGATTCATCTTTTCAGTTTTAGGCTTGCAACAAAGAGTATGAACCATGTGGATTTTAGTAGCATACAAATACAATATTCTTTCCTGTTTAGTAATCTCTCTTAATCATTGTTTAACTTTTAATTGGCCAGTAACTGTTTTAGAATCCAGATAGAGTTGTACATGCTCAACATGTACAATTATTTATAAACTATAATGCTCTAAGTGAAGAAGGAATGTTCCTCTTTGAGTATACAATTGTTTTAAATTAAATTGAGAAGAACAAATGCTGTTTAAGTGACTAGTTTGACAGATGATAGCAAAATCATTTAAAATTCCTAATCTCAAGATAAATGCTTGATCTCTCTCATCCTCTTTAAGATGCCATCACAATTCACTCGAGTGCAATTAATATCTTGCTAATTGAACCATGTGGCTTTAAGTAGTCTACATTTTACACTACTCTTGCGTCTTTTCTTTTTAGTAGTGTATTTTATTCATTGTTTACCTTTAAGAGATTGGTCACTTAAGATATTAGAAACTGGATAGAGTTGTACGTTTTCAATACATACTACTATTTATTATGGTCCAAGTGAAGAATACGGTTGTTGAAATTAAAAAGAGAGATAAAAAAATGCTCTTTAAGTGACTAATTTGAGAGATGGCACACTGAAGTCAATTAAAATTTTTAAGTTAATGATTAAATGTTTGAATCATAGGCAAATTCCATATGTAGAGTATTTTTGGCCCTTGTCATACATGCAAAGCAGATTTTATGTTAGTGCAGTGAGGATTTTGTCTGTTTAATATGCTTCTCCTCACACATGCAATGCAGATTCTACGTTTGCGCAGAGTGAGGATTTCATCTGTTTACTTGTATGTGATAGTTGTTTGTGCTTTTGTTTGGAGCTTAAGTGTGGACATTAGAATCTAAGTCATGGTTCGGGTCGGGTAACTATTAAGTTTGATTTGGGGTCAAATTTGCTCATAAGGTTTGGATGGAGATTGGTTATATACATTTCTCAAATATATATATATATATTTTAGATGAACTATAACATAAAAGAATAAGGGTGGATGACGGATGACAGCCTATGAATAGGGTGCATGACAGACGACAGTCAAGACTGGGGTTGAGCGCTCTATCTACAGCCTTCGTATCAGGATTACAGAGGGTGGACAATGGACAACAGTCGAGACTGGGGGTCGAGGGGGGTTGTGAATAGTGGATGCGTCACGTGTAGGGGTTTAGCACAGTGCTGAAGCCTGAGGCTTGAGGGTGTATATATATATATAAAATAGTGTTCCATGGGGATGTGTCCCCCAGGTCCAGGTGCATGCATCTGGGATGGGGGGACTTCTGGGGGTGCGTTTCCCCACGTACCCCTTAAGGGGAGTTGTGGGGAGACACAGGGGGGTGTGTTTCCCCAGTGTGGGGGACATGACTCCCCAAAGGAGGTGCTTTTGGGCGTCCCCTCTCAAAAGGGGTGCTTCTTGGCATCCCCTTCTGAGGGAAGATGCGCCCCCCTCAAATTTGTCTAATAACATTTAATATAAAAAAATGAAAATTCACGTATTAATTTGAAAATTCCTCAATGTCCATTTTTACTTTTCACTTTTAACTTTTGAGTTGTGACGCTAGATGTTGATGACCTCAAACTGATTATTGACTCCTCACTCTTAACTATTTTTGAGTTTGATACTTTGAGTTATATGAATTTTGAATTTAGTAATTTACTATTTTAGTGTTCAAACTTCAGTATCTAGTATATAGTATATAGTAATATACTAGTCTGTTTTGCTTTTAATTTGGATTCTAGAATGATGAATGATGAATTTAATTTTTAAATCTATGTAGATTATAGAATGATGAATAATATGGATGAATGTCTTTCAATATTTCATTATTGAATCTCATGGTATGGATGAATGATGAGTATGTCATATAAATGATGTATGTATCAAAATGAATGATGAGGATGGATCAATGTATGTCATTATTTAATTCAATTATGAATTCAAATTTTGTGTGGATCAATGTATTTACTATTACTATTAGTCTATTTATGTTTTCATTATTGAATATGAAGTTGAATTATATATATACCCCGATGTCCCCTCTGCACCCTTGAAATTTCCCTAAAATTTGAGGGTACTCCCAACAGCCCCCTGTGCGTCTCCCCGTACCAGAGTCTTGGTGGAACATTGATATATATATATATATATATATATATCTATAGATGAAATATAACATAAAAGAATAAGGGTGTACGATGGACGACAACTTATGAATAGGGTGCATGATGGATGACAGTCAAGACTAGGGTTGAGCGCTCTGTCTACAGCCTTCGTATCAGGATTATAGAGGGTGGACGATGGACAACAGTAAAGACTGGGGGTTGAGGAGGGCTGTGAACAGTTGATGCGTCACGCCTGGGGGCTTAGAGCAGTGCTGAAGCCTGAGGTCCAAGGGTAGAGGGAGGCAAGCAAAGCTGTGGAGGAAATCACGATGGAGAAAAATGCCACATAGCAGTCACATTGGAGTGGATATTTAGACGCTTGATGGGTCCATGTTTTTTAAATTTTATTTGGGGAAGTCAAAGTCTAATTCACCTAAAGCTGAGACTTATTCTTGTCCATTAAATTTGATTTCTGGTTTGTGTTTGACAGTGGTTCTATCTGATTTGGTTTGGGTTAAACATGGTTCAATTTGATTAGGTTTGTGTTTGAGGTTTGCCAAACCTCAATGAACTTTAACTTTTTGTTCAGGTTCACCGAATTCCAAACCTGAAGTTTCAGGCTCGGCAAACCCTATGACTTATATTAGAATGTGTTTAATACCATATCAATGTTATTGGATCTAGCTGGTTGGGTCTGGTTTCTGAACCAGACCGGTTGGTTTGTTTGGTCTTGAACTAGCTGGTTCGTGTTGCTTCTGATTTGGATCAGCCTTCATCCGGTCCTCCAGCTGGTTCTTACCATTTCTGCAAATTGGTTTTCTGGTCTGGTTCCAGTCAGGACCTGCCCTGACCCTCAGCTGGTCCTGGTTCTGGTTCTGGTTTTGATAACATTTGTCTTTTTTGGTCATGAGACCTTAGAATCCAAGTTTAATAATGTTTACAAGGAGGTGATAACATAGGACAGATATCACATTGTTTTGAAGTTGCTTGTGTGAAACTCATTTTAAATGCCAGGTTTGAGTTTGGGTTGCATTCTCAAGTTGTCTCTGATTACCACAAATAGATAAGTGAGACACATTGAATCACACTGTTACCATAAATAGATAAAGTCAGAGCCACCTCGATACAGGTATGGGGCCTCAACACACCTTCATGCATACATGTATCAAAAAAATATTCAAGGGATTCATGCAAAATAGTTTCACATTGCAGTAAGTGCAACAATCCCACTGTTGTGATGATGTTTATGGATTTTCCAGACCAGTGAGAGGGTGGAAGATCTTCAATTAAATATTGAGTGGAAAAACGATACTGCCATGAACTTTGGCACTAAACTGAAAAGCCTCTTTAACAGAAAGGGTTTTGGCAATCTGGACCAAACCCACATTAATAATAAGCACATTAGTTAGAAGAAATCTACAGATTTGAGGTCATACTACTTGTAAAATGGTGGATGCATAAAGAAGGTTGTTATTCCATGACAAGCGTGTAACAATCCTTCCAATTTCTTGCATCTGTGCATCATTTCAGAAATTGACAAGCATCATTCAACCATCAAGGATAAATGCTTGCATACAAACATCTACGATCTGTCCTGATATTTCCACTTTCTTATGAGTTTTTAGGTTGTTGATGTTTTCAGTATTCTCTGAGTTTTTCAGAGCCACGCTTATTCTTGCAAATGTTTTTTTTTTAATTTCCAATATTTTCCCCAACATTTCTAATAAGTTTATTTTTGGTCCCTCGGGAATCCAATACCTGAAATGTTATTTGCAACATTGCTTCAAATATCTTCAGATTGATGAGCATAATTTGACTGTCAAGAACAAGTGCTTGCATTCTTCTGAAAGGAATATTTGCTGCTTTCTATTCTTATGTTATGTCATTGTATTAACACCCATAGTCACACAAGCTTTTTTTAAAGCACATAAAGCCTTCCTCACCTGCATTCAATAGAAATCAAGCCTTATTGCTAGAGAAGAGTGGCCTTCCATTACAGTAATAAACTTTTAAAAACATGCACGTTGAGAGCCATTGCAAAATGTGTGTTTCACATCTTACCTATGTCTGTAGAATTTATCACTATCATATTGCGAGCTTCTTGATTGGGGTCTTTGTTCGCTATTTTAACTGGTTGGATGTGAATGTTTGGTGCCTTTGGCCTCCTAACAAAATCTACTTGGAAAGCAAAAAATTTAAGATCCCCCCCTCCCCCCCCCCCCCCCCCCCCCCATGGAAAAAATTGGTTAGGTGGAGTGGCAGGGAAACAATAGTGGTGGAAGGACCCTATGAAGAGCCCACCAGATGAACCACAACCAGAGAGAGAAACATTCAATTAAGGCACTGATTAACTCCAATGATTAGGGCATTGATGATTGAGCCCTGAAGTTTAAAGTAAGGGAGCATGAATTCCATTAAATCTCGGCACTTATGGAGACCTACCAGATAAACTGCGGCCAGAGATGAAAATGTTTGATTAAGGCATTGATTGACTGAAGTAATCAAGTCATAAATGATTAACACCTGGATTTTAATTGAAAGGAACATGATTTGCCTTAAATCTCAGCTATGAATTCATGCCCCTAGTGACAAAAGAATATACCATCCAAAGCAATCAGTACTCAAACTCATTCTCAAAAGTTATGATAGGGATCCAATAGGAGGTTGACATCCTATCACTCTATTGATTGTTGTCTAAAATGTGATAAGCAAGGTCCTCAGATGAAGGCTGGAAGAGGATCCTGCCAGCAAGGTTCTAGAGCAGAACAGATTGAATTTGTCAGTGAGAGATTCATCCTGGCTTCCTGGGAGGCAATTGAATGGACCAAGGAATTAGGGAAGAAAGCCTTCTGTTGAAGAGTGATTTTGACAAAGCCAGCAGAATTTTATTCTTGAAGTGTTGGATTGGCTAGGTTTTGGTCTGAGATTTAGATCTGCTGTCAAGATACTATTTTCCAGAGCTTCAGCTAAAGTTCAAGGCTTCAAATGCCAAGGTTGTTGTGTAGGTCTGCTGCTTTATAAGATTGGAGCATCTGACCAATTTGGTCATTTGTTGTGGGTTGCCATAATTCAGGGTCAGATTAAAGATCACTTGTCTCCTGAGTGGCAACAGACATTGAGATGCTTAATGTGTGCTGGTGATTCTGCACTTAATGACATCTGCTGTCAAATTTATCTTTTCCAAGGATTCAGTTAAGTTTGACTCAGTGGCCAACCTTTATCTTCAATTTAGATTTAGAAACTGAATTGTCGGGGTTGTTCTCTAGGCCTGGTAGGTTGGTAATTAATTTGATTGCAATAGATGCCTTTGGCAATTATAGGTTGCCAGAGTCGAGGGTCAAATTAATGGCATTTGGTTCCTTGGGTGGTCATGAGAAATTTAGTGCACATTTTCCTGATGATTCTTCCTTATCCATTGATTTGTCACATCATTCTGTGTCAGACACTTTGTATAGCCTCTGGTGTGAGTAAGTAATCATGAGACATAAGTTTTAGCTTTTGGATTATTTGATCAGATGTGATTCTGGATTCTGGAAATGTATCCCAGAAGGTAACAGTTTTATCTTGGGATTCCTTTTGGAGATAATATATTCACAAAGGACATGTGGGAATAGGTGGTACTGGTTAAATTAAAGGGAATATTGGAATTGGGATAAGAGGAACATCTCTTTAGCTGGTCAGCTTACTGTCCTCTCTGGGATTTTGGCAACGGGTCACATATATTATTCATCATGTTGGTTCTTCAATGGTTCAACTTATTACAACTTGGAAAATATTCTCTATTGTTATGTATGGGGCAAACTGGGTGGTAAGAGAGTTTTCCATGGGGGTTGTGTACTATGGAGAGAAAAATAGGTGGTCTAGAGCTGGTAGATATTATATACAAGTCTTAGTATTGGCAACTAAATGGATTGTTAGGGCCATCAATGCTGATGTTGCCTGGCAGGTCTGAAACCAGCATTGTGGCTTTGTAATGCCCTTAAGTTCACTACTGTGTCTTATTTGTGGATATCAGAAAGTGAGCTGTAAACTGTCTTTGAGTGTTCTAAAAAGGATTTAGTAGAATACTTTTTAATGTCTTTTTGGATAGCTTATTTATTCAAATTTGTGCCTAATAGTTGTTACTTAAGAAGCACATTTTGTCTTGGAAAGGAAGGAGCCCAAATGGTGATGCTTGCACTCCTAGATTGGGTGGTAAGGGGAAGCTCTACTCTGCGAGGACCTTATCTTTATACGTTGTATTGGTGTTTTAGTACCTTTTTCCAATAGAAATGAAAATTTAATTACATCAAGCCTATAAGAGGAGCAAGACTTTTGAGTTATTGTTATCTGGAGAATAGTTAGATACGTTGTGCAAAAGCACTACTCATTTATTCAAGGTTGGAGTAGATTAAACCATTAGTACATGATATTTTCACCTCAAAATAAAGAAAGCGCGTGCATGGGAAAACATCCATGTAAATTATTCCTTAGGTTCCATACTAATATTCTGTGTAGCAACATATATGGTAAAGGGATAAACACATGAATCTTAATTAGGAATGGCTGGTTGAACTTACATTTTTGTACTGACAATATGGTTATTGGAATGGTGGTATATTTCTTTATGACTCTTGATTGTTTGATATTTTTGCAGTATAAGCATTTTCTTCTTTGCAAAAGAAGGTACTAACTGCAGCTTGACGGCATTAAAGCAAGATATGTTTACACCGATTAAGGTACCATTTGAAAAAGGGCTTGGTCAGCCGTTTTGTCAGCCTCCAGGAACAGGTATTGATCTGTCTTTCTTGGAGGAAGCTGAGCTAAGTAAAGAGGGACCAGATGAAATGTTTCCTCTTGTGATTAGGGCAGAAGCATGTATGACAGGCGAAACAACTGATGCTTCGTATGATGAACAGATTGGTAATCCATTACCTAAATCAGTAAATGCTCAAATCACACAGGCTGTACTTGAAAAGAAGGATAATGGAGAATATCGGGTCAAAGTTGTTAAACAGATACTGTGGATTGATGGCGTTCGATATGAGTTGCAGGAAATTTATGGCATTGGAAGTTCTGCAGGGACCGACTTTGATGCAAATGATCCAGGAAAAGAGTGTGTTATCTGCATGTCAGAACCAAGAGACACCACAGTGTTGCCATGTCGGCATATGGTATGATTGCTGTGCTTACCATGTCACCTTTGTTTGGTCATTTCTTGGTTTCCGTTGACTTTCTACTGTTATGCAAGTGTTAACCTACCGTCCTTTCTTTCAGTGTATGTGCAGTGAATGTGCAAAACTTCTCCGGTTGCAGACAAATCGTTGCCCTATTTGTCGCCGACCAGTAGAGCGACTCATGGAGATAAAGCTTAATAAGACTGAAGAATGAGAGAATGGAATATTTGAGGGAGTACCTTGCAATCCCCAACAAAAAATAAGATGCTTCAACGTCAGAGTCTTTCCTGGTTTGGCAGCGTGCCAAATTGTAAACAAGCCTTTCAGAATCTATAGATATAAATGTTTACTGATTTTATTCTTTGTTGTAAATATTACACACAAATTTGCAATTCGATTTTTGAAATGCGTTTAAGATTCATGGATGTACAACGCTCATTCCTTGACTTTTATCAGGAAAACTTCTTTCATTTTCTACTATGATTCGCTAGCATGATTCTAGCTTGCAGTGTGTGCTGTCTGCGTTCACATTTGTTATTATGCAGCGCACAAAATTCCTTGATGTAAAGTATTTGCGAACAGATTTCCAAATCTCTGTTTCTTAATGATTTCATTTGAGCTTTAAGTGATATATCGTGTACACTGGCTTCAATGACGTCTAGTTAGAAAGGTGTGTATTTTTTTTTTTTTTTTTTTTATGTTCATATGTGATTGGACAAGTCATGATTTTATGTTATTGTGGGTTCAAATTGATTACCATGGATGGCAGAGCTTTCCAGTAACTGCACAGTCAAGCATAAAAGTTGGAAGAAAAGTTGGATGTAAGATACGAAGATGGCATAGCTATGATGAAAATCTGTCAGAAAATTATAATGAAGATCTAACATACAGAAAGAGGAGACATGATTTCGAAGGATTTGTAACGTTGTCTGGTATTTGTCATTCATATTTACACAACAAGAATCTCCCGGAATAGTCATTGGACAAAGAATCAAGGAACTTAGGAATCATGTGGACAACCGCAAATCTATATTGGAAGTGGTTTTGCACCTGTTTTACATGGATGAAGTAGTGAACATTATGAACTGGAGAAAGTATGTTGAATGTGAAATATGTACAATTCAATTCTTGAAGATTTCTACCAGGGGTCAGCATATCTTGGAGGCAATTAAGTGTTACAAAGTTGTCGATGATAGCTTTCAGGCAATGTAATTTTGCTTTTGGTAGCGTGGCATTGGTTCCACAAGCAAACTGATCCTCTGGGTGGAAATCTGATCTGTGCGATAGTTATTAGTCATAGATGGTGTTATACTACTGCAAAGTGTGTTGAGTCCTGATTTGTTTTAATATGCAAGTGGGATGTGATTCATTTTTCTCTTTGTGTTATTTTTAATTATTTGCGCATTATCATTTAAATGATAAGACGATCTTGTATTCTCAGTACTGTTGAGGCTTATAATGCCTAACGTTGTACCATTGTCGTCTAGCTGAGTCAAAAGGATTTAAACCATGTGATAGTGATAGCGTCAGTGGATACCATTTTCCTGTAACACAAAAGTTTGTGTCGGATTTTCCCTTTTCAGCCATGGTTGGAAAGTGGTCGTTGTTTTTATTGGATTGTTTGGCAGTGGTTTTTGTAATTGTTAGTTTGGATATTTGTTTCGTAAACGGTCTTTACTTTTCTGACATTGGTTGGAAGATGATGAATGCTGGAATTGGATAAGTTTTATTACCGTAAACGGTCTTTACTTTTCTGACATTGGTTGGAAGATGATGAATGCTGGAATTGGATAAGTTTTATTACCATAAAATACTCTTGGAAAACAGTGTTTTTTCCCAAAATTTATTGTAAAAATAATTTCTAAGTGAGAACACCATATCAGTGGGCGTGTAAACCAGGTGGAATTTGGATTTTTCTTTACCCGTCGTACAATTTTTTTTTGACGTTTTGGGTCTTTATGCTTCCCGTCAAGAAACGTTATATTAAAAATTTTGCCCTTCAAGAATGATGTTCTCATAATAAATTAACCCTTCACTAATAAATAATATCTTAATAATAATATTGTTAAATCTTACATATAATTGTAACCTTAAATTTGAATTTTTTTTTTTTTATAGAATTATCAACATTTTATTAGATCCTCATATATAAAAAAAAAAAACATAATATATAACAATTCCATATTTTTTTAACCACCCCCCTATTTTCTCTAAAGCAAAATATAATTTAGGTTGATTATATTATTTTCTATATACTATTTATAAACAAAATATATATATATATGTTTAATAATTATTATTATTAATATTTTTTTAAAGTTAGAAAAAATCAATTATTACAATTTTTATTAAATTAAAAAAATAATTAAAACAATAAAGTCAATATAAAAAATATATAAAACACTAATATATATAAAGTTCAAATCGAAATTCCAACCCTGCTTGGTACGATGTTTTGGCTGATCCTGTACCCACAAATACCCAAAGCAAAGCACTTTAATTCATATATTCAGAGGTTAACCTATTCAAAATATTGATTGCTAATTTTGGGAATATTTTGAAATCTAATGGGCACGAAATTACTTCATATATTTAGAAGTTAATTTATTCAAAATATTGATTGGGAATTTTTGGAGTATTTTGAAATCGGATAGGCATGAAATCTCATGGAGATGAGTAAAGTCCAATCTTAAAAATTAACTTAGATAATATTTATCCAAATATTTTTGAAATAAAAAATTGACATAAAGATGTCCTATGAGAAACACAATTAAAATTTTATTATTAGAAAGCTTATTGAACAAAATAATTGGCAAGTGTGATAATTGAATGGTGAAACCTACCATTTAATCATATCTATACCAATGGTTAGAGGAGTTTTAATACTATTTTTAGATTTCTAGCTAGGATTTAGTGTCTCATCTTTGATCCTTTTCCTTTATTATAATTTTTTTCTTTTAAATTGTTTTTCTTTTAATTTAATTTATTTTTATTTTCAACCTTTCACCTTTAGATGGAATTTGATCCTTTTCCTTTATTATAATTTTTTTCTTTTAAATTGTTTTTCTTTTAATTTAATTTATTTTTATTTTCAACCTTTCACCTTTGGATGGAATTATGATTGTATATATTTTTTGAGTTTGTTTTATTAATCTTTTATAGGTTATCCCATGCATTATTTTGAGGATTAGATAAAATCTCATCTTTAGTTCTTAGTCTTTTTATATTCTATTTATTTGGTTATTAGTTTTTTCCTATCCTTTAATCTAAGTCAAACATAATTGATATATTAGAATAATATCTTAAATATATTTATTTTTGTTATATCTTATTATTATTCTTTATTATTAGTTTTTTCCTATCTTTTACTCTAAGTCAAATATAATTATTTATTAAAATAATATATTAAATATATGTTATTTGATTAATTGTATTACCATATAAATATTTTTTTATTCGATTTTAAATTTAGACAAATGTAATTGTTTCAATATAGCTGTTAGAATAATTTACATCTTTATTTAATTTATTGTCATGATTCTATTCTTTATCTTATGCTTTATATGATTTTCATGGAATATATGATTTTCATGGAAAAAATCGAAATTTTGAAAAGGCTGCACTTATGAAGGAATTATTTTCAATTGCAACCTGGGCATCAATTTTGATTTCCAAACTGGTGATTGAAGAAGTTATTAATTACGTACCAGCCAACAGTATAAATATGTATGGAGGCAAAATCGATATTTATACAAGCTTAGCAATAAGTGGCCATTTCTATCTCCAACACATGCTTGGAATCAATAGATTTCACATAAGCGGCCATTTCTTCAATCCATGCCTGAAATCATTTATATCTCCGTGATAGTTAATTTTCTTTTCCCGTTTACATTACGCTTATTATACAGCTAAAATAGTAAATGCTTGGAGCTGTATCACATTCTTAACTTGCATGCAAGATACTAAATACTTGGAGGCGGAGCTGCATCACATTGTTAACTTACCTGCATGATGTGAACAACTACTATACCTTAAAATGCAAAGATCGTGATTCGTAGGTACTAGGCACAGAAGACATTTTCAGTGTCTAGAGTGAAACTAATATCTTTCTTTTATTTTTATTTAAAATGATCTTTGTATCAATAACTTTTACTGTCTTAGGATGATGTATTTGTGACTGTAATTGCATTTGTGCAATACCATGCCATTTTACAGAAAGCAATGGATTATTTTTACAAGCTTAGCAATACAAGGGAGCAGATCATGGAGTGCCCGTAGCCGGCAGGTCACGGGAGTTCTGTTTTGCAAGATCCAGTCCTCGAAAGTTTTGGCGATGAGTTTCTTGTATTCGCAGAAATATGTTTTGCATAGCGGTTTAAAATTTTATTATTTTTTCCCTAGGGGGTCCATTTCAAACCATTTAAATCCAAAGACGCAGGCATTTATAGCAGACATAAATTTTTATGTGTATTGCCATCTCGCATGCGTAAATTCACGATAGATTTTTATCTCAGAGCAAGAATGACGCGGGAAAGTATCTCGCATACTTTCTAATGAGACAGTCAAGCTATATGTACCCGAGCTGTCTTTTTGTTTGCACTTCCTAATGAGGCGATCAAGCCTTATAACAAAATACAGCTTTCGTAAGGGAAAAAAATTGCCATGTAAACCAATTATGGCAGCACAGATCCAAGCTTATGTCTTTGATGGACCCGTCTTTTATGATGGTTCTGTTGCCCTTTTTTGAAAGGGATGTCACGGTTTATAGCTGAACAGATTAGAAGGAAAAAACAGTCTACAACAGTTCATTCAAAGAACAACTGGTTTTTTGTTGAAGGTAGGAAGTTTTTGTTGGATAGCAAAAGCAGTCTTACAGTCCAAACAGAGATGCTGAAGCATATGCAAAGTAATTCTTTTTCTTCGGAAAAAAAAGTAAATTAATAATGTGTATTAAGTAAATTTTGGGAGAGACTTGTAGACAGTGAAACAATCGACAATCATTTCATAAAAGAATTTAAATCTCTAAGAAACCATATTCTCCATAATGATAAACCCATGTTTAAAGAGCGGTGAGTAATTACACATATCCAAATCTATTATGAAATTTATGAAATAAAAAATTAAAAGCTAGCAACAATCAGAGGGTAAACCCACAGTGTTTGAAGAATAAAAAATCAATCACTAACCTGAAGCACCAATTTGTAATTTCCTCCCAGTTTCCTTGGAGCCAATCTTGAGCTGGGTGACGGGCGTAAGTTTGAATGGGCCTTGGAGCCAATCTTGAGCTGGAGCCGGGGGACAGGCGTAAGTTTGAATGGGCAATGCGTTGAGACTCGAGAGAGAGTGTGAATCATGAACTCGAAGTCTGGATTGTACAAAGAAAACAGGAATGGGCAATGCGCAATGCGTTGGGTTTGCTACTGTTGGAACTTGGAAATTGCATGCAAGATCCCCGAAATCGTCCAGGGAAAGATTCCAACATTTGGGCAAGATTCACAATTCAATGAGCTACTTGCCTCATGCAGCAGCGAGTACATAGGAAAAGGCAATTTTCCTCTGATCTTTTCAGATTGGTTGTTACGATGCCATTGGTTGTCACTGTGATTTATAATGCCTAGCTGTCTATTTCAACATAACTTATTTACATATTGATATGTCGATAACTTTTCTGACTTAAATATTAAGTCGTAAAAATTTAAATCATTATAAACGTTATTTTATTTTTAAAAGTTTCTGAAGTTGCGTCATATTTACATATGTCGATAACCTTTCTGACTTAAATATTAAGTCGTAAAAATTTAAATCATTATAAACGTTATTTTATTTTATTTTTAAAAGTTTCTGACGCTCTGCATGTGCAATTACCCGCCGACATCATTCGAATAGCCAATAATAGCGAAAAATTCTAACCCTGGGCCGGGCGTAAGAACGTTTTGGAAAAAGTTCCAAACGTCAAAAAAACGTTTTTTATTCTCCAGGGCACGTCACTCAAAACGGGTATGGACAAATTCCAGCCGTCAAATACGTTCAAAAAGCCTTATGACGGGCAAAATGCCCGTCAAATTCCATCCCTGGTGTAAACATCCTGCCCGTTTTTGGTTTCAGTGCACATGGATACTTGTGATTGTATAGAGCATTCTTTGTCAGTGTTAATGCAGCTGTCAGTAAAGTGCAAGTTGCAGCCATATTTTATGCCACTTCAATGTTGTAACCAAATTTCAACATTTTAATATGGAAT
The DNA here is from genome assembly GCA_031772625.1 of Pinus tabuliformis. Classification (NCBI taxonomy): domain Eukaryota; kingdom Viridiplantae; phylum Streptophyta; class Pinopsida; order Pinales; family Pinaceae; genus Pinus; species Pinus tabuliformis. The sequence continues at coordinate 920,609,779 of CM062812.1, read as the reverse complement.
CTTCTACAGATATTGTCAAATAAAGAACAGTGATCCGGGCATGAAATTGTAAATTTGGTTTTAAATATCTACATTTCAGGAGGTTGAGGTTGGAAGAATCAATTTCTCTAATTTTCATTTTTTTCTCATTCCACGCATTCACAATGAATTGTCAAGACCTCAAAACGACATGTTTTATATAGTGAAATAACTTGTGGATTAGTAAATTAAGTCGTGGATGAAGAGAATAACATTTTTCTTTGGATGTTTACTAAATGAACATGGAAAATCAATATTTAAGGTTGGGCTAATTATTAAAGCATGAAATAACGTTTTTATACACGCATTTTCTAAATGAGTGTGAAAAAACCATATTTACAAGGTTGCACTAATTATTTAAAGACAAGATAAAATGAAATTAACTATTCTTCCAAAATATGATACGCATAATTGAAATGTAATCATGGCAAATCAAATTTTAAATGAGGTTTAGTTGCCAAAAAAATCATAAATAGATTTTATTGAATTAAATGTATTTAATATTAGGTATGTTATGCAAAATTACTATCATTTTCTTAAAAGACAGAACAAGTAAAAAAATTTCTAAAGAAAAGAGTGTAGAAGTAAATTGGAAAGACAATTATAGAGAAAATAAAGTGTGTAAATAAATTGTAAAGGAAGATCAGGAGCATGGAGATTGAACGTTTTGTGGAAAGAGAGTAAATTGTGTAAAACATGATGAAAATAATGAAAATGGAAAATTAAAATTTGGAAGAAGGGAAAACAAGGTTTAAGAAACTATAATTTTTGTTGTATCAATATAGTGTGCATGATAGTGATGTGTGTTATAAATTATTTTCCAGAGTTCTAATTAAAATATAGTTTCATTATATTTATGTTTATTCAACTTTGTAATCATGGGCTTGGAAGGGTTATGTTAGTAGTAGTGTTTATAGCGATAGCAGTTCAATTTTTTTTTGGTTTGTTAGCGTGTATGTTACTTGTGTGACTAGCTTGTGGTTTAAGAAAGTATGACTTAAGGCTACCTAAGCTGTTAAAATTACTTGGAGTTGTAGGTGGCTTGGTCTACACCAATCATTAACATGATTGGATATTTTTGTCTTCTCTCGATTACTAAGGGTTTCAAAATTTGGTTTTCTTACAAAATGAAACCCTTGAAATCCAATTGCATTTGCATTAGCAAAATTTGGTCAGTAGCAGCTTCTTTGATTTATTGCTATTATTTTTTATGTTATAATTTGTTTTTAAGAGTTATAGTTTAACATTGTTTTTTTTTAAACATGGTTGACGTGCCAAAATAAGAAAGTGACAACATATTAGGGGAGAAGACGACAACGACAAGGAAGCAAGAGAGAGGGTGGATGCTTATGGTGCGAGTGTTAAAAAATTTAGCAAGAAAGGCTCAATTTGAATTTAGCTTTAGTTAAATTGAGTAAATCGAATTTCCATATCACCATGACAACTTGGAGGCAGTTAACTAGTGTGACATGGCTCTTGTCACTTAGTTAGCTTAGTAACTTTGAGTTAGTGAGCTTGGAGTTTAGTTATGCATGTGTGATTGCTAAATTTTAGCAATCCAGTTTAGTTATTTTCAATTGTATTTAGTTAACTATCTCTTAACTTTTGATAGAGTCAGTTGAAGGTCAGTTTTGCAGTGGGACAACAATCTAATTCAGAGATCTGTCAGTTAACTGATCAATCAACCCAAAATAGCTAATGCGTGCATGGAATTCGAATTGCTCAACTGAAGTGGAGATGACAAGGCAATGTAATATGAGTTGTATACTAGTTTGAGTGTACGGTTGTTGCGTGAAGTCAGAAGATCAATCCTTGGGAATTGTGCAAGCAAATAGGGGGGAATTCCTATATTTTAGGAGCTAATTTCCTCAAGGATTGTGCAAGGAAATAGTAGGCTAGATGAACAAATAATTGGTTAAGTGTTGGCCATAGTTTCTTATTCAGCAGAGAGAACAATTATTCTTTTGTAGGTTGTGCTTAGGGATGGAGCAAGAAATGTAATAGGTTCTCTATTCAACTTATTAATGCAAAGAGGCTTGAGGGGTTTTTCCTAGTTGGGTTCCCCTATATATCACTATGTACTTGTGGTTTTGTTTGTTACATGCCTATGCAAGTTTTTATAAACTGTGATTTCCATTCCACAGATCAATGGAGTAGAATTGTGTCTCGTGTTTTTAAGTTAGAATTCTCGAGAAGTTGCAATTTCTATCAAATTTCTACATGGTATCAGAGCTTTGAAATCACATTAGAACCAATATTTCGAACTTGTCTCTCAGGAATTTCGTATTTACAGCCTCAATGCAACAATTTTTCTTCAGACTTGGGAGAATGTCATTCAACGGACTGAGATTGGAGTATGCCCTCGAGGGTAGCTTGAATTTAATAACCTGGAAGGATTGAATGGAAGCAGTGCTTGATGAAAATGACGTGTTAGAATATATTAAAACTCGTATTGCAAAACTTCCACAGTTGGATACACAACAATTAGCCTAATGGAAGAAGGATGTTGCAAAGGACAGGAGACTTCTTCTGGAAGGTGTGAGAGATGGCGTGGTCTCAAATCTCCATGGAAAAGAGACACCATTTTCTATGTAGAAAACATTGATTGAGCTATTAAAAAATAGTAGTGCCCATAGAAAATTAGCCATGAAAGACAAACTTCAAAACATAAGGATGCAAAAAAATGACACTATTCAACAATATCTCTCTAGATTTACACGAGTTCGAGATGAGGTTGGATGGGTTGTGGTGAATGTTGTAGAAGATGACCTGGTGAGCCTAGCTCTTCTAGGACTTCCAAAATCCTGACACAACTGCCAGGACTTGGTTCAAGAAGAGTTCAGGAAAAATACTGAAGATGGAACATCATCCAACGTTGAGGATGAAGAGAATTTTGCCCTTGGTTGGAAAGGGGAACAAGGGAAAAGGAAAGAAGACCCAGAGAATCCCTGAATTCAGTCAAAATAATGGAAAGAAGAAAAAATTGAGCAAGATAAAATGTTTCCACTGCCACGAATTTGGGCACTATGCAACAAAATGTTCACACAAGAAGTCTACCAAGAAGCCTTAGGAGGAGCAAGAGGTGAAGCATTGGCTTCATAATTCGAATTAGACTTCACCCTAATAGCATGCATGACCAACACTATTATGGGGAGTGTGTGGTACCTTGATTATGGTGCCTCGTTCCATATGAAAAGGTGCAAGGATTTTTTTTTTTTTCTTCTTATTTCAGTATCTCGGAGGAGAAGGACCTCCAGATGCATATCAAATTGGGTGATGATGGGAGGTATAATGATACATATATTGGTACCGTCACTTTTGAGAGGGAGAAAGCCTCTCCTCTTTGCCTCAAAGATGTTATGTTTGTACATGGGCTAAAGAAGAACCTGATCACTATAGCAGTTTTGGAGGATCGTGGCTATGATGTTATTTTCAGTAAAGGGAAATACTTTCTGAGACACATAACTACGAGGAAAGTGAAGTATATTAGAGTTTGAGTCATGAACCTATATAACATGAGGTGGGAGATTGCGCTACATTGAGAAAGAAGGCTAAAAAGGTGAATAGTCGAGAGGTTGGAGAACTTTGGCATAGGATATTGGGTCATCTACACCATGGTGCCTTAAAAATCATGAAAAAAATGATCATCGATCTCACTAAAGGCTCCCTTGACTAACATGATGTCTGCAAGGGTTACACATTGGGGAAATATGTCAAAATCACTTTCCATGGCCGAAATAGTAGAGTAGATGCAATATTGAAGCGATTCCACTCTGATGTTTGTGGACCCTTTTCTATAGCCTCCATAACAAAACATAAGTATTATACTATTTTTATTGATGATTTCTCTAGAAAATATTGGATCTTCTTCATGCGAAAGTGATGAAGTTTTCTCAAAATTTATTGAATTCAAAGTGTTGGTTATGGAGGAGACATGGAAGAAGGTGAAGGCTCTTAGGAGCAATAATGGAGGTGAATTTGTTTCGCATTCCCTCAAGGATTTATGTGCCAAAGAAGGTATTCGAAGAGAACTAATCGCACCCTATAACCCACAACAAAATGGGGTAGATGAGAGAAAAAACCATAGCATAGTGGGAGCAACACGAGCCATGGTGCATGATCAGGGGATGCGATTGCATCTATGGGAAAAATCATGCATCACAATAGTCTACTTACAAAATCAAAGTTCTCGTAGAATACTTGGCATGATCACACCGGAGGAAGCTTTCTCTAGGAGAAACCCTGATGTGTCTCATTTCAGAATTTTTAGAGCCTCAATTTATTGTCATGTCTACAAGGATTCAAGGAATAAAATTGAGGTTGGAGAACTTTGGCATAGGATATTGGGTCATCTACACCATGGTGCCTTAAAAATCATGAAAAAAATGATCATCGATCTCACTAAAGGCTCCCTTGACTAACATGATGTCTGCAAGGGTTACACATTGGGGAAATATGTCAAAATCACTTTCCATGGCTGAAATAGTAGAGTAGATGCAATATTGAAGCGATTCCACTCTGATGTTTGTGGACCCTTTTTTATAGCCTCCATAACAAAACATAAGTATTATGCTATTTTTATTGATGATTTCTCTAGAAAATATTGGATCTTCTTCATGCGAAAGTGATGAATTTTTCTCAAAATTTATTGAATTCAAAGTGTTGGTTATGGAGGAGACATGGAAGAAGGTGAAGGCTCTTAGGAGCAATAATGGAGGTGAATTTGTTTCGCATTCCCTCAAGGATTTATGTGCCAAAGAAGGTATTCGAAGAGAACTAATCGCACCCTATAACCCACAACAAAATGGGGTAGATGAGAGAAAAAACCATAGCATAGTGGGAGCAACACGAGCCATGGTGCATGATCAGGGGATGCGATTGCATCTATGGGAAAAATCATGCATCACAATAGTCTACTTACAAAATCAAAGTTCTCGTAGAATACTTGGCATGATCACACCGGAGGAAGCTTTCTCTAGGAGAAACCCTGATATGTCTCATTTCAGAATTTTTAGAGCCTCAATTTATTGTCATGTCTACAAGGATTCAAGGAATAAAATTGAGCCTACAACATAGTTGGGAGTTTTTGCAGGATACACCGAAACTCCACACAATTACTCGGTTTATTTAACTTCACTGAGGATGTCAATTACGAGGAGAGATGTCAAGTTTGATGAGGAGAAGGCTATGAGATGCTCTCTGGAATGAGAATTGAGTATCCCACTAGAGCTAGAGCTTCTAGCTCCAAAGGAGGAACCTCAGGAAGTTGTGGAGAAGCCACATGCAACAGAGCAAACATGAGGTAGAGTGGAGGTACCCACTCAACCAAAATCTTCTAGAGAGGGGAGAAAGAGAACCCAAGAAGTTGATTCACTGTTGCAAGATGCTAGGGAGAATGTGGGAGCCCCCACATTAGTACACAGGTAGTGGAGGTCACCTGAGAGGTACATTGGTTACATGGCTCTCACGACAGACTTCATTGAGACAAAGCCTTCTTCATTTAAAGAAAAGTCTCTCAATCTATTTGGGTTAATGCCATGGTGGGAGAATACAAATCCATCATGAAGAACAGTGTATGAGAGATGGTGCTGAGACCAGAACATAGATCAATGGTTGGTTCCATATGGATCTACAAAGTGAAGCATGCAGCGGATGGGAGCATCGAGAAGTACAAGGCCAGATTTGTGGCCAAATGATTTTCTCAGATAGAGGGAGATCTATCAGGAAACGTTTTCCCCTTTGGCAAGGTATTCCTCCATCAAATCAATTCTTGCATTAGTTGCACAGATGGGGTGGAAAATCCACTAGATGGATATGAAGACCACCTTTATCAATGGTGGTGTTGAGGAGGAAATTTACATAAAAAAACTAGAAGGATTAGACACATATGATCGGGTGTCACATGTGTGCAGACTCAGGAGAGCATTGTATGGTTTCAAACAAGCGCCCCAAGCATGGTACACTCAAATCTATAGTTATCTCAGTGGATTGGGCTTCACCGAAAGTGAAGTAGATGCGAACCTCTATCACATTGTGGTAGATGGTAAGTTGCTTATTCTTGTTTTGTATGTTGATGATTTAATTTTGGCGGGTGATGAGACACTGATCCGCTCTTGCAAAGAGGATCTTGCAAGGAGGATCTTGCAAGGTAATTTGATATGAAAGACATGTGTTTAATGCATTACTTCCTCAGGATGGAAGTATGGCAAGGAGATGGTGAATTGTTTGTGTCTTCGGAATACTTTAGAGATTTCACATGGAGAATTGTAAGCCCATGGACACACCTCTAGCTACAAACCGGAGGAAGGAGTATGTCACTTCAGGTGAAGAGGTTGATGCTACCATTTACAGGTAGTTTGTGGGATCCTTGATGTATCTTGTGAACACAAGACCCGATATGTGCTATGCAGTAAACCATCTAAGTCAAGCTATGGTGAGGCCTACCAAGCTGTATTGGAAGGAAACATAGCATGTGTTATGATACCTTAGAGGCATTGCTGAGTATATTATGGTACAAGAGGACAGAGGGACTGAAGCTCCAAGGCTTCACCGATGTAGATTGGACAGGGAGTCTATCAGACATGAAAAGTACTTCATGTGTTATCTTTAGTGTTGGGTCCGCACCTATTTCTTGGTACAACACGACACAGAGGTTTGTGGCACTTAACTCAACAAAGGGTGAATAAATGGCTACAAGTCAAGCAACATGCGAGGCCATATGGATGAGGAAAACACTTGTGGGTCTTTTCAGTCAGGAGATGGATCCAACATTGATATATTGTGATAATCACAGTTGCATTAAGCTCTCTGAGAATCTGGTATTTCATGACAGGTCCAAGCACATTGATATCTAATACCATCATTTGTGGGGTTGTGTGCAAAGGATAGTTATCTCGCTATAATACATTCTAACTTAGAAGCAAAATGTTGACATCTTGACAAAGACATTGTCAAGAGGTAACTTCGAATTCCACAGGTGTAGGATAAGGGTGGTGAAAAATCCCTTTCTTGCTAAGAGGGAGTGTTAAAAAATGTAGCAAGAAAGGTTCAATTTGACTTTAGCCTTAGTCAAATTGAGTAAATCAAATCTCCACATCAGCGGGACAACTTGGAGATAGTTAACTAGGGTGACATGGATCTTGTCACTTAGTTAGCTTAGTAAATTCGAGTTAGTGGGCTTGGAGTTCGGTTTTGCATGTGTGATTGCCGAATTTTAGCAATCTAGTTTAGTTATTTTCAGTTGTATTCCGTTAACTGACCTCTAATTTTTGATAGAGTCAGTTGAAGGTCATTTGTGCAGTGGGACAATAGCCTAACTCATAGATCTATCAGTGAATTGATCAATCAACCCAACATATATAATGCATGCATGGAATTCAAATTGCTCAGCTAAAGTGGAGATGACAAGGCAGTGTAACATGAGTTGTATATTAGTTTGAGTGTATAGTTGTTGCATGAAGTCAGGAGATCAATCCTCGGGAATTGTAGAAGCAAATAGGAGGAAATTCCTATATTTTAGGAGCTAATTTCCTAAGGATTGCAAAAGGAAATAGGAGGCTAGATGAACAAATAATTGGTTAAGTGTTGGCCATAGTTTCTCATTCAGCAGAGAGAACAATTATTCTTTTGCAGGTTGTGCTCAACGCTGGAGATGGAAATTGTAATAGTTTCTCTATTCAACTGATTAAGGCAAAGAGGCTTGAGGGGTTTTTCCTAGTTGGATTCCCCTAGAAATCACTGTGTACTTGTGGTTTTTTTTGTTGCATGTCTATGCATGTTGTTCTGAATTGTGATTTCCATTCCACAAATCAGTAGAGTAGAATTGTGTTTCATGTTTTTAAGTTAGAATTCTTGAGCAGTTGCAATTTATATCAAATTTACACATTGAGAGAGAGAACCAAAACTCTATATACCAAGATGGGGAGAGGAAGGAAACATCAAGACAAAGTGGCTACACTATCAGTGTGTCTTGGAGATCACCTATAATGATCATGAGAACATCTTAGAAGGAGCGAGTGCAATTCAAATGGACCAAGGTATATCATGAGATTGAGTGGATCCAAGGCACCAAGTAAACCCATGTCCCTGTGAAAACAAAACAGGACGGAACGTGGTATACAATAATAATGGTTGCTTAGGAAGAGCTTGTCGCCACTTAGTGGCATTGATTCACCATGTGAGGGGTTTCCTGACAAGTCCTATCGAATGAGTGATAGGAGGGACGATCAACATGCCACCTCCACGCATCACCTCCATCACATCCCATATGACTCCATAAGAGGATTGGAATTGAATTTTTAGAAAGAAAAACTTGAGAGCTTTACGCTGATTCTCCAAATAATGTATGCCCAAACTATTTGTGAATTTTTTGTTAGATTGACATCATTAAATTAGTTAAAAAATCAAGCACTTTTCTTTGTTGACATATATTAGATGGCAATTCTAACCTAGAAATTTAAATATGTTTATAAGTGTTGGGTTGTAGACCAAAGATTGAAAGAATAAAGGTGAATATGGTTTTTTTTCATATAATACACATAAAATACATTTTTATTATCATTGGCTTCGTATTCCAAGGTATCTTGGACTCCCTATAATGGTTCACATTCCACACCATAACCATCACAAATTAGGCATCCAACATCCCCCTACCCCTGCCTTAATCTGAAGGGGTGTATGTGAGTCCAAGTAGAGAGATTAGGACAATTTCTAATGGCTAATTGTGCTCTCTAAATTTGGTGATTTTGGGATGACCACAAATCCAATGGTGAGGAGAAGCCGAAGTCTTCTACTAAGTTGTGGTTTAAGGTTGATCACCAACTTTGTAATTCAACTCTAAGGTTCAAAAAATCCTAGAACATTTCTTGATTTAGCTAGAAGTTGATGCCTTTTGCTAATTGGAAGTGCTTTCAAATGGCTATTTGAAGATGATTGCAAACCGTTGGAACTTGTCTTTAAGGCTCACTAGTTCCTATAGCATTTCCAAATTTGGCTAGAAGTTGATGTCTTTTGCTAATTGGAAGTTCTCATAAACGTCGATTTGAAGATGACCACAAATTGTTGGAACTTGGCTCTAAGGCTCAACATGTCCCGAAACATTTCCTGATTTTAGTTGGAAGTTAGTCTTTTTATAATTGGAAGTGCTCACAAATGGTGATTGGAAGATGAATGCAAACTATTTTTGGTTTGAATATAATCACAAACTGAATCATGCTCATGGCTACAATTTTGAGTTTGGCTCAAGCCTCAAGCTTGGGGCTCTAATCCTCACTGTGGCTCAGGCTCACTTGTACATGATTGATTGATAGGTATTTAGGACTAGAATCCTAATGGCCAATTATTGGTACTATCCCCCTCCCCCCCCCCCCGCCATCAAATATAAAGCGAGGACAAAAATATTTCCATAATGCTCACAAGGATGACGATAGAAAACTATAATACTCAATTTTCCAAACTGAAAAGGGTTATTGGTTTCTACTAAAAATGCACCCATTTATAATGCAATTCAACTAGTAAACTTACAAATAAACTATCTGCAAGTTACCAATATTCTTAATTTTGGAAGCCTCAAGCTTGGGGCTCTAATTATCGCTGTGGCTCAAGCTCACTTGTACATGATTGATTGATAGGGATTTAGGACTAGAATCCTAATGGCCAATTATTGGTACTATCCCCCCCCATCAAATATAAAGTGAGGACAAAAATATGTCCATAATGCTCACAAGGATGACGATAGAAAACTATAATACTCAATTTTCCAAACTGAACAGGGTTATTGGTTCCTACTAAAATGCACCCATTTATAATGCAATTCAACTAGTAAACTTACAAAAAAACTATTTTCAAGTTACCAATATTCTTAATTTTGGAAGCTAATATAGATATATATATATATTCGAGGGGAGACTACTGTTAGAATACCCACTAGTAAAATATGACTATGTATTCCATATTTTCCCATTCATCCTCTTGAATTGAAAATGTAATCTAAACCCACCAAGTCTATAAAGGAAAACCTTCACTACCTAAAACTCAAATACTCGATAACATGGTCCACATTAGCATCAAACGTTTTTATGTTAGGAAGTCAAGAATTTGACTTAAGAAGTTCTACTACAATAGCCAAAGATCACCACTCTTCCATTGCTTTAAAGTAGTACTTAACTATTTTTCCATGGAATTCATCTCATCATGAAATTTCAAGAATATAACTTGAGTGGAATATTTTCAAAGAAAACAAGATTAACCCATTCTAATATCAAAGCCAAGGAAGGAACCCACTTGGATATTTTATTTTAATGTTCGACATGGTGGCAATGGATAGAGGACCTATCAAATGACTTTTAAAATGCTACAATGGCTTTAGAACCACACAATGCCCATCCCTTTAATGACATAAGGTAGCACAATCTTGTGTGGGGATGAAGGAATGATCGATATATTTCTGTGGATATTCCTATGGATATTTAGTTACAATAAACAAGAGAAAACTATATTTAAAAATATGAAATATACAATATTAGGGTTTATTTCTCTTTAGGTTTCTTGATATGTAGGTTTATATTTATTGTGTATGCATGCAAATTAAAATTCGTGCAAAAACTAGAGGACATCAAAATAAAACTCACAAAACATGATTTGACACAAGATATAATGTGGGAAACCCTTTCAGAAGAAAACCTGACTAGAAGGTGAGGTTGCTCCGCTCTGTTTCTTTGAATAGAAATGGTGCAAGTACAAAGAAGTGTGGCCTATGACCCATAAGCTACCACAATGCAAAAATCCTCTTTCTGTTCTCTCTCTCTATCCATCTTGACTACTCTTCTCATCTATGGAACAAGTGCACTCGAAAATAATGGAACCCCTTTTCCTTCTAATGCCTAGGCTATACCACAACCTAATAGCCTACTAATGGTTAGGTTTGACTACCTCAATTCTTAAACAAAGTTACAATATGGAATATTCTAAAGTCTTATTCATCATAATCACATGGTTATCCTCTTTTCCATGAGTTATGGGGGTTGGCGTGACATCCTCTTGAATTATGGTGGTGAAAATAGGAAGGTTCACTTCCAAGTGGCTAAATTTTTTCATACAGACTCTGATTGAGGAAATACTTATGTCGTTGGAAAGGTCTCTATATGGAGGACATAAAAAAAATGTTATTCTCTAAAGCCAAAAATATTTATCCCTAAAAATGTCATTTGATGCGTCAAAATGCACTTGGAAGGTTTGAGACCTCTAATCCCAATCAAGGGACAAGGCAATGTAAGCATAAATCTACTATCGAGAATTAATCAATAGCCACAACAAGTAATACATTAGTGAACTCCAAGGTGTATAATTGATTTCTAGTTTTCAGTGTGTTTGATTATATGTAGCATATATTTGTGTCATAAGAGATATTCAAGGTTTCCAGCTAGGTTTTCTTTTTCATATTGAATTTCTTTGGAGAAATCCTGGCGTGATGCTTCTCTCTATACCTCAGCACTTAGTCTCTCTTTCATTAACACTCAAACCACTCTTCTGCCATGCCTACAATGGGTTTTGAGCTATGAGAGGTGTAAGGTTTCCTCCTCAAATCACGACATAATGTGGCAAAGTTTTTATCTACTATTACGAATAGATTCGCTAGAAGGATGACATAACTTGTCCAAATCATGCTTAGATTGCAGAGGGACAAAAATTTAAACAATGAAAAGCTCAAAGATCGATAGAAATGCGGATTGAGAATAAATGGGGTGGACGAGTATGATTGAGTGGGGAAGCAAATGCATGAGGGTAGAGTAATTGATACATAAATGGCATAAAATAATGAGGATGTAGAGGAATGAGTAACAAGTAGAGAGACAACTTTGTATAGGGGTGAGGGATGCCAAACTTGAGTAGAGTGTATATTTTACAGGCTTTGGAGAGTTCCCAAATCCAATACCAATGTTGGGTTGCACATCAAAGATTGAAAGAATAAGTATGAATACAATTTTATTAAGATACACATTAAACACTTTTTTATGACTATTGGATTTTTATTCCAAGTTCTCTTGAACTCCTGAGAACCGTTCACATTTGACACCATAAGCCTAACAAATTAGGTGTCCAACAATAAGGGAATATTTAAGACTTCCAAAAGTATGTACATCTCAATCACCTCTAATTATGTTGACAGGCAAACCTATTTTGGAATAGAGTTTCCATAATTTTAATTTAATTATCAATAATTAATAGGTGGATGGTAGCGATTTTTTCTTTACGCATTATCCACAAAATATTTTTAGTAGTAGTCACAGATAGATGGTTGAGATTTGTTTCAAAGGTAGTTATTTCCATTTTTCTTTTCAGTTTAATTATGCCGATAGACATGTCTATTTTGGAATAAGGATTCTATAATTTTAATTTAATTATCAATAATTATTAGTTGGATGGTAGGGATTTAACTTCCATGGAAATTTCATAAAATATTCTTAGTAGTATACACAAATAAAAGGTTGAGATTTATCTCCAAAGTAATTATGCCATTTTTTCCCTTTTAATTAAATTGATTGATTAAAAAAATGTCATATGAACAAATGTTATATGAAATGAGTTATGACTTTTTGGGCATGTGGTATTGATAAACCATTGTATTGTAACAAATCCTATTTGTAGATTAAAAATCTCCATGGTAACGTGGGGGTAAATCTCCATGGTTAGGAATCTCGTTCCATTGTTTTTTAAATGTATATATGTTTAACTTATATAATAATAATAACAACAATAATAAAATTATAATTTAGTCAGTTTTTATGATTTTTGTATTTTAGCAATGTGAGATGTATCTTGAAGTAAGTGTTTTGATGCTTATCATGGATTGATGCCTATCGGTGTTTATAAACCATTATTTATAGGTTGGTTAAAAAATGTTATAAATTTCAATTAAAATAAATTATACATGAAATATTTTAATTTGTGGTTTTTTGGGCATGTGGTATTGATAAACCATGGTATTTTCCTATGGTATTTTGTTTATGCTTGGGTTTGGTCAAAGCAACAGTAGGATAAATTGCCCCATCAAAGTCCTAGTTAGACCTATATTTGTTTGGTATGGCAATCCTCATGGGTATGTGGGCACAATTTCCACTAAAAGATGTTGCTCTTGAATTGGAGACTTTCTAAGAAAAGATGCTAAAAGTGTAAAGTATGTCTCAGGGACATGAATGAAAGCTAATTATGTTAATATAAATGATTGAAAGACATATTTATTTCTACTCTCAACCATAATTTTAACCTATCTAGGGAGTGATTTAAATTATGTATGAATCAAAATGAAATCATTACAAAAGGAGATTTAGATCATTGTATTGAAATGATTGTTAAACTCAACTACAAACAATAAGTGAACCAAATAAATAGTTAAAATAAAACATAAGAGTTACAACATTCATACAAGATCTTTACTTAATCAATTCAAAATATATCATGCTTTTGAACTAGTTGTTAACATTAGTACAATAACAACACTTTCACACATGCAATTGAAAAATGAACTAAATAAACATTTGAGACTTTGATATCAAATGACAACAAACACATGTAAATAGAAGTACCACACTTGCTTTGCATTAGAGAACATAATTTTCAATTAACCCTTGCATTCTATGAAAAATGACTTGTATGATAGCGCATAAAACGTTTCTTACGTTTTCTAAGGTTTTAGGCATCGAGTTGTCTTTAGTGCGACTTTTTGGAAGCTTTTCAGGGGGTTTTTCCAGTCTAATTTCTCTAAAATCTATTAGGAATTTATTGAAATCACAAGCTTGATGGGTAACCCCTGCACAATCGAAGTGCCCTAGGATTTTTCAAGGTGTTGAATCCATATACATAGTCAAAAAACCATTTTAAATAACATGAATCAAGATTTCATCTCAAAATTTTCTGCCAGATTCCGGCACCGGAAAGTCCAAAAAATTGCACTAAAGACAACTCCTTTAGGAATTCCTTTAAATAATATTACATACTAACAAATAAAAGGTTATTCCTATGCTATTGCAATAGAAATGAAAACAAAACTATAAAAACATGCTAAGATAAGCTGAGGGCATTATGATTTCAAAGGGGATTTTTCAACTTTTACTTATCATTCTTTGCTCGATAGTCTAGTTAGTTGGGAAGATTTCATTTGTATTTGCGATTGGGGAGAAATTTCAAAGATACTTGATATTAACATCGATGGTTTCAAATGTATGTTGAACTCACAGTCAAAGATAATTCCTTCTATAGTTGGAATTTCTTGTAATAGCTTGAAAGTAATTGTTTGGAAATAAGATAATACCCTTGGGGTTTGACCATGAATTGATTAATGGCTCTAAGGTCAACCTTTTTCAACCATTTAATCTACTCTTTGGTGACTTTTAGGTCTCTTTGAACCTCATCGATGGAAGCTTTTTCCTTAATCATCTCACTTGAAAAAGATAACTCGGGCATATCTATACCCTTGACAACATTAATCGTTGAATCAATAAGAGAAATGTAAACTTGTTTCAACTTCTTTCATCGATCTCTTATATTGTTTATGCTTCCAAGTCCTCAAGTAAATTTCTCATTTTACCTTTTAAGTCTTTGAAATTTGAGGGAGATTAGGAGGGATAGCCTTGGCCTTGGCTTGCCAAGACTTCAACTTGATGAAACTGTCCTTAGCTTAATCCAATTTGATAATTTTTTTCTATGGTGCTATCAAAAAATTCGTTAACTAAATCTTACTGAGTTTGAATAAGATTCAAATCCTTGCAAAATTGTTCTTAACACTAATACATATATAATAAATTTCAATGAAATATTATGACAATACGACTAAAATTGGTCATGCCATAAAAAATTATAAGAATAAATGCCATATATATATAATGAGCCCACATTCATCAGTATTGCAATGACATATCTCGACATTGTTGTAATTATGCTGATATTCTCCATATCTTTGTAAGGATGATGATATCTGATGTTTGTCGCAATATCGATGGAAATCCCCCTTTTGACCAGTCACTTCTACTTGTTGAGCTATTTAATGGAATGGTGCATCACTTTTTGACTAGTCAACTTTGACTTGGTTCATTATCATTGTAATTTCGATAGTACGTAAATTTATAAATATGTCTGTTTTAAGAGACTTTGTGACATTTTTGCTATAACTACAACAATTCTAAAAGGTTAGAAGGTCTTCTTGTCGAGTGATTATTTTTTTTATTTTTTATTTTTATTTTATTATTATTATTATTATTTTATTATTTTTTATTTTTTATTTTTATTTTTATTTTTTCAATTGCATTATAAAATATAATAGATCTAGTACACCAATCAATTTTATAACATAATCAATGCATAAATTTTTTTGTGGGAAAGACTTTCACCAAACATTATTAGGGGAAAAATCAAGGGGATGATGGGAAATGTTATTTCCCTTGCACTAAATGTGGGGGCTTGTGTCACATAAGAGTTTAAACAAGAAACAACTAAAAGACATTGTAGGAAACATGGGCATATTGAAGGGGGATCAAAGGAATATTGTTCATTGGTACGCTATATATTCATTATTTGTTGTGTTTATATCAATTGTATTTGAAAATTTTTATATTGTTATAATATTTGTCATGCAGAGTAATTTTGCATGATTGTTTGTAATTATAGAGTCAAGTTGCCCCCTTAGTGGGTGTTCAAATGACCCAAGTAGTAGTAGAAATGATGTTGTAAAAACTGAGAAACATGGAGCAAATATTGAAGATCAAGTTAATGATTCTCATGGAAGAATATGGCTGAATAATAACACAATTCAAGATGATGGGACAAATGAATCGATCCAAAACTTGTTTGCTTGACCAATCAATGATCACGATGAGGAAAATGATAATATTCTTGATGAACCTCTACGAGAAAAGGTAACGACACCACTTTATGAAGGCTCAAAAGAAAATATTCTCTCCGTTATATTAATGTTGGTGAAATTAAAGGTTTTGAATGGTTTGTCAAACACTTATATGACACAGATCCTAAGGTATGTAATATGTTTCAACACATATTATACATAAAGGTTGGTTTTTTCATTTTATTTTGTGTTAATTAATGTGTAAAATAAGACGAAATAATTATGATTAGTGTTCTTTACACTAACTATTTATTTTTTGTTGTTGTAGATTATTAGGTGAAATTTTGTTACCATTATCAAATATTTTACCTCACACATACCGAGGTTTATATGCCATTATGAAAAAAATTGGCATATCAAGCTATAGATGTATGTCCTAATGATCATATTATATATTATGGACAACATGCATCGAATACAAATTTCCCGCAATGTTAGAGCAATAGATATCGAATCAAACAACTAATAAAAAAAGGTGCCTCACAAGGTTTTTTTTCATATTCCCGTAATTCCACGTTTTTAGCGATTGTTCAAGTGCATAAACATAGCACGATTTATGGATTACCATGCATGGAAGAGAAGTGGAGATGTTGTTCTTTGAATGCCTGCAAATGGTTATGCATTTAGGGAAATTGAGGAAAAATGGCCACATTTTAAAGGTGAACCTCATAATGTTAGGATTTCATTCGCGGCTAATGGTATTAATCCTTTTGGAGAGCTAGGTCTATTTACTCATGTTGAAAAATGCAGCAAGACATTCTCAATTTTATTTTTCCTTGATTAAATTGAGAAAATTTGAATTTCCACATCATCAAACAACTTAGATGCAGTTAACTTGTGTGACATGGCTTGTGTCACCCAGTTGATCTGAAATGGAGCAGATTAGTAATGTTGTGCTAATTCCCCATTTAGAATAAAACCCAAGATGATTATAATTTTCTTATCAAGTGCTTAAGGATTTACCATTTGCTTAATTAACTGATTCCCATGAGAGTTACTTATGTAAATGTTATAAACAATTTAACATAAAAAAGTACGCTGAACAATAGAAAAATAACAACAAAGAACATCAAAATACAACACACAACACAAAGATTTGATGAGGAGTTCACCCCTTTTGGGCTACGTCTCCTTGGTCCAGCTTCCAATGCTTGGGTCTCTCTATTATGCTCAAAATTACAACAAAAGTGTGTTTACAATGCTCAAAATGCCTCTGAAACCTTTCTCCATGGGTTCATAATACTAAAAAATGGTCATCTAGCCTCTTTTTGCATCTAATTTAGATAACAACTGAAGAAGTTACGACTTCTCCTAGTTTTCCCACTATTCGTTCCACAATTTGCTCCACATCCGACATGATCCTACAAATTAGCCCCAAAAACCGCTAACTGGGTGAAAATTTCACCGCGCGGCGGGCCATATTGTGTCGGTGCCGAGTGTCTTTATCGCATATCGCAATCACCGTAAAAACCTGACGGTCTTATGGTCTTGTGAACAAAATGGGCGATTGTGCGATTGCGATATCTGCGGACCCGACGGGATTATTAATCGGAATGCATAACTTATTGCATTCGGGATCCCATCACACATCGCAATCATCGGTGAATCGACGGTAATAAAATGCGGGACTTTGCCTTTTGCGGGTTGCGATTGCGATATCGCATCACAACCTGGTACCTTCCGGGGTCGATTCTGTATTGCTTCACTCCCTATGCCGATGTGTGATTGCGATTTATCGCATCGCAACCCTTCTCTACATAGGGGCCAATTCTTTAACACGATTTGCCTGCGACTTACAATTTGCGATATGTGGGGGCCAATGGTGGCCTGCCACTTGGTGCCTCCTCATTCGTTGAAGGGTCTGCCACGTCATCCAATCCTGCCATGTAAGCAAGTCAAATCTAAACTTTGACTTACTATAACTTCTGCATACGAGCTTAGATTTGAGTTTCGTTCACACCGTTGGAATCAGAATGACGAGCTCTTCAATCTGAAGCTAAGTTTAAAAAAATTCTGACACTTTGATTTTTGAGCACCTGATCACTCCTCCCCACTAGAAGCATTTTGGACCCCAAAAGGATCATATTTAGTTATTTAACAGATGAGGGTACTATTCCCTCAGCTTCCCCTCTTCAATCCATTTGGCCTTTGATGGATTTGTACCCTTGAGACCCACGTGAAGATAATCAACAGTTCCCCTCTTTGATGACCTCGTTCTTCTGTCAAGTATGGTGTCTTGCTGAAGCTCATCAAGAAATTATGGAGAAAAATATTCAATTGATGGAATATATACACTTTATTCTTGATATCCAATCAAAGGAGGTTCATACAATCTCAAATTTTCAACATTAACAACAAAATAAATTTGCATTTATGAAGGCAAATCAAGCTTGAAAGCATTATTACCAATCGTTTCCAGAATTTTAAATGGACCATAATGGATCGGTTTTAGCTTTTTACCTTCACCTTGAAGCCTTTCCTTGCTAATGTAAAGCCAAACTTCATCACCTACTTGAAACTGATGATCCACACGATGCTTATCATGCCTTGCCTTATACTTGCCTTGACTCTTTTCTAGTTGTTCTTGAACTGTTTGGTGAATCAACTGAATTTTCTCAATGAATTTATTTTCTTTGTCTATGTCGCTATGTCAATATACAACTACATATTTCTCAAGGATGAAATCCAAAGGCGATTTAGGCAAATAACCAAGACATGCCTCAAAGGGCGAAGTTAGAGTAGAAGAGTGTTTTGCTCAGTTGTAAGCATGCTGAATATAATGCAATTGTTCATCCCACAACTTAGGATGTTTGCTGCAATATTCTCTTAGCAAATGAATAACTTTCCCATTAACCATTTCAGTTTGACCATCTGTTTGCAGATGGAAGGTTGTACTTTTCTTCAACTTGGTGTCCATTAAGTTCCATAAATTTGACCAAAATTCCCAACAAATCAGGAATCACAATCACTTACAATAGAAGTAGGTAATCCAAAATGAACCCATACCTTTTGAAAGAAAAGTTGAGTTGTTTGTTCAATGGTAATTTGTTACAAGGCATTAATATGCGCATCTTGCTAAACTTATCCACAACTACGTACAAATAATCATGACCTTTTCTTGATAAAGGAAGACCTCCTACAAAATCCATAGAAACACTCTCCCATGGACGTGGAAGCATTGGAAGTGGTGTGTACAATCCTAGTTTCCTATTACTAGGCTTATTGACTGCACACAATGAACAACCTCTGATAAAATGTGACACACTTTCAAACATACGAGGCTAGTAAAAATACCTCTGAATATTTACCACTGTTTTACTTACACCAAAATGTACAACAATAAGAGAAGTGTGCACTTCCCTTGTGACATTTACTCTCTCTTCCTGTGGAACACAAATTTTTCCCAAATGATACAATATATTATCATGTACATGGCATTCTAATCCCTCAACTTGGTGGCCTTGACTCAAGTTTGAATATACCTCTTGAAAGTCAGCATCATGTACGTGTTGTTCAACATAACTTTAAGGAAAAACATAATGATTCTTGAGTAACATGGCTACATTAACAACCAGTCTAGAAAGCATATCAAAAACTCTGTTATAAATACCTCTATTGTACCTGATTACCAAGTGGAATTGCTGTAAGAATCCCATCCAACGAAAGTACCTTTATTGCTGCAATTTTGTTTGAGATTGCAGATATTTCAAAGTTTGATGATCGGTGTGAATAATGGTTTCTTTTCCCATTAAGTAATGCTTCCATTTCTTCACACTTTGCACCAATGCATAAAGCACAACACCATTAGAAATATCATAATGAAATGAAATGGGCTTACCATGCTGTAAAAGAACTGCACCCATGGCATAGTCACTTGCATTTGTTTGTATTTCAAATGGTTGTTTCAATATGACAATGCTAAAACTGGGGCTGAACCGATCTTTTGTTTTAACGCATCAAATGCTTTTTGTTTTTTTCCTCCCCACTAGAAGACAACCTTCACACTGGTCAAAGCATGTAGTGGAGCTGCAATGGAAGAGAAATTGGCAATGAACTTCGTCCAATACTGCGCTGCTCCTAGAAATCTTCAGCTCACCTCCTCCAACTATGTGGCCCAAATACACTAAGGAACTTTTTCGGAATTCACATTTAGACATCTTGAGAAATAACTGTTCTTTTTTCAAGACATCCAACACTTTCCTCACATGCTTGACATGCTCTTCTCGTGATTTGCTGAATATCAAAATATCATCTAAATAGACAATTACAAACTCATCAAGAAAGGATCTTAAAACATCATTCATAACTCTCATGAATGTAGCTGGAGCGTTGCAAAGACCGAAAGGCATAACCAACCACTAAAACAATCCCTATTTGGTTTTAAAAGCAGTCTTCCAAATATCCTCCTCAACTATTGTAACTTTATGATATCCACTTCTCAAGTCTAATTTAGTGAAATATTTTGCATATTTCAACTGATCTAGCAAATCATCTATTCTAGGCAGTGGGTATCAATTCTTTATGGTAATTTTATTCAAGCCTCGATAATACACACACATGTGCTAGGTTCCATCATTATTCGGTACCAAAACAATTGGTGAACCAAATGGTGAAGTAGAGGGATGAATTACACCTTTATCTAGCAATTCCTTGACTTGTTTCTTTATTTCTGAACTTTCCAGAATTGACATTCGATACATACCGATATTTGGGAGTGGGCAGTCTTTCTGTAGCTGAATTCCCCTTTTTGGTGGAAATCCATTTGGTTCTTGAAACACATCTCCATATTGATTGACCACATCAGCCAATTAGGCTTTTAGCTTCACGTCACAACCTGCAAAGGATTCACGTTCCGTGTCATTCTTTTGCTTGATCATAAGGAGCATGAGATTCTTGCTGGAATTGACCAGTCGCTTCATTTGCCATGTGCTTACTAGATACAGATTAAGCCTTCTACGTTGGGCACTCACAATATACTCCACTCCATCTTTAAATGATATTTGTTCTCAAATCTATAGAAATCAGATTTACGGTCATACATATACGAGCTTCCCAACACAATTCCAGAAATATCCAGCGGCACCACATCTAATTCGACTTCATCAACAAAATTAGCAGTAATAGAAAACCTAAAAACACATTTCCTTGTGACCTGAATATTTGCATCCTTGGTTATCTAACCCAACTGATACGATTTATGATGAGACACGGTTTCCAAATTCAACTTCATGACCAAGTTTGTAGAAATTAAATTTTCCTGGGATCCACTATCAAACAACATATCAATCTTGGTGTGTTTGGAAATAAATCTGATATGGAAGAACTCAATTATGTTTTCTTCATTTGAAGCATTCTTGGATTTATTTGCTACGTTGGTGCTTTCCACGACTTTTCCTTTAGTGATTGTGGCTGCAATCTTTGTTTCATCACCTGAGTCGGAACCCAAGTCTTGTTGCACAACAACGTTTTTCTTATGATTCCCTTTATTGTTAAATTTCTTCGGTCTTAATTCAGGATGAAGCTTCCAGCAATGCATTTCATCATGGCCATCTTTGGAAAAATTCTTGCACACGGGTTTCTCCCCTTCTTTCTTAACATAATCATTTTTCTTCTGGTTTCCTTTAAATTTCTTTCCTTTTTCACCACTATGGAATGACTTCTTCTTACCTTCTTCTCGTACAATTTCCCCTCTTGCTTCGAGGTGTGTAGCTTGAACAAAAACCTCATCAATATTTGTGGGATTAAACATAAGAATGGTATGTCGAAGACAGCTATGCAAACCTCCTATGTATTTCAATAAAGTATCTTGTTACTGCAAGTCTACTCCTAGCATAAGAGCTCTTCTCCTAAACTCCTGGTATACTCTTGCACATTTTGACCTTTTAACTGTCTGAAATTTTGCCAATTCATGATAGCTTTTTGCATATGAGCTAAAGGGTATAATTGTCTTTTTATAGAAGCAATGAAATCAAACCAAGTAATAGAGATCTTACAATGTTTTTTGATCTCATCTTGAGTCCTTTATTCCCACCAAATGAGTGTTGCACCCTCCATTCTCAATGAAGCCAACTGAATTTTGATATCATCCTCTTGAAGCTTCTGTTAGGCCCCTATACTACTAGTGTAGGGGCCTAACAGGTTTTGAATTATACAATACACCTCCAACTGATGAATCCAATTATCAAGCTTCTCTGCATTCACTTCACCATTATACATGGGCAAATCGAATTTAACATCAATTTTTAGAAAAGGTGATTTACCAGTTCCTTTAGAAGAATGATGATGAGTATGAGTAAGGGTTGTATTACTGGAAGAGTGTGAAGATGCTTGTAAAGAAGAGGATGACGAAGATGGTGGAGAGGGTGGAGGTTTGTCTCCTTTCCCATTACCTCCTTTTCCATTACCTCCCCCTGAAGAACCTTCTCCTTTGGGAGGTTTGGAACTTTCTCCTTGCAACTTGCTATTCCTCTCTTCATAGAGGACCTTCACCATCTCTGTCATATCAAAGAAAACCTTTCTGAAGGCCTTCTCATCTTTTGTCATGTTTGTAGGTTCTCCTTCATGAGACATGATATCTGGAGTCTCAAATACAACTTGAGGATGTACTGGTGTAGAAGACTTTGGTAACCTTGCTCTTCTTCCCCTTGACCAAACTTCAGGGCTTCCAACCAACTTTCCTTCACCTCTTTTGAGTTTTAACCTTGTTAGCATGACACAAAACTAGCAAACAATACTCCTTCTTTGCACAAGAAAATCTAGTAAGAAAAAACCAGTTCTCTGATACCAACTTGATTTGAAATGGGGGAGATTAGTAATGATGTGCTAATTCCCCATTCAGAATAAAACCCAAGATGCTTAACATTTTCTTATCAAGTGCTTAGGGATTCACCATTTTCTTAATTAATTGATTCCATGAGAGTTTCTTATGTAAATGTTATAAATAATTTAACATAAAATGTATGCTAAACAACAACAAAATAACAACAAAGAACATCAAAATAAAACACACAACATAGAGATTTGATGAGGAGTTCACCCCTCTTGGGCTACGTCTCCTTGGTCCAACTTCCAATGCTTGGGCCTCTCTATTATGCTCAAAATTACAACAAAAGTGTGTTTACAATACTCAAAATGCCTCTAAAACCTGTCTCCATGAGTTCAGAATACTAAAAAATGGCCATCTAGCTTCTTTTTTCATCTAATTTGGATAAGAACTGAATAAGTTATGACTTCTCCTAGTTTTCCCACTATTTGTTCCACAATTTGCTCCACATCCGACATGATCCTACAAAGTAGCCTCAAAAACCACTAATTGGGCGAAAATTTCACTGCGCGGTGGGCCATAATGTGTCGGCACCGACTGTCTTTATCTCATATTGCAATCGACGTAAAAACCTGACGGTCTTATGGTCTTGTGAAAAAAATGGGCAATTGTGATATCGACAGAGCCGACGGGATTATTAACCGAAACACATAACTTATTGCATTCGGGATCCCATCGCACATCACAATCAACGGTGAATCGACAGTAATAAAATGCAGGCTGTTATTTCGATTTGTGATTGCAATATCGCATCGCAACCTGGTACCTGCCGGGGCTGATTATGTATTTCTTCACTCCCTTCGCCATTGTGTGATTGTGATTTATCTCATCGCAACCCTTCCCTGCTCAGGGGCTGATTCTTTAACATGATTTTGCTGCGACTTGTGATTTGTGATATGCAGGGGCCAATGGCAGCCTGCCACTTGGCACCTCCTCATTCGCTAAAGTGCCTACCATGTCATCCAATCCTGCCATGTAAGCAAGTGAAATCTGAACTTTGACTTGCTATAATTTCTGCATACGAGTTCAGATTTGAGTTCCGTTCACACCATTGGTATCAGAATGGCGAGCTCTTCGATCTGAAGCTAAGTTTAACAAAATTCTGACACTTGATTGTTGAGCATAATTTTGAGCACCTGATCACCAATTTACTCAATAATTCAATTTGAAGAAGTTAGAGTTCAATTAAGTATGTGTGATTACTAATTTGTAGAAATCAAGTATAGTTATTTCAAGTTGTTTTCAGTTAAACTAGTTCCAACGGTTGGAGGAATTAGTGGAAGGTTAGTTGTGTTGAAATATGTAACTAGGTTCGGTCTTCATAAATGTATTTGAGTCACAATAAAATGTATTTGTAAAAAAGAATGAAGAACTTATTATTCTGGATTTAAGAGATCTGTGGTTTGTATCTTTTGAATCAGTTACCGAAGAATCCACAGTATGAACATTTTTATGCCAACGTTTCAAATCCCAACTAGGATCCATCATCAGGACTTATGAATGATGATAAAAGAAGAGCTGCTTAGAAGGACATAAATAATAATGAGGATAATAAATTATTAGGATCAGCAGAATGTCGGCTGAATATTTATTTTTAATTTATTTATTAATTAATAATTCATTCAATTGTTTATTTTTAATAAATTATTTTTATTTTATTGTTGAGTTTTATATATTAATTTTTACAGGTGAGAGAATATATTAATTTAAAATTCAAAACCTAAATGGTAATAATGATTAAATATTTAATATATGTTAATATAATAATTTTTATTTTATTTTATTTATTTATGATTTTAGTTGAGAAATGTTTATTTATTTTTATATATATTAGTATTTAAAGAATAGAGAAATAAGTAAATTGTATTAATATTTAAAAGTTCTTTGATTTAAAAATTATAGTAATATTAATAATAATTAATATATTAATTAATTGCTATAAATTAATTAATATTAATAAATGTTAATAAATCAATACTAATAATGTTAATAGATATTAATAGGTTTAAAATATTAATAATACTTAATTAATAAGTTAATAAATATTAATACTTAATTAATAATCATTTGATAATGAATTAACAGTAATTAACATTAATAATAATTAATATATTAATTAATTGTTATATTAATTAATATATTAAGCTAATTAATAAAAAAAAAATGTTAATACTGTTAATAAATCAAAATTAATAATGTTAATAGATATTAATAGTGTTAAAAATATTAATAATAATTAATTAATAATGTTAGTATATTAAATTAGTAATCACTTAATAATTAATTAACAATAATTAATATTAATAATAAATAATATATTAATTAATTGCTATATAAATTAATTAATATATTAAACTAATTAATATTAATAAATGTAAATGTAAATAAATCAATATTAATAAGGATAATAGATATTAATAGCGCTAATAAATATTAATAATACTTAATTAATCACTTAATAATTAATGAACAGTAGTTAATAATAATACTTGATAATTAATATTAATTAATATTATGACATCATTAATAATTAATATCAATAAAATAGTAACTTTTTATTAAGATTTATTTATTCATTTATTATGATTTATTTATTTATTATATATATTTATTTGTTTATCTATTATTATAATTATTATTTATTTTTAGTTAAGAATAATTTTTTTTATAGATAATGATAAAGGAAGAAGATATGCTATACCTGGGTCGTGTTGGCGATCTTGATTTCCCTGATCAAGGGAAGCCAACTCCCGCTAATCTCCATGCCCTTGTCTCTGTTCAGATTATGAGGATGTTTGATAATTTCAAGTGCTTCTTTGATCTTTCGTGAAATTATTATTATTATTATGACTTATTAAAGCATGGTTTCATGCTTGGGTCATCTTGTTTTAGGTCAAAGTCCCCATTGAGGACTTCTAGGATTTATTCTGAGTCATTAGAGTCATTGTCCATTAAAAGAGACCCTTCTTGGGCTTTTGAATCATGTAAAAAGAATTATTTTTGAGTCAAAAATGAATTTTGTCACCTCCACACCAAGTCAGCCTCAAGAAGATCAAGTCGGCCTCAAGAAGGGTAATTCAACCTCACTGGAAGGCTATATATACAAGGCAATTTGAATTCATTTGGAGCAATTCACTCTCTCTCACATAGTTCGATATCCTGAAGCTGGAAGCTGGGAAGTGTGAAGTTGGAAAAGAGCTAGAAGGAGGCTGGAAAGGAGTGCGAGATTTTGGAGGAAGAAAGAAGACATCAAGATCGAAATTTTGGGCCATCTATCTCTCACTTTTGAGGAGTATCTAGAGAGTTCAAAGTTTTCTTTGTCTAGTCAAAGTTGTTGCTACTGGGTTGAAGCTGCTACTGCAAGTTGATGCTGCTAGGTTGAAGTTGATTTTTAAGGGTTATCATCTTCAAGAAGGATTGAGGGTTGACTTGGTGTGGAGGAAGTCTTTGTCTATGTCAAGTGTCTTTGATTATCTCGAGAAACTATTGAAGGAAAATTGTTGACTGGGTTTTCCCCTAGATAAGGGTTTTTTCCCTTGTTGCTTGCCTACATCTGTTGTCCTTGTGATATTTTTTTGATAATTGATTGATGAACTAAAAGACAAAAGAATAACATAAAGATAAAATAATCACAAGTAATTATCTATAAAATAAAATCTTTAAGCCTTTTGGATTTTCTAACATGGTATCAAAGCGTTGGTGAAGAAGGAAAAAGGCAGTTTTGAATATTCACTGAAAGGATTCTAAAGGATTGATCAAGAGATCATATAAAGAGCTCTTATAAGAGAATAATCTCACTATCTTCAAGGACAATGTCTAACACAATAAAGAGTGAGAACAAATTGGAAGGAGCATCAAATTACAGGGATAGAAGAAGAGAAATTTTTCCTCATTCTTGAAAATAACAAGGTTTGGATTTGGTCAAAGGAAAGGTGAAGAAACCTACGAAGAATCAATGATGCAGACAAAGTGAAGTATAAAAAATAAATAATATTGGGCGTGACACTGATGGTAGAAATCATAAAGGAAAATATTGTCCCATACATTTCCAATATAGACCATACTCAAGAAATGTATGAAGCCTTATCAAAATTGTTCACTATCAAGAAAATCAGTCAAGTAGCAAGTTTGAAGAATGAATTAAGGATTGCAAAAATGACAAAAGATGACACTGTGGCTTCCTTCTTTGTACGAATATCTATAATTAGATATGAACTTCAAGCCATAGATGAAATTTTACCAGAAAAGGAGATAGTAATCACTGCATTATTGGGATTTCCACCTACTTGGAGTTCTTTTGCTTCAGGTCTCAACAGTTGGAAATAATCTCATACATTCGAGCAATTATTGAATGATTG
Organism: Pinus tabuliformis; assembly: GCA_031772625.1. Lineage (NCBI taxonomy): Eukaryota > Viridiplantae > Streptophyta > Pinopsida > Pinales > Pinaceae > Pinus > Pinus tabuliformis. The sequence continues at coordinate 920,582,685 of CM062812.1, read as the reverse complement.
CACTCAAGAAGAAATGAGAATCTCATTGGTATCCAAAAATGAAGAAGAAAAGGTTTCAAATTCATACTCCGCTTCTCACAAGAAAGGAAACTCCAAGAAGTCAAGAGGGCCAAGAAGGAAGGTCAATATGTCCAAGCTAGAATGCTACCGATGTCACAAAATGGGTCACTATAGAAGTGTCTTTCCTGACAATACGAAGAAAAAGAAATGAAACAAAGACCAAGCCAATGTTGTTCAAGAAGGATCTCCAAAGAAGAATAAGCTCGAAGAATTGGATATAAGGGACTTACACTACTAATTCCTTTGATCTAAGCCTTAGTTATTTCATTGTTTGATTTCTAGTATTTGTAGGTTTAACATATTTTTAGAAAACATTTTTTATTTGATTTTATAAGGTTATAGGTTTCCCTCAAGCTTGGAGGGAGCCCTCACCAACCTCCAAAGTTAAGTATCTTATTACCTTTTTAAATTTTAGTTTTTCTTACTTATCTAGTTTTTCTTGCATTAAATACTAATCACATTTCTATTCATATTTTACTTGTTTAGAAGACTCGAGGAAGAAGGCCTCACAAGACAAAGCATTGGAATTACAAGGTTTGTTAAGAAACAAGAGGTATGTTTTGAACTACAAGTTTTTGCTTTCTTCATATTCATTCTTTATAAACTATTACTAATATCATTATGTCTAGATTTCTTGAATCTTAAAGATTCTTGATTGGGTGATTTATCATTAGATAAATTTACCCTCATATCTTTGATTACTCTTGTGGAACCCTAGAAAGGTTCTTTGTGAAAACCCTAACTTAAGGGTACGTTGATGATTATGTGTGAAACCCTTACCTACTTAGGGTTATTGTTGAAAGATAATGCTTAATGCTTTGAAAATGTCATGTGGGGTTTTGGTATGGTTATGAAAACCCTAACTTGTTAGGGTTGGATGGTGATGTCTGAAATCCCAAACCTTTGAAGTATTGATAAATTAGGGTTTGCCATGTTTAGTATTGAAATCATAGATCATTAGGGTTTGGTAGGTTGTATAATCAAGACGATTATAATGTACTAGAAATGAAATCCTTGGCATGTGTGTGTTTGTCCGATCAAACCCTAGTCTGATCAAGTTTGTTGTATGTCTAACTTTTATTGATATTTGTGTCTTGGGGTTTGATGAACACACATTATGATATGCTTGTGCATGATGAGGAAGTCCTAGATATATGTGTTGACCTAATTGTTGATGGTCATGAGTTCTAGCATTTGGAACTAAGCCTAGTCAAAGTTTGATTCTCCAGGATGATAATATTTGTGAATTCTAGGGTTTTGTAACTAAACCTTAGTAGAAGTTCAAATATATGATATATGATGACAATGTGATAATCTGGGATTTATGAAAAGTTGATAAAATCTGAAATTGCATTGTGGGTGTTGAGAACTAGTAAAATATAGGGTTTACAACAAACTCTAGTAGAATCTAGTCATGTTGTTACTTTGAATTGAGTTGTGATTGGTTTTTATTGTTAAATCTTATGTATGAAATCTAGGGGTTTGCACAAAATCATAGTAGGAAGTATAGCATATGAATTCTAAAGTTGTTAGATGCATTTTAGATCTATATTTGTTTGGATTTCTTCTAGGGTTTGCAATAGTTTTTAGTAGGGTATTTCATACCTTTGGAAGAAAGATTGAAACCCCATATGTAATGAAGGTTGTTATGAAATGCTCAAAGTCTCGATGATATAGTGTAGGGTTTATGACAAAAACCCTAGCAAGAAGTTGAAAAGTACGTGTCTCTTGTTTGTAACTAAGTTTGGGTATTTAATGTCTAAAGTTGAATACTTCCATTATATGATATGGTTAACTTCATGCTTCTATAGATTTGGTTGTACTTGCTATCTAAATAGTGCAGGTACATAATCTTCAAGATGGTGAAGATGCTCGTAAAGTAAAAACATGATGAATCAAGTAATAATGGTCATGATAACTTTGATGAGAAGGATGGAAGCCATACAATATTCTCCAATGTCATAGAAATAAGTTGAGCCCCCTATGTTAAAAGGGAGCTTGGATGAAAATAATCTCCCTAAGTTAAGAGGGAGCTTGAATGAAAGGAATCTCCCTAAGTTAAAAGGGATCTTGGATGAAAGGAATCTCCCTAAGTTGAGAGGGAGGGCCTATAATAGTCATATTGAACACCTTGAAAGAAGAAAATTGGAGAATTTATTTTGAGGCACTGCTGAAATGAGAAAATCTGGATCTATGTGTAGATAGTTGCTGCATGTGAAGTAGGAATGGAAAATATATGATTAAGGAATCTTTATTCAAGATTCATTTGGAAGTCCTACAATGATAAACTGAGAAGCAACATCAGTTTTTGGAAGACCCCAGAGGTTTGTATTCATTTATGTACATTTGAAATCTTGTTACTGATTAGGGTTGTGTTTGTATAGGTAAATCTCTCTGAGGTTTAATAGCATGCACGTTACACAAGAGATATTTGTTACCAATCTGTTTGATCTGGGGGATTCATTACCGATTGGAATAATCAAGAGCGTTGAGGCTTTGTGTGTAAGGCACATTGCCTGGGAGGACGTCTGGTCGACACTTTGTATTGATGTGTAGTTCCCGAAGTAGGAAGGTTGGCGTTGGTCATGGAGCTCTGACCTCAGATATGCACCTAGATACTTGGGTTGATGGTTATCAAGTAAGTCTGATGGTACCTAGAGAGGCCGAAAGATTTAGTCCATCTTAGTCCCACCTGGATAGATTTCCTTGGTTAGGAATCTAGTCCATGACATTTTGGTGTCTAAATTGTTAGAGGACCTTGGATAGATTTCCCTGGTCAGGAATCTATTCCATGGCATTGCAGTGCTTAAATTCTTCATTTTTCATGTGAGATCTTCCTTGTACTTGTGAATACTTCCCTAGTTAAGAGTGAGTGTTGAAATATGTAACTAGGTTCGATCTTCATAAATTTATTAGAGTCACAATAAAATGTATTTATCAAAAGAATGAAGAAAATATTATTATTATTATGACTTATTAAAGCATGGGTTTCATGCTTGGGTCATCTTGTTTTAGGTCAAAGTCCCCATTGAGGAATTCTGAGATTTATTCTAAGTCATTAGAGTCATTTTCCATTAAAAGAGACCCTTCTCGGGCTTTTGAATCATGTAAAAATAATTATTTTTGAGTCAAAAATGAATTTTGTCACCTCCACACTAAGACAGACTCAATAAGATTAAGTCGACCTCAAGAAAGGTATTTTGATCTCACTGGAAGGGTATATATACAAGGCAGTTTCAATTCATTTGGAGCAATTCACTCTCTCTCACATAGTTTGATATCCTGAAGCTGGAAGATGGGAAGTGCGTTGGAAAAGAGTTAGAAGGAGGTTGGAAAGGAGTGTGAGAATTTGGAGGAAGAAAGAATACATCAAGATCGAAATTTTGGGCCATCTATCTCTCACTTATGAGGAGTACCTGAGATTGAAGTCGTCTTTGTCTAGTCAAAGTTGCTGCTACTACTGCTACTAGGTCAAAGCTGCTACTGCAAGTTGATGCTGCTAGGTCAAAGTTGCTTTTTAAGGGTTATCATCTGCAAGAAGGATTAAGGGCTGATTCGGTGTGGAGGAAGTCTTTGTCTAGGTCAAGAGTCCTGGATTATCTCAAGAAACTATTGAAGGAAGGATTGTTGACTCTGTTTTCCTCTAGATAGGGGTTTTTTCCCTAGTTGTCCGCCTACATCTATTGTCCTTGCGCTACTGTTTTTGCTATTGCTTGATGAACTAGAAGATAAAAGAAGAACAAAAAGATAAAATTAATCACAAGTAATTATCTATATAAGAAAATATTTCCACCTTTCTGATTTTCTAACAATTTGTGCAATGGGACTTCAGTCAAACTCAATGATCATCCAGTTAACTAATCAATCAACCCAAAATATCTAGTACATGCATAGAGTTAAAGTTCCCCAGATGTGGTGGAGATTCCAAGGTAGTGTAACATCATTTGTAGGCTATTATTGAGTGTACAGGTGTTGCATGCGGTCAGATGATCAACCTTGGGAATTGCGGAATCCATTTTGGAGAAATTCCTAAATAATAGGGGCATAATTTCTCAAGGAATTGCACAAGGAAATAGGGGCTCAAGCAAAGGCATAATTTGACTAAGTTTGGGTCAGATCTTCTCAGTGAGTAGAGAGATAGGTTATTCACTTGCAGTTTTTTCTTAGTTGAGCAAAGAAATTTTAAAACATCTATATTCATCATATTAATGCATGTAGGAAAAGGCGTTTTTATCAGATTTCTTTCCCTGGGAAAATACTATGTGCATGTGTGTTATTTCTCATTGCATGTTTGTGATTGATGTTCTAAAATGTGAATTGAATTTCACAGAGTAGTAGAGTAGGTTTGTGTCTTGTGATTTTGGTATACACCATAATTTTTTACATGCTATAAGAGCAGGATTCACATTAGAGCAGGAATTTTGAAGTTGTTTCTCAGGAGGTTCACATTTGCAGTTCAGTGTAGCAAGATCTCTTTAGAGTTGGGAAGATGGCCTTCAACAAGTTGAGGCTAGAGTATGCCTTGGAAGGAAACTCTAATTTCATCTCATGGAAGGATCGCATGGGGGTGGTATTGAATGACAATGAATTGCTAGAATACATTAAGAGATATGTTGCAAAACCAACGGATAATGATGCCTAGAACCTTGCTCAGTGGAATCAATATGTAGCCAAGGCGAGGATAATAATATTGGAGGGAGTACGAACCAAATTGGCACCAATATCCATGGGAAAGAAACTCCTTATGAAACGTGGCAAGCACTAACAAATCTGTTCCAGCATAGTAGTGACCATAGGAAGCTAGCGCTAAAGGATAAAATTCAAAATATTAAGATGCAGAAGAATGACACTATCTCGCAATATCTGAGTAGTTTCACACAAGTTCGTGATGAGCTTGCAGTAGTTGGTGTTACTGTTTCAGATGATGATTTGGTAAGCCTAGCCCTTCTAGGCCTTCCCAAGAGGTGGCATAACTACTAAGATTCGATGAATGGGAGGGAGAAATTACTAAATTGGGAACAATTATGGTATGATTTGGTACAGGAGGAAATAAGGCGGAATACTAGAGATCTGAATTCATCCAAGGGCGAGGATGCATTGGTTGGAAAGGGAAAGAAGGGAAAAGGGAAGGAATCTCAAACAAAACTAGAATCCATCCAAGGAGGCAAGAAGAAATATTTTACCAAAATTAAATGCTTCCATTGTTATGAATTTAGGCAGTATGCTACGAAGTGTCCACACAAAAAGGAAATCAAGAAGGCCTTAGGAGGAGAAGCAAGTGAAGCTTTGACTTCATAGTTCGAGCTTGACTCTACCCTTATCGTATGCATGTCCAATATAGTGATGGGGAGCGTGTGGTACTTGGACTCAGGTGCATCACTCAACATGACAAGGTGTAAAGTATTTTTCATTGACCTAGAGGAGAAGGATCTCCAGATGCACATCGAGTTGGGGGATGACAAAAGGTATAATGCGACCAAGATTGGCACAATCACCTTTCAGAGGTAGTCAAGCTCCCCTCTCATACTCAAGGATGTCATGTTCGTTCCAAGCCTAAAGAAAAATCTCATCTCTGTTGCAGTTTTGTAAGACCGTGGTTATGATGTGATTTGCAACAAATGAAAATCATTCCTAGGACACATAGCCACAAGATAGGTGAAGTAGATTGGGGTTCATGTGAAGAACGTGTATAAGCTAGATGTGGAAGACTATGTTGCATTAAGCACTAAGTTGGAGAAAGTTTAGGGCCACGATGTTGGTGAAATTTGGCACAAAATACTTGGCCATTTGCATCATGGCACCTTGAATATTATGCAATAAATAACCACTGGCCTTCCCAAAGGAGCACTTGAGCAACAAGATGTATGCAAAGGATGTACTTTGGGGAAGTACAAAAAATCAACATTCCATGATCGGGACAACAAAGCTCATGAAATCCTAGAAAGGATCCACTATGAATGTGGACCCTTCTCGATAGCCTCCACTTCCAGACACAAATATTTTGTCATTTTTATTAATGAAACAGAAGTGTTGGACCTTCTTTATGCAGAAGAAAGATGAGACATTCTTCAAGTTCATAGAATTCAAGGCATTGGTTGAGAAAGAAACCAACAAGAAGGTGAAGAATCTCAGGAGCGATAATGGAGGTGAGTACATGTTTAATGAATTTAATTTTATTTTTTTGCGAAAGAAGGCTTTCGAAGAGAGTTGAAAACACCTCACAAACCACACTAGAATGGGGTAGCTGAGAGAAATAACCATAGAGTTGTGGGAGTAGCGAGGGCGACGTTACATGACCAAGGCCTACCTCTGCATTTGTGGGCTGAGGCATGAAACACAAAAATCTATTTGCAAAACTAGAGTCCTCATTGGATTCTGGGAATGATTAAGCTGGAGGAGACTTTCTTGAGGAGAAAGCCAGATGTGTCACACTTCAGGATCTTTGGAGTCTCTGTTTACTGCCATGTCTTCAAAGAATCAAGGAAGAAGCTCGAGCTAAAAAAAAATTGGGGGTATTTGTGGGTTACATAGAAACTCCCCACAACTACCGTGTGTACTTTACATCCACCAGGATGACAATTGTGCGAAGGGATGTAAATTTTTATGATGAGAAAGTGATGCGGTGCTCTCTTGAGGGGGAGATTCAGATTCCTTTAGCTCCAAAGAAGGAGCCTCAAAAATTTGTGGAGTAGCAACAAGTTGAGGAGCAGAGAGTGGAGACATACACTCAAGCAGAACCATTTAGAGAAGGCATGAAAAGGACCAGAGAAGATGATATACTTGTGCAGGATGCGAGGGAGAATGTGGGAGCTCCTTCAAATTTTCACAAATAGAGAAGGTCACCTGATCGATATATTAGCTACATGGATCTAATGATTAAGATTGTAGAGATTGAGCCATCCTCTTTTGAGGAAGAAGTAGAGAAACTTGTATGAGTTGATGCAATGGTGGAGGAATACAAATCCATTGTAAAGAACAATATTTAGGAAGTGATCCCAAGACTAGTAGATAAATGAGTAGTGGCTTTAGGAAGGATCTTCAAGGTTAGGCATGCAACATATGGAAGCATAAAGAATTATAAGGCTAGATTTGTGGCCAAGGGGTACTCTCAAGTTGAGGGAGTTGACTATGAGGGGAACTTTGCTGCAGTAGCAAGGTACTCACCCATTAGATCAATTATTGCTTTGGCTGCACAATTGGGGTGGAAGATCCACCAAATGGATATAAAAACAACATTCCTCAATGGAGTTATTGAGGAGGAGGTGTACATAGAGCAACTAAAATGTTTTGAGACATTTGATCGGGAGTCTCATGTGTGCAAAATCAAGCGAGCATTGTACGATCTCAAACAAGCACCCCGTGCTTGGTACACCAAGATCAATAACTATATCACTCGTTGTGGGTTCACCAAAAGTGAAGCGAATGCAAACCTCTGTCACATATTGATAGAAGGTAAATTGCTTATTATTTTCTTATATGTTGATGATTTGACTTTAACTGGTGATGAGAAGCTGATCAGATCTTGCAAGGAGGAACTTGCAAGGGAATTTGAAATGAAGGACATGTGCCTCATGCACTACTTACTCGGGTTGGAAGTATGGCAAGGCGGTGGGGAAATGTTTGTCTCTCAAGGTAATTATGAAAATGAGATACTACAAATTTTTTTCATGGAGAGTTGAAAACCCATGGAGACACCTTTAGTGACCAACTGGAGGAAGGAGGATGCCACTTCAGGTGAGGAAGAGGATGCTACCATTTAGTGACAACTACCGGGTTCACTGGTCTACCTTGTGAACACACGACCATATATGTGTTATGTAGTCGAATAACTGAGCCAAGCTACGGTTAGGCCGACCAAATTATTTTGGAAGGCAACTAAGAATGTTTTACGGTACCTCAGAGGCACTACCTAGTTTGGACTGTGGTACAGACGGACAGAGGGAGTGAAGTTGTGTGGCTTCACAGATGTAGATTGGGTGGGAGTCCATTAGACCAAAATAGTACATCAGGTGGAATTTTCAGTGTTGGGTTTGCAACTATTTCCTGGTACAACAGGAAGCAAAGATATGTGGTGCTAAGTTTGACAAAAGCAGGATACATGGCTGAAAGTCAAGCAACATGTGAGGTGATCTAGATGAGAAATATACTTGTGGGACTGTTTGGTCAGATAATGGATCCAAATATGACCTATTGTGATAATCAGAGTTGCATTAATATTTCTTGGAATATTGTATTTCATGATTGATCCAATCATATAGATATTTGGTATCACCATCTATGAGACTGTGTGCAGATGCAGATAATGTTGCTACAATACATTTTGACAAAGGAACAAGATGCTGACATTTTGACAAAGGCCTTATCAAGAGGGAAGTTTGAGTTCCACAGATGGAAGATAAGGGTGGTTGGTAATCCCTTTATTGCTGAGAGGGAGTGTTGAAAAATGCATCCAGAAATTATCAATTTGATTTTGCCTTGATTCAATTGAGAAAATTAAAATTTCCACATCAGGAGACAACTTGTATGCAGTTAACTTGTGTGACATGGCTTGTGTCACCCAATTTAATCATTAAATTAGAGTTGGAGGAGTTCAGTTCATTTAAGCATGTGTGATTGCTAATTTGTAGAAATAAAGGTCATTTATTTCAAGTTGTTTTCAGTTAAACTAGTTCCAACCTTGGAGGAACTAGTGGAAGGTCAATTGTGCAGTAAGACTTCAGTCAAACTCAGTGATCATCTAATTAATTGATCAATCAACCAAAAATAGCTAGTGCATGCAGATAATTCGAGTTCCCCAGTGGTGTTGGAGATTCCAAGGTAGTGTAACATCAGTTGTAGACTAGTCTTGAGTGTATAGGTGTTGCATGCAGTCAGATGATCAACCTTTGGAATTGCACAATCCATTTTGGAGGAATTCCTAGATAATAGGGGCTTAATTTATGAAGGAATTTCACAAGGAAATAAGGGCTGAAGCATAGGCATAAATTGACTAAGTCCATGTCAGAGCTTCTCACTGAGCATAGAGATATGTTATTCACTTGCAAGTTGTGCTCAATTGAGAAAATCAATTGTAAAACATCTCTATTCATCAGATTAATGCAAGTAGGCAAAGGAGTTTTTAGTATATTGCTTTCCCTGGAAAAATATTGTGTGCATGTGTGTTATTTATCATTGCATGTTTGTGATTGATGTTCTAAATTGTGAATTGAATTTCGCAGAGCAGTAGAGTAGGTTTGTGTCTTGTGATTTTGATTAAAACTTCATGAGCAATTGCAAATCTACACCATAATTTCTACAACTCAGTGTGGCCAATTTTTTTTTTCAACAATACCCTTCCACCTTCGATGTAAATAAATATGGAGCACATAATGTTGACAATGGTTGTTCCGGGTATTTTTTTATATTAATTTTTTGAATGTAACATTTTATTTTGTCTTGTTTGTTTAATATAATATTATATTTGTTTATTTACTTATATATATACATACCATGGTAGAAATGATATGTAGTTTAAAATAATTAGGTAAGTACCAAGTTAAATATATGAATGTATATATAGAGACTCTTGTCGACAAGCTAAAGTTATAGGCTGACATCACTATGTATAACATTTGTAAACCAATAAGCCAAAGGAAATTTCAATTCCATGGAATGCTTGTATGGACAATTCATGATGCCCTAGGGCCAACACATTTTTGTGGTTTGTCATGTTCCAATATTGCACTTTAATAGTATATAATTATTTTAAGATATCATGCATATTTTTTAAATAATACCTTTGTATAATTGACATTAATCCATCTCTTGCAGGTCTTCAAGCAAAGGGTAAATATGCATGTCCATTTTGTGGTCCTAATATGAAATCTTGTCATTCAAAAGTTAAGGAAAGAAAGTGTTTGATGAGTACACACACTTCCTCTCTAAGAAGAGGTTGGATTAAAACCAAGAAGAATGACACCTTACATATAGAAGTTGGAATATAACATAAATAATCAAGGTATGCAATTTGTTTATGTATCATATATGTAATGTTTTGAATTTTATTTTTATATAATTCATTTGACTGTATTTTTCTTCATCATGAACGTTGTGAATGTATTAATAATGGGTTTCCATGAGAATTGAAAAGTTATCTTAGCCAAGTCATGAGGTTTCTCTACTATGAGGACCTTAGAATAGTTCATTGTATGTTACAATGCATATCGGGAAGAATGTGACAAAAACGCTATGGAAAATCATAGATGGTAGGAGGGAAAAAGAAAAAATCGTCAAAAATTTACTGAGATTCAGGAAGGAAATCATGCGATGCAAAGTGGGATCTGGTCATATAGTGATGGAGACCTAAATAATGTTCCATGGTTATTAATAGAGAAACAAAGCAATGATGTAAAAGAGGTGATTCAAAGAATTACATTTCCCATAAGTTTTTCTTCAAACATAAATAATATCTTAACAAAGAAAGGTGAATTTGGTGGGCTAAAAAAGACATTATTGACATACCTTCATCAAGGTAATTATTTTGTTATATATATTTCTATATTGGTATACATATTCATAGTTTTTTTTTGTCTATTTTGGATTCAGCAAATAATGATTCGTTTTTATTGTTACAGTATATCCTACCTCCATCTCTCCCAGATTACTTCGACAACAATGTCAAACAACTTATATGTTTTTGTAGAATACACAAGGTAAGTAGTGATTTATATGCAAAGTGTTTTTTCAATTTTTTGTTCAACTTAATGACATGTTTTTTACTTGTAATGTAATATATTATGTTTTTTTGAAACATGTTATTTTCTTACATCATTTGTAGATGGTTTTCATTGAAGTAAATCCATAAAGAAGATATAAAGTATTGGAAGAGAGAAATTCCTTTGCTAATGTGTGAAATGAAAAAGTATCTACCTCTGGCTATTTTTATTGCATAATAACACTACCTCATACACCAAGTTGAGGAGATTTAGTTGTGTGGACCTGTACACACAAGGTCAATATGGATGGTCGAGAGGCACTTGAAATCATTGAAGGCTTTGGTTAGACAAAGAGCACGTCCTGCAGGTTCTATGGTGGAGGGATATATGGTATATCAATCCATAGTGTATATTAGTCAGTATATTCCTAAATTAGCAACAAATATGCATGTGGATCACATTTTGGATGTGAACTTTATCAACAAATTTGAATGGGAGCATCTGTTGGGGAAAGGTAGAATAAGCAAAGTGAGAGGTAATTAAATATTTGTGGAGATTTATAATACATATAACTTTTCATTTTTGTTTATATCATAATTATTTAATTTTTATTCTTTAATAAATTATTAATATTGACCATGGTAACTAAAATTTATTAGTGAATTATGATTTTATGATAAAATTTTTGGTTGAGAGTGGGATGCACTACATATGTACATTGTAAACAATCTTGACTGGATGGAAGTATGGATTGAAATATGTATACAATTTGATGGTATGTTATCGTGGGAAGGGGTGTCTACATTAGTTATATAAGTTAATCATAAAGGAGATACCAATCTTACACAGTGGGAAATTGATTTAGTAAATGGTTTGAAAGATAAACAGGAAAGCATGCATTTTCACCCTGCAATATTTTATTAAGTTATTTTATAAATTATTAATGTGAATGCATGTGTATTTTTTTTCCTTGGATACTTTCCAATTTATATAAATATGTTTATTAATTGAATTTTTTTTTTTTTTTTTTTTAATGTGTTTTGCATATTGCAGTTGAAATACCACAAGGCTATGTGGTACAATGGCCGTAAATTTCGCATCAAAAAGTTAGATGAAAAGAGGAACTTTTGATTTTGGGATAACTACAGTCTTCTAGGTCACTATTGTTTCCTCTAGAAGTGACACACATCCACAAGTCTTTGAAAATTGATAATGTGGGTATTTGGATGACATACTTGATTATGACTTTAAATCCTTAAAATTGGTTCTATTTGATGTCAAATGGTACAAGCTACGAATGAATGAATGTGATCCTGATAGAAATTTTATTCAAAATGATAACAAATTTTCCATGGTTAATACAAGGTCATTTAAGTAAGGACCATATCACTATGTTCTTCCAAGCCAATGCAAATAGGTCTTTTACTTAGATGTTCCAAGTAGATGGTGTTAATCATATGTTGTTAGATATGATACAAGAGGAAGGATGGTAGACTATAATGTAGTGGAAGAAGATGATATTGAAGAAGAAGATGATGTAGAGGAACAATTAATTCACGTGTTAGATGAATACGTTGAAGAAGTTAAAGAAGATGTTAATTGAGACAATGTGATGGATCAATCTGATATTGACATTGTACTATTAAATGAAGGAATTTAAGAAGTCAAACCAAACATAGGAGACAATGTTCCTGATGATGATATAGATGTTGATATGATTGGAAATGATGACATTAATGATAATGTTGATATGGACAATCCTTTCAACATCAATTCTAAATTGGATGATACAAATGATGACTTGGATGAAGAAAAAAATTAATGATATTAAAATGTTGAAATGTATGCGGTATGTGTTTATATGCTTGCAATTTATTTTTTGTCTTTCATTTACCTCTCGTGGGGAGATGGCACCAATTTTCTAGTGCCATGAATTCCATCGTACTCTTGTAGAATCTCGTCCTCCTTGGCTGTCCAGGTCCCATGGTTAAACCCTTGGTTTTTTGAGAGTTGGTATTATGGTTAATGTGTTTTCCTTGATGCCACCTACTTGATAAAGATGTCAACATTGTAATAATGTTATAGATATGACCAACAAATATATTAAAAATACCAAATATGCCCAATAACTTCCAATAATCTCAATACAAATGCAAGAACAAAATACAGAATCTTCAGATCTTTATTAATGTCAAACCCTTGAGGTAGGACAACACCATACAACTACTCCTTAAGGAAGGAGAACACTACATAGGCCATATGCTTGTCAATACAATAATTCTTGACTTGACCTCCCTCAATGAAGAGTCTCTAACCTCTATATAGGCTTGATACATACAATACCACGGGTAGTTAGCATGAGTCTCTCAATACCATGCATATAATATAATGGGCTTATCACATTATTCCTAACTACTTGTGGTCCCTTACATTATGTGGTTTAACAACTTTATTTATTAACTATGGCCCATCACATTATTACATTATTCCCTTAGGTACCTCCCTCTGCACCCTATAATATCCCCCCTAGGTATAATACATTCCACCCCCCTTAAACATGTTTCGTCCCCGAAATATAAGAAGAACAAAAATAATAAGATCTACTTAAAATAGTAGCCCACTGGTACCATGCACGTGCATATAGCCATCTAAGAGAAAGTTGATTACTCGATCTAGTTGATGCCTCACTCGCTTGAGATGGACCTTGTTTATGGACACTTGATCTAGTTGGTACCTCGTTTGCTTGAGATGGAAGTTGGTTTCGACGGTTCCTTTGTGTTGATGTGTTGTGGGTCGATCATCACACCTCTCTATTTGTTGCCCAGGGGTTGTTTTCCTTGTTGCTAATTTGTTTCCACCTTGTTGGTTGTTGCCTTGCTGGGTGATGCAGGTGGTGATATGTTGAAGCTTTAACTGATGGAATATATTTATTTAATTCACCTCCTGATGGAGCCTGAGTGGTATTTGGTACTTGTTGTGGCGCCTGCAGTTGTTGCTTATCTTCCAGTATTACTACCACCACAGACTCCTCATTTGATGTGTCAGTACCTGCAATGTTTTCTACTTTGGCCTCCTTGGACTTTACTTGTTTATTTATGGAAATATCCTGCAATATAATTTTCTTATTTTTATACCAGGGTTTCAGGAATTTCTTTTGCAAATTAATATTGACAGTACCAACGGATTCCATCCAAGGGTATCCCAAAGTAATATCCACATCATCCATATATAAAGCATACAAATTAGAACGAAACACATACTTATCCAGGGAAATCTTCAAATCTTTATAAACTTGCACCTCCTCATTATCAACCTATGTGTGCTCCATTTGTTTTGCTGGGACTTGCAATCTTTTAGCCAAATGATCATTAATAAAATTATGCTTGCAACTAGGATTGATAGACACAATGATCTTCTCTTTCTGAATAGATCCATGAACCTGTAATAAGGAGATACCAGTAGAAAATAACCCCTTATGTTTCTCATTATCCTTTTTTCTAGCATGAGACCATTTGTCCAAAATGACTTTTTCAAATTCTTCATTGGGAAGGCTTACCAACTTCTTTTTGTCAAGTGAGTCCCACCATATGGCAGTCTCATCTCTAAAATTAGCCATGATATCTTTTTCCAAAATTTCAGATATATTGAATTTTCCACTTTTAGGAATTCTTCAATGGTAGGGCCATCATATTTTCCTATAAACTTCCTCTTAGTAGAAGCCATGAAGAAGAATGAGGGTTTTGAAAAAAATTACCTACTTTATGCGGAAAATCTAAAATGGCCACAACTTGGTCACTATGGCGCAAAATCCTTATTATAGCCCATTTTTGGAAATGGAAAAACCATTATGCATCTTCTCATGTGATTGAAATCTTGATCTGGGCACTTTGGAATTCAGATTCCCGCTGCAATTGTCCTGCTGTCACAAAAAATTCTAAAAAAAGAGTTGATTTTAATTTAGTGATATCTCCCTCATACAGACTCCAATTCGATTGATTTTTTTTGAAATTTGGTAATGTTTCAAGAGGAGCACATATATGCAATCTATTTTCTGAAATTCTACACAAAACCTGCAAAAATTTACTAGAGATCCGCCATCCACGAATTGTCTTCAGAAAAATTTTTGCAACATAGTTGGTTTTAAATCAATGATATCTCCTTCATCCAGACTCCGATTTGACTAATTTCTTTTTTGAAATTGGGTAATTTTTTGCAAGGAATCCAGATATGGTATTTTATTTTGCAAAATTTTCACCAAAATTTTCATATCTGATCTGCAAACTCTCCACCCAAAAAATTCATGCAAAAAATGAAAAAAATGCTCTCCCTCTTCACCCAAGAGAGTGCTCTGATTCCACTTGTAATAGATTTGACCTGAAAATATATTAAAAATACCAAATATGCCCAATAAATTCTAATAATACCAATGCAAATGCAAGAACAAAATATAGAATCATCAAATCTTTATTAATATCAAACCCTTGAGGTAGGGCAACACAATATAACTACTCCTTAAGGAAGGAAAACACTCCACAAACCATATGCTTGTCAATACAATAATCCTTGACTTGAACTCCCTCAATGGAGAGTATATAGCCTCTATATAGGCTTTATACATACAATACCATGGGTAATTACCATGAGTCTCTCAATACCATACATCTAATACAATGAGCTTATCACATTATTTCTAAATACTTGTGGTCCCTTACATTATGCGGGTTGACCAATTTATTTATTAACTATGGTCCATCACATTATTACATTATTTCCTTGGGTACCTCCCTCTGTACCCTATAATATCCCCCCTAGGTATACTACAAATAACAAACTATTTATGCAGAGTGATACATATGCTACATGTGATATGGACAAAGGAATGTTAGTTCAGAGATAGATGGATGGTAAAGGTAAAGTTTGAGAAAGTATACGCGGGTCCTAAAAGCAAGGTCTTGTACATACACAGGTATTGTGAAGAAAAGTCACGTACATAATCCGCACCATGGTAATTTGGATACCAGGGGTCACTACCATGGTATTGGCCCATATTAATGGGTGCGACAATGGTTATATGATCCCATCAAAGAATACCAATGAAATTACTAAGGGATTGGCCTAAGGTATAGACTAAGGCTAAACCTATATAAGGATATGGAGATCAAAGTGTTAAGTATGCAAGTTATGGGTTATTAATGTGTAATTAGATCTGAAACAAGGATGCACCAGCGAGCATGGAGATGGCTTAGATCTGATAGATCTTAAATGAATACATAGTGTTTGATCTATTTATGCTTCTAACTAACAATGATAGATCTATGATGATGGCATGAATCTACATATAATGATGTGTGACTGTAACAATGTGTATGCCGAGATTTGACAGATGTTGTGTTATGCAACGAAAGTTTAATTCAGTGATTTCAGATATGTACTCTAGTTTTCCTCTGAATGATCACGTACATATGCAGATCTGCCTTTGCAGGGTTGCGTATAAATTCTGAGAATTTTATTGCATGTTGAGATTTTTATGTGGGTGTTATGCACGGTAGTCACGAACATACGCTGATATGTCTTGTGAAAGTAACATATATATTCTATGGTTTTTGTAGTATGTCTTGTTAATGACATTTGATCAGTTCTAATATATTTATTGTTGTCTGTCGATGATGTCTCTATCATGATAATATCTATTTGATAGTATTGATTGGGTTGAGTTCGTAATGTAATGGAATATTGATTAGTGATGATGCTATAGTGTGGTGATCTGCAATTGGTTCAGTGATTAATTTAGTGCATGATTTCGTGGTTGTTTTAGTATTAAAATGATTTGAGATCTATACATAGGTCTTATACAGAGGAAACATGTACATACGTGGATATGGCTTGTGGAAGTAGCGTATACAACTAGGGTTTGAACTGATGCTTGATGTTTACAGTTGATGATGTCTCTAACATGATGATATGTGTTTAACAATGTTGATTGGGTTGAATTGATTGTGGAATGGAACATTGATTGGTAATGATGCTACAATATGATCCGTGATTAGTTCAATGATTGATTTAGTAATCTGTGATTGATATAGTATATGATTTAATGTTTTATTCAGTGTTACAATGATTCACATTTAGTAAATTGATATCTGTACATGTGTTTTTTATAGAGGAAACATGTACATACACAAGAATGATTTAGAACAACAATTTATACATTTTGAAGTATACTTGATGAGGGTTTGCAATGACAACACTTTATTTCTTTGACGATGAACAATGTATGGTTTGGTATAATGGTTTTGCATTGGTATGATTTGATGGTTTATATATGTTATGGATTGGTTTGATCTTGTCGCAATGGTTGATTTAGCTTCAGTCATTGGTTTAATGGTAATACATTGATTCAGTTGTTTCAATGTTTAGTTTCTGAATAGTTACTTGGTATTGGGCTTAATGTTGGAAGTGGCTTTGGTTTGAAAAAATTATGAAAGGTGGCCTACAGGTTTTATGTTTTGAGTCAGGTGGATCTAGTATGAAATATTATGAAACGTTGTCCACAAGAGGTGCTGAGGGTTGGAGCCTTCAGTAAGGGAGTCAAAGGTTCTTTCTAGTGATAGTTGGTAAATTTGTTCAGGAAGTAGGAGCTCCCTTCTGGTAGGAGCCAGTAAATGAGATCAGGGAGTTAGAGCTCCCTTTCAGTGGGTGCTAGATAACAAGAGAAGGCTGCATCCTTATACAAGTGGGTGCCTGTGTGCTGGTACGAGTATGCTCTAGTAAAAAATGTAATGAAGTTTTCTTAATAATAAAAGAAGAATACAGAGACGACGAAAATGATGATTTTATCCCACATTGGGTTTCCACCTAAAATATTGGTGTTCATGTGTGTTAATAATCTATGTTTCATTTACTTCTCATGTTTTCTGCTTAATGAATGAATAATGAAGTAATGATGCTCTAGTTAAAGATGATCAAATGACAAAATATATGAAAAGTTATTTAACTAGATATACGCTATTTTCCTTCACCAAAATCACGTACATACGCTAGTTGCATGAATGACAATAACGTATAGAAATCAGAATATGAAAAAAAATAATTTACAGTGAATTAAAATATTGATTCACCCCCCCAAACAATATTTTTCCCAACAATTGGAATCAAAGCAGGTCACTCAAGTTAAAGCTTAACCGCTTGAAGTGGATCAGGGATGATGGGAAAGAAGAAAAAGAAGAATGCGGCTCAAAGGAAGAAGTCAATTCAGGAGAGAAGTGAGAGTGATGCATCTAATGTTGTGGCAATATTTGCATTTATCGATCAGGGACAATCTGCAGCAGAAGAACAAGGCAAGTCAGAAACAATGGACAATAAAGGTATGCCTATGCTAAGTAATGATAATTATCAAGAATGGAAAGAAAAGTTGATGTATAATCTAACGGACCTTGATGTTTGACATTTAGTATGAAATGGTTTCACTAAAATTCCCCCATCAGGTGAAGACGTGAAAAAGAATAATAAGGAATTAAGTGACTTCTTTAATAGCATTCCTATTTCAACATTAAAAAGGGTTATGCATTATGCAATTTCAAAGGAAGTATGAAATGATATACATGCAATCCTTGAAGGAAAAAAAAGGAAGATTGTTTATCAGTAGAACCAATAGGTAATCTTGTTTCTAAAGAAAATATTGATGTATCAAAAGATGAGTATGTTATGTCAGATGGAGTTACTGATTCAGAAGAAGACAGGTTAGAGGAAGTCCTTAATATTAGAAGAAAACTTGTTTTTGCTTTGAAAATGATTAAAAATATTAAGGATAAGTTGTAGGCATATGATAACAGGGATCATGTTAAATCAGTAAATGTTGCAGTAGAATCTAAACAATATTGTGAAGGACTTGAAGCTGAGATCGTCTCTCTAAGAGTAGATCTTGAAAATTCAAACAAACAAAATGAAGAGCTACTTCAAGTATTTGAAGAACAAGAGAATGGGATGAAGGAATAGATTATCAAATTAAAGGAGCAATTGAAAGAAGGAAGAAAGGTTGAAGAAGGAATGATGAAACAGTATTTGGAAAAGGAAGAACAATACCAAAGAATGGAGGTTGAGGTAAACATTCTAAAAGGTAAATTAGAAGAAAATGATAAACACTTGAGATTTCAAGATAATACTAAGATTTTGGATAACATTATTAGTAGTCAAAGGTCTCCTTCCATTAAATCTGGTCTTGGTTTTCATGAAACTGTAAAAGGAGAATCTAGTTGAAGTGAACAAAGTTCCTTCTACAGATTAATTACTCCAAAAGACTTGGAATATCAAGATATCCATGAGGATACAAATATTATATTAGATATGAATGAAAAATGAGAATGATTTACAATGAGAATGAGAGGCTTGCTTATATATCAGGCAAGTGTCTCTTCATGAAGGGTCATGTCTCATTTAGACATGCCTCTTCAACCTAATTACTAATTAACTAATAGTTATTTATGCTTATTATCATTTACATTATTTATATATATTTTATTAGTTACATTGCCTTCTTCCTCAAAAAGCTTTGTCCTCAAAGCTTGTCGATGAAAAAGGCTTGATCTTTTTTCGGCTTGAATGAATTTCTCTCTCGGAACAATCATCTTCATTGATACAAGCTGATATGATCTTCTAAGTGACAAACAAAACTGTCGCACTGAGAAGGGATCAGACCATCCCAGATTAATCTTCTGTATAGTATTTTGATCATTGGAATTTTGTAACGACTTGTTAGCATAAGACTGGATTGAGGTTACATCACTATTATCTGGAACATCAGTTTGTTGTTTCGGTTCTGAATGGTTCAGATATGTAGCATGGTTGATTCGTCTATTCTCATGATTCGGATGCCAATATGGGACTTTACTTTCCCTTAATGGTCATGTGGCAATTTTTAGATTTTCTTCTAGCGAAGATGTTGTTGAGTTGGTTATGGAACATTCACCGGGGATGTTCATTGTTTGAACTACAACATCTAAACGTGTCGTTTCTTCAATTGACTTGTCTTCTTGAGTAGTCATATTCACTGGATCGGTATTTGTTCCCTTATTTTCAACTTGAACTGTTGCGACTGTAGATTTTGATACTTCTTCTTGAGTGAATTGTTCTAACTCATCTTTTAATGCCTTCTAATTTTCCTTAAGTTTCTTAATTTGAGTGAGTAGACTTTGATTATGGTTTTTCAGTCGTAAAAGTTCTTTGATTTCTGATTTATCAACCTTATTTTCAACATTTTGAATTTTAAGATTTTCATCTTTTAGATCTCTAATTTGTTCTAATAAGTTTTTATTAAGGTTCTTTAAATGCAAAGTTTCATCTTCTTGTTCTAATAAGTGCTTCTTGAGTTCTTTCTTTGTGACCTTAGTCTTCTTCACTTGCGCCAGTAATTTTTCGACGTGGTCCTTGAGATGAGATATTTCTTCGTCCTTTTCCATTATTTCTTTGTAATGCATATCTACAAGATCTTTCTGTTCGTGTTCTAACGCTTTCTTGTTTTGCTGGATTTTGACTATTTTTCCATTCTCTTGATCTTCTTGCACTTTCTCTTTACACTGGATTACATCATTATGTGGGAGTGATGATGGATGTAGAGAATGGAATAGGGGAATTTTAGTGAAACCATTGCATACTAAATGTCAAACATCAAGGTCCATTAGATTATACATCATCTTTTCTTTCCATTCTTGATAATTATCATTACTTAGCATAAGCATACCAATGAAACGAACAAAGTTCCTTCTACAGATTAATTACTCCAAAAGACTTCGAATATCAAGATATCCATGAGGATACAAATATTATATTAAATATGAATAAGAAATGAGAATGATTTACAATGAGAACGAGATGCTTGCTTATATATCAAGCAAGTGTCTCTTCATGAAGAGTCATGTCTCATTTAGACATGCCTCTTCAACCTAATTACTAATTAACTAATAATTATTTATGCTTATTATCATTTACATTATCTTACATTATTTATATATATTTTATTCGTTACACTAGTTCACATGCTAGTGCAAGGATCTTGAAGGATAACAATACAAAATCTGAAATTCATGTTAAAGAGATAAGAAGTCAACCATATCAACATCCAAGGAAGATGAATTTTCAAAAGAAATCATTTTCTCCCAATAATAGAAACATTAATCGATTCTCTCCTCTGACCAATAATGTTAAATATTTTATATGTCATAATTATGGACATATTGCAGAAAATTGTAGAAACTGATTGTTTCGATCTCAGGCAAATAGCCACTTCACAGGAAGGTCATCAGCTCGCAAGTACTTAGGTTTCTTTAAAGGATATTATTTTTATTGCAATATATTTTTTCACAAAGCTATTGATTGCAATAGAAGGAATATGAAACATACATACTATGATTCCTCTGCTCCATTTTCCGGTCATAAAAGATGTTATGCTTGTAACAAGTTTGGACTTGTAGAAAAAGAATGCAGGAAAAAATCAATGGGTCTTCACAGACAACATGGAAAGCAACCAGATAAGAACATTGTTACCAAAATACCTGAGAAATATGGACCCACCAATATTTCTCATATTAAGCAAAAGGATGAATAACAAATAAGGTGTGGTCTTTCTCTTCGCTCATTTGAAGATGAACATGAATGACACATAGATAGCAGATGCTCTCATCACATGCCTGGAGATAAGGACCAGTTTCAGTCTCTTAATAAAAAAAAATATGGTAAGGTGATTCTTGGAAATAGTGCTTCAACAAAAGTTATGGGAAAAGGTAGAATCAAACTTGAGAAGTATGCAAAAGAAGTTGAAGCATTATTAGTTCAAGAGCTAAAGTAGAATACTCTAAGTGTCGGTCAAATAGCTGACAAAGGACATATAATTGTATTTACATCAACTAAATGAAAATTTATAGATGAAGAAACATGATAGGTTATAGCAAGAGGATATAGAAATCCATACAAATTATATGTTCTAATAGAGAAAAATTCAACTAGAAATAAGAGGTATAGTTCCTCTCCTTCTTCAGATTCAGAGTAAAATAAGATGGTTCCCATTGCAATTTATTTTGCTTAAAGTGTTCTTTTGGTAGTGACTGCAGAAGTAATGTAAAGTACATAACCTCATGAAGAGAAGGTGATCATTATCAGGTCCACAGGATCAATGGTGTATGATCTGTTAGGTCCCTATAATACTAGTGACGCCCCCATTAATATTGTAGTTGTATCCCTTATTAATATTGTTGTGCCCCTATTGTCCCCATATTGTTATTACTGTGCCCTTATATTATTATTGTTAGGTCGGCTTGGTTATATTGTGATCCCTTAGACTCCTATATATAGAAATGAAGTTTTGTCATTTGAATCATCCAAGAATTGTTCATTTATGTAATGTAAAGGAGGTTTCCCCCTCGAAGAGGCTGAATTCTAAGGCTTTCTATCTTTTTGTGAGCTGGTTTCATAACATGATATTAGGGGGAGCTATGCATGCATATCTTGATACTATTTTGATATTCATTTGTTGATGCTTATACTACTGAAATTACATTGATGAAGTAGCAATAAACATGAACATGTATGATATATTTAGGGGGGGTTGTGGTTATGAAAGTTCAACATTTTATTTTCTGTACGCGGATCACATGAAGGACAATCACGTATATATGTAGTTTTTGATCTAGATAGTTGCATATATTTCTTTGTGATGAATAAACAATGGCACATATTTAGAGGGAGCCTCTCATATATTTTTATTAGTTGGTTACTAACTTTATAATTATGATATTGACTTGATGCAAACTATTAATAATGTCCTTACGCTGCATAGGAGTGATGTTGATTCATGATGGTTCATTAGTTGTTATTGTTGTTGTGGTTGTTTGATACATTTACTGATTTATGAGGTGGATATAATATCAGATTTTATGATGTAGATTTGGCACAGGTTCAGGGGGACCATCTGTTATGCTTCTAATAGTGCATTGTTGGCATTATGGTTCCTTGTTGCATGATGGCGTTTTTCGCTTGTTCACTCTTCGCTGAAGTTGATGAGAAGATATATGTCGATAATTAGTTATCAATAAGGCATGGGTTGGATATGATGAACTTATGGTTGATGTTTATATGTTACTTGAGTTGCACTTGATAAAAGGGATGTGTAGGCTATGGTCGTTGTTGGCATTGGTTGACGATTATGAGTTTATGATTCACTCATTGCTTGTTGACATTGATATGCTACTGTCATTATTTCATATGTATGATGCCTATATATTGATCAAGTTTGGTAAAGTTGCTGTTAAAACTTGAAGACATAAGGTTATCTTTGGTTTCACACATGTTGTTGATGCATATGATGATGTATATGCTGCTTTAGGATTGTGGCTCTTTTTATGTGTGAAGAGAGAATGCTGATCTTCATGATATGAGATCAAGGAGATAAGTTAATAACATAGATTGATTACAAAATATTATGCTATGATTGGTTGATGATGATGAGTTCATGATTTACTCACTGTTGTTGGCATCTCTCATTGATGAGAAGATATATACATATTGTTTTCACTATGTCATGGGTTATTAATGATGGATGAATTGCAGATAGTGATATTATGGATGATTACTTGAGTTGCATTTTGGGGAATATGTTTATGGTGTGATAATTCTACTTGATACACTTGATGAAGTATATGCTGCTATTATGAAACCAACTCACAAAAAGATAGAAAAGATAGATCAACGCCTTAGAATTCAGCCTCTTCGAGGGGGCAACCTCCTTTACATTACACAAATGAACAATTATTTGATGATACAAATGACACAACCTCATTTCTATATATAGGAGTCTAAGGGGTCACAATATAACCAAGCCGCCCTAACAATAATAATATAAAGGCACAAAAATAACAATAGTGGGATTCTATGGGGCACAATAATAACAATAAGGGATACAATGACAATAGTAATGGGGGAATCACTAGTATTATAGGGACCTAACATGCCCCTCTCCTTCAAAAAAGTGTTGTCCTCAATGCTTGAGTAGTTCTGGATGCTTCTGTATAAAATTATCATCCTCCCATGTGGAATCTTCAACGGGTAAGTTCTTCCACTCGATGAGATACTCTGAAATTGATCGATTTCGTAACTGTCGAGTTCTTGTTTCTTTGACTACTTCAGGTTCCAATATAATTTTTCCTTCCTCATCAAGTTCTGGAAATATTGTTTGAACTGGAATCTTGTCACCTATAACCTTCTTTAAGCATGAAACATGGAAAATTGGGTGCACTCGAGATGATGCAGGAAGCTCCAATTTGTATGCCATAGTACTTATCCTTTGCAACACCTTGTACAAACCATAATACTTTGGTGATAATTTATTATCCTTCTTAGCTTGCTTGAGGGACATTTTTTTATATGGTTGTAGTTGTAGGAATACCCAATCACCTACATCAAAACTTCTTTCGTTGTGATGTTGATCTGCCTGCTGTTTCATTCTATTCTGCGCCAAGGTGAGGTTATCCTTTAAGAGTTGGAGAACTTGTTGTTGATGATCGATGTGATCTTCCACTGCTTGAACCTTAGAATTTCTCTTAAATATGATGTGATGGATGGTGGATGATATCCATAAAGTTCCATAAATGGGGTCATTTTTGTTGCAGTATGGAAGGAAGTGTTATACCACCATTCAGCCAGAGGCAACCATTTGACCCATTGTGTCTATTTATCAGATACAAAGCAACGAATATATCCTTCCAAAAATTTGTTTACTTTCTCAGTTTGCCCATCAGATTGAGGATGATAAGATGAGCTATGAGCTAATTGAGTACCAAGACAAGAAAATAATTTTGTCCAAAAATTTCCAGTGAAAATGGGATGTCTGTCGCTTTCAATAATCTTTGTGTTTCCATGTAGCTTTTGAATTGTTTCCATAAATGCAGTAGAAACTGTACTCGCTTTAAGTGGAAGAGATAATGCACAAAAGTGTGCAAACTTGGTAAGTATGTCAACTACCACCATGATAACACTCTTTCCTTCGGACTTGGTTAAACCTATGATAAAATCCATTGAAACCTCCTCCCAACGTTGGCTTGGAATCGATAAAGGTTGTAATAGTCCTGGGGTCTTAATTGTTTCAACTTTATTTTGTTGGCAAACTAAACATTTCATCACAAACTTTTGAATATTTGATTTAAGGCCATCCCAAAAATAATCCTTCTTAACACTGTGGTAGGTTTTTAGAAATCCTGAGTGCCCTCCTAAGGGAGAGGTGTGCAATTCCCTAAGAATCTTTTGTTTGAGTTTGGAATTATTGCATAGGTATAACCAATCCTTGTACCATAACAAATCATTTTTCCAGCTAAATGTATCAGATGTACTGGGATCTTGTTGTATATTTTAAATGAGTGCCTACACTTCCTCATCATTCTTACATTCATCCCTTGCTTCGTTTATCCAATCTGGTTGGATAATAGAAATAGCGCAAAGAAATGCTTCCACATCCTCATCCTTTCTTGAGAGTGCATCTGCCACAACATTTTGCTTCCCTTTTTTGTAGATGATTTCAAAGTCATGGAACAACATCTTTGCGACCCATTTTTTCCACTCTTCTGAAGATAATATTTGTTCTAAAAAGTATTTAAGACTATCATGATTTTATTTTACCTTGAAGTGTCTTCCCATTAGGTAGGTTCACCATTTCTTAAGTTCATGTAGTATTGCCAGCATTTCCTTCTCATAAATAGCTTTGTGTAAATACTTTCCTTTGATTGGACGACTTTCAAAAGCAATGGGTCTTTCTTCTTGCATTAAAACAACACCAATTCCATTTACTGAGGCATCACATTCCACAATAAAGATTTTTGTGAAGTTCGGTGTAGCTAAGACTGGTGCTTGGCACATTGCCTCTTTAAGATGTTCAAAGGCCTTTGTTGCTTCTAGAGTCCATGAGAATGCATTTTTCTTCAATAATGTTGTTAGAGGTGCTGCTATTCTCCCATAGTTCTTAACAAAGTTGCGATAATACCCTGTCAACCCGAGAAATCCTCGTAGATGCTTTATGGATGTGGGGATTTTCCATTCCTTAATTGTTTTAATTTTGCTAGGGTCTACCTTAACACCTTCACAAGATACAATATGACCCAAATATTCCACCTCTTGTACTCCGAAGAAACATTTGGAGATTTTTGCATATAATTGTTTCTCATCCAATAGTTTGAGCAC
The DNA here is from genome assembly GCA_031772625.1 of Pinus tabuliformis. Taxonomy (NCBI): domain Eukaryota; kingdom Viridiplantae; phylum Streptophyta; class Pinopsida; order Pinales; family Pinaceae; genus Pinus; species Pinus tabuliformis. The sequence goes on along the minus strand of CM062812.1, from coordinate 920,556,715 downwards.
CATGTCAACATGTTGGACATGATCCTTCCAAGACTTGTTGTAGATTAGTATATCATCAAAAAATACTAACACACATTTTCTAAGGAAGGGTTTGAAAATGGAATTCATCAAACCTTGAAATGTAGAAGGTGCATTAGTAAGGCCAAAAGGCATGACCAAAAATTCATAATGACCCTCATGAGTTCTAAATGCTATTTTTGGAATGTCTTCGGTCTTCATTCTGATTTGATGATATCTTGAATGAAGATCCAACTTGGTGAAGTAAATTGATCCATGCAATTCATCCAATAATTCATCAATGATAGGAATGGGAAATTTATCTTTAATAGTGAGCTTGTTGAGCTCCCTATAATATGGACACATGCACCAATGCACCATGATCCATCCTTCTTGTGAATCAATACTACTGGAGAAGAGAAAGAACTTTGACTAGGTTGAATTATACTAGCCTCTAGCATTTCTCCAACCATACGTTCAATTTCATTCTTTTGGACATAAGGATATTTGTAAGGCTTGATGTTTGGAGGAACACTTCCTAGAATCAAATTGATAGCATGATCATGATCACGAATAGGTGGGAGGCCTTTTGGAATATCAAATACCTTGGAATGATTGTCCAAGACTTTATGGAGATTGGGAGAAATGGATGGTTTTGATTTGGGAACCTCTAGTGAACATAATTGTGCAATTATGTCTCATTGTTCATTCTTTAGAAGCTTTTTCATTCCGTTAGAGCTGATTATCTTTCCTGGTTTCCCTGCTATACCCCTTAATTCAACTTCCTTTCCTTCTGCAGAGAATTTCATGAAAAGTTCTTGAAAATTAAAAGCTATTGTACCCAAGGATTGTAGCCATTGGACTCCTAGTACAACATCAGCACCACCCATTGGAATGGAAAGCACTGGGCTATTCAATACATATTCTCCCATGGATAGCTTGTTATTATGGCACTTTCCTGAGCAATTTATGGTTCCTCCACTTGCAACCATCACTTGACACTCTGGTGCTGGATATAGGAAGCAATTCAATTCTGTGGCTATCTTACAATGAATATAATTATGGGTACTTCCTGAATCAATCGACACTATTACCTTTTTCTTCTTGATATGCCCTTCTATCTTGATTCCAGCCAATGCATTACAAGATATGGTTGGATTCATTTCTTCTTTTTCTAGGGTTTGTTCCTGGTGTATATAATCTTCTTTTGACATTTCTTGTTCCTTTTCTTCATCCTCTTCACAATCTATGTAAAATAATTTCTTCTCAACACACTTATGACCTTTAGTGTATTTTCTATCACAACTGTAAAAAAGCCCTTTTTCTCTTTTTTCTTCCAATTGTTGTGGTTTCAACCTTATAGGTTGTGGATGGCTAGGGTCAGCAACACTTCCATCTTTATGATTGTGAGTGGTAAGCTTCCTTGTTGCCATAATTTTTCTTTCCATTTTTCTTGCCAACCTGAATGCCTTCTCCAATGAATCTGGTTCCCAAAGGCAAACCTCATGTTGGATGTTATCTTTTAAAGTCCCTATGAACACATCAATCCTATGCTCCTCCGAATATCTTGTACCCTTATATTCAATTTTTGGAAGTCCTCAATGTGATCCATCATTGAACCCTTTTGTTTGAGATTTATCAATTGGCTAAAAAAAGGGTTGCTTTTTGTATCCTCATAATGTGCTATCATTTCATCCGTAAAAATAGCCCAAGTGACAATTTTTTTACGAGAGCAAAGCCATTGATACCATACAAACTGATTTGGTTCCAAATATAAAGTTGCAATGTGTACCTTTTGTGTGTTTTGCACATTATGGAGATCGAAAAATTGCTCCATTTGTAGTATCCATGTTCCGAGATCCTTGCCATCAAACTTCCTCATATCGCTCTTTGGAACATGGTGGTTCTTCGATCCAACGTTAGAGTCTATGAAATCATGATTAACATTTATTTTGTTCTCATCATGAGTTCCCTTTACTACCCTTTCGCCATTAGTAAACATTTCTTGTAGAAACTTTGTCAAATCTGTCTTCAAATCTTCCATGTTTGTCTTCAAATTTGTCTTCAAATCTTCCATATTAGCTTCCACGTCATCCATCTTAGCTTCCACATTGTCCATCTTAGCTTCCACATCATTCATCTTAGCTTCTACACCTTTCTTTAAACCATCCATCTTAGCTTCCACGTCTTTTTTAAACCATCCATATTAGCTTCCATGCCATACATATTAGCTTCTACGTCTTTCTTTAAACCATCAATCTTAGATTCTGTTACTTTTTGTGCGAGTGACATTTGTTGCACTTGGTCTCATAATTTTGATATATCATGTTGCATTTCTTCCTCTTCTTCATGAGTCATGCTAGAGCTTTCAGGTTGCTTACTAGGTGTTTACATTTTCTTTCTTCGGGGCATCAATTAACGATAATAATGCTTCACTATGCCCTTTGAATTCCTTCAAACTAATTTTTCAAACCAAGCTTATGCAAAAATTAAAAAAAAACTACAGACATTTTTTTTTTCACTTTGTAGGAGCTTGATATTGAATCTAATGTATTTCTGTAATTTTGGATCTTCAAGGTTTGAAATTCCTTCCCGCGGTAACCCTTTGAGTAATATTTCTAACTCTGCAAGTCTGATCAAGATTGGATTCTCTAGTGAAGAGTTATGCCAATTCTCCCACGATGACCTGAGTATAGACTTTTTCAGTAGAGTGAATTTGTACGACGTTCTACGGGTCATTGTTTCAACCTTAGGTTCTGGAAATGGTACCCAAAAAACTACAGTCCATCGTCTTTCTGTAACTTCTTACGAAAATTCAATCTGATGCTTAGAGAGAAAGTTATGATGATTTTTCCAAGGTGACTTGTTTGGAATGTAATTCCGGGGTCTACCAAAACCCTAACTTCCTCAGATTATATCTCTGCAACTATAGTGAGATAGGATTTGAAATTTAGAGCCGAGATTCAAACCGATGTCTTCTCAAATGGGTTTCTTTTTTTAGCTTCTGAAACTTTGTAGAGAAAGCGTTATAGCGAACATTCCCTATTTTAGATGAAATTCTGGAGCTTGCAAAAACCCTAACTTCCTCAGATCATATATTCAAAAATATAGCGAGACAAGATATGAAATTCAGATCCAAGGTTCAGAAAGATTTCATCTCAAATGGGTTTTGTTTTTTTGCTTCTGAAACATCGCATAAAAAAAGTTATAGTGAAAATTCCATGATGACCTATTTGGAGTAGCGAAACCCTAGAATCCAAAGCTCTGATACCAAATATTATGAAACCAGCTCACAAAAAGATAGAAAAGATAGATCAATGCCTTAGAATTCAACCTCTTCGAGGGGGAAACCTACTTTACATTACATAAATGAACAATTCTTTGATGATACAAATGTCAAAACCTCCTTTCTATATATAGGAGTTTAAGGGGTCACAATATAACCAAGCTGACCTAACAATAATAATATAAAGACACAAAAATAATAATAGTGGGATTCTATGGGGCACAATAATAACAATAAGGGATACAATGAAAATGGTAATGGGGGAATCACTAGTATTATAGGGACCTAACAACTACGGTCATTATTGATGTTGAAGGTTCTCTTGGTATTTGATGGATGCATGGAGATAATATGATGGCATTGTGATTCAAAAGATTGATGTTTCTACCTATGGATTATAACTCTTCCTATATGTGGAAAAATCATGTTACATGAAGTATTGATATGTTGTTGCTACAACTGCTTGATGAAGCTTGGAAACACTGCACATTTGGTCACATATAGATGAATACAGTCTCCTACCTTATGATGATGAGGATGCTGATATTGTTGTCTATGTTGTTGTGATTAGATGTTCATGTTGCAGGTTCCTATATGGTGTATGATGGTTGCTGATGACTATCATGGTCTTTCTACCTCACTATTGAGGTCCCTGGTTTTGGTTATAAATGTCATATATGTTTATTGATGTAAAGGTCATGTAAATACCCATGTTGTAAATAATTCTAAAATTCAGTCATATATGAGTTATTGGGGTCAAGTAATTTATGTATGTAATCCCATTATTTTGGGAAATTGCTGTAATGTTGGTTCAAATATGTAACCCCACTATGTTGGGTAGTTGATGTAATCATGGAGTCATTGGTCATAGGAAAGGTCATATTTGTTTGAGTCATCAATCCTTGTATATATTCATATAGTTCAACATATTCTCAAGGGAACATGGTCAACATGGAATTTTCATATTCAATAGATCAGACCTACAACGATCCTCTCTACAAAGGGGGAGAGAAGCCTTCATTAGACATTGGTCAGCCCTTTGCCCTTGATGTCATAGGGGGAGAGAATCTTGGTGTTTGGAGAATTATGCTTGGAGAATATTGGTAAGAAGTCTTGGTATTTGCACATGTGTTTGCAGGTGTTTACAGGTGGTGACCAAACACCAAAGTGGTTGTCATCAAGTCCAAAGGGGGAGATTGTTGGAATTATGGCTAATGTTTTGTCCTTGATGGAAACCTACTTGATAAATATGTCAACATTGTGATAACATGTTGTTTATGCAGAGTGATATAGATACTAATGATCCAGGTCCAGGTGTGACAAAGGACCCTTCCAAGACCTTTTACTTTCGTGATGTGTTAAATTGAATTTTTAAAAGAACATAAATGAATACATCTGCATGCTCTGAAGAAGAGGAACATGACAATCATCAACACATGAAAACATAAGCTATTGATAACGGAGTTCGTCCAGGAGGGACTACGTCTTCGGGCCTCTGTGTCAAAATGGTGTATGCCGCTGCATTAAGTGCTGTTGATAGTGATGATGTACATAAGAGATGATGTCGTTATCATAAAAGGAAAATTCCCTCATGCAGGAGTGGCTCTAAGAGATGTTCTGCTACAGAAACTCTCAATCAAAAGGACTCCTATCAGTATGACACAAACTCATGCATGATGATAATGAGCATCCCGCCAACATGGCATAAAAGGGATCTCAATGCAAACATGCATGACGACAACATGAGAATCCCATCAACATAATGACAAAGGGATCTCGAATAAAACATGATGAATCATGACAACAAGTACATCTCACAAATGATTCCACATCACATCAAACAGGAATCATGACAACAAGTAAGAAACAAGATCCCGCATCAAACATCAAACAGGGATCTGTCCAACACAATGCATAGCAAAAAAAGTACATGAACACATTGCATATAACTCACATCCTGGGGCCATCTGAAGAAAAGGATGTCAAGCTGCTGAAGCTGGTCGCACGTCGAATCTCATGGAATGACTTCTCGCATGCTGAACGCTGAGGCCTGCACTCCACTTAGAAAAGTGGCCAAAAAATGAAATGAGAAAATGGAAAATTTGAACGCACCATGAGATTTTTGGTGTCAAATAGTGCAAAATTGACTGTCAAATTTCTGAATTCTTAGAAAGTGAGAATCTGGGGCTAAAGAAATATTTTAGATTCCCCTTAGATTCCTTAAATATTCCCTCATTCTTGTCCTCTGCAAATCAGTTGCTCAGATCAGGAAACTGATTGTGTCATCGGGTTCGTGTCGCTGAGAGGTGTAAGATCGACATAAATTTTTTCTAATTTGGACACTACAAAAATTTCACCCTCCTGGAAATTTTGCTAAGTCATTGTTCCACCTGCATCAAAAATTAATTAAAATAATATTGCCTTGAATTTCGTGCCGCTCCTGGTTCCTCCATCCCCGGGCGCACTGACAAAATGAAAGTTAATATAAAATTTTCGGGCGGACTTTACCATGTGGTTCGGTTGGTGCAATGGTTAATTTGGAAATTTGTTGAGGAGGGGTCGGGGGATCAAATCCCGCCCCTCCCCATTTAACCTATGATTAATGTCATAATTCATTTTTGGGAGGTGGGTCAGCTGGTACAGGTGGCTCGCTCCCCCCCAAATCCACTGGCTCTTTGTTTTATGTGGGTGAGGTGGAGGGGCAGCGAGGCTGACAGCCCGCGCCCCCCACTAATGGAGTGCTCCCGTTGTGTGGTTCCTGAGGTGGCGGGGTCATGGCCGCCCACCCCATGTTGTGTTTGTTTGATGGTTGGGAAGTTTCGGGGGCGGCGAGGTCATGGCCGCTCGCCCCATATATATATATATATATATATATATATATATATATATATATATATATATATATATATATTTTATATATTAATACATGGGATATGAGGGGTGGCAGGGTTGGTGGCCCACCACCCCATATATATATATATATATATATATATATATTTTTTTGTTTCATTTTAAACAAACTTATTCATTTTTGAAAATTCTAAAAATGAACGAAGGAGACAAATTTAATAGGCCACAAATTCACCCAGAATCTGGCCCAGCTTGGCCAGAATCCGGTGGCCGGATTTTTTCCAAATTGCTGCCTCTTGAAGCCTGCCTAGTTAGCGAAAGTCAACTGAACTTTAACTACTTCTAACTTTCGCATACGGACTCGGTTTGACAAATCGTGCACACCACCGCGATCAGAACGTCGAGATCTACAACGAGATCTACACTCTGGTCCTGGTTCAAAATCATTTTGATCGCTTTTATTTTCGAGCTTTCATAAGCCCTATTTGTCTTGTGTGTCCCTGGAGCCACCTGGATCACTGTAGGTGATATGGACAAGGGAATGTCAGTTTAGAGATAAATGGACGGTAAAGGTAAAGTTTGAGAAAGTATAGGCGGGTCCTGAGAAGAAAGGTCGCGTACATATGTAGGTATTGTGAATAAAAGTTGCGTAGAGAATCCGAACCAAGGTAATTTGGATACCAGGGGTCATTACCATGGTATTGGCCCATAGTAATTGGTGCGACAACAGTTATTTGATCCCGTCAAAGAATAACAACGACATTACTAAGGGATTGATCTAAGGTATTAGCTAAGGCTAAATCTATATAAGGAGATGGATATCAAAGTGTTGAGTGTGAAAGTTATGGGTTAGTAATGTGTAATCTGAGCTGAAACAGATATGCACCAGAGAGCATGGAGATGGCTCAGATATGATAGATGTGAAATGAATACATAGTGTTTGATCTATTAATGCTTGTAACTAACAATGATAAATCTATGATGATGGTATGAATCTACATATAATGATGTGTGACTGTAACAATATGTATGTCTATATTTGATAGATGTGTTATGCAACAAAATTTTGATTCAATGATTTTTAGATCTGTACGCTGGTTTCCCTCTAAATGATTGCGTACATATGCAAATATGTCTCTACATGGTCGCGTATAAATTTTGCGAATTTATACTGTATGTTGATATTTGTACACGGGTGTTATGCATGGTATTTGCATACATACAACGATATGTATTGTGAAATTTGTGTATATATTCTAGGGTTTTTGTAGTATGGCTTGTTGATGGCATTTGATTAGTTATGATCTGTTTTCTATTGTCTATCGATGATGTCTCTATCATGATTATCTCTGTTTGAAAATATTGATTAGGTTGAGTTGGTAATGGAATGTAATCTTGATTAGTGATGATGATATAGTGTGGTGATCTGCAATTGGTTCAGTGATTTATTTAGTACATGATTATGTGGTTGTTTCAGTATTACAGTGATTCAGATTCAGTTGTCAGTGATTTGAGATCTGTACACAAGTCTTATAGAAAGGAAACACATATATACACGAATATAGCTTGTGGAAGTAGCATATACAACTAGGGTTTGAACTGATGCTTGATGTTTACAGTAGATGATGTCTCTATAATGATGATATGTGTTTAATAATGTTGATTGGGTTGTATTGGTTGTGGAATGGAACATTGATTGGTAATGATGCTACAATATGATCTTTGATTGGTTCAATTATTGATTCAGTAATATGTGATTGATACAATATATTATTTAGCGGTTGATTCAACGTTACAATTATTCAAATTCAGTATTTAGTAAACTAAGATCTGTATGCGGGTTTTGTATAGAGGAAACATATACATACGCGGGAATGCTTAAAAAAAACATATAAATTTTGAAGTATATCTAATGGGGCTTTGCAGTGACAACACTTTGTTTCTGTGATGACGAAAAATGTATGGTTTGGTATAATGGTTGTGCATTGGTATGGTCTGATGGTTTATATCTGTTATGGATTGGTTTTATCTTGTTGCAATGGTTGATTGAGATTTAGTGATTGGTTTAATGGTAATACAATGATTCAGTTGGTTCAATGTTTGGTTTCAGAATTGTTACTTGGTATTGGACTTAATGTTGGAAGTGGGTCCAATCTAAAAATATGATGAAAGGTGGCCTACAAGTTTGATGTTTTGAGTCATGTGGATCTAGTATGAAATATTATGAAACATGGTCTACAAGAGGTGTTGAGGGTTGGAGCCTTCAATAAGGGAGTCAAAGCCTCCTTCTAGTAGTAGCTGGTAAGTTTTTTCAGAGAGTAGGAGCTGGTAAACGAGAACAGGGGGTTGAAGCTCCCTTCTAGTGGGTGCTGAAGAATGAGAGAAGGTTGTAGCCTTTTGTAGGTGGGTTCCTGCGTGCTGGTAAGAGTCTTTGCTAGTACAGAAAGTAATGAAGTTTTCTTAATAATAAAAGAAAAAGACAAAGACGATGACATTGGTGGTTTTCTCCCACATTGGGTTTCCACCTAAAATCTTGGTTTCATGTGTGTTGATATGTTTTTTGTGTTCTGATGATATATCTATCATTTACCGCTCATGGTTTCTACTTAATGAATGAATAATGAAGTAATGATGCACTGATTAGAGATGATCAAATGATGAAATATATGAAAAGTTAGTTAACCAGATATACATTATTTTCCTTCACTGAAGTCGTGTACATACGTTGGTTGCATGAATGATAGTAGCATATCTAAATCAGAATATGATTTTTTTTTTAGTGAATTAAAATACTATTCATGCCCCCCTCCCCTCCCCCCCAAGTATTTTTCCCAACATTGAGCAATAAGGAGATCTAACCATGTTTTTTAGTGAATTAAAATACTGATTCATGCCCCTCTCACACCCCCCCAAAAGTATTTTTCCCAACATTTAGCAACAAGGAGATCTAACCATGTTTGACTATGATTTTTTTTTTTTCACGTGAATTAAAATACTGATTCACGCCCCCCTCCCCTCCCCCCCTAAGTATTTTTCCCAACATTGAGAAACAAGGAGATCTAGCTATGTTTGTTATTTATTATTCTTATGTACTCAATTGGCTATCTCTTCTAATATTACTCATGTGATTACCTTTCCCCCTTGTTGGGATTATATAGAAAAATTACTAGAATTAAGTTACCGGATAAGGGAGGAGAAGACCTTAGATCCTTTGACCTTCCTTTCACAGAAAATATGCTTAATCTTCCTTGCACCAGAGAGTGTGAGTGCACTTAGTTGAGATTGCACCTATCTCTTCCCTTGTTCTTTCTTCCTTCCTCTAAGGATGTTTCATTCTATGAGTCTTTGCTCTTGCTTTCTACAAAATTTCAGTTTGTAGGTCAAAGGATGTTTCATTTCAAGATAAATAGTTCAAACCGACATGAGTCGGGGGTAGTACATGCATGGCTGGAAAGGACCAGGAAGGTCAATGCCCAACATGTGCCCCGAATGTAACTATCACAACCCCAAATGTAATTATCACAACTACCGCCCTCACTTGCCCAAACATAACTACCACAAAACCCACTACTACCCTCACTTGGTAGGGACACAAAATAATCACTAGTATCATAAAATAGCACAATTACATTAGTATATGTGGTTGATATATGTTGTATATTAAACAAATGCACAACTACATTAATTAATTGATCTATATTGAAATAATCATTTACTAATTGGTACAAAATATTACATAGATCATTAACAACTTGATATGAATATTAGAGTGGTTATATTATCTAAACTAAATCTCGTAGAAGCAAAGATAACACTTGTTATTAAGTTGAAGAAGTGAGGACAAATAAATTACTAGCTCTCATAGAATTTAATATCACAAGCATTAATCATACTTATCGAAATATTGTGGCATGAGCCTTCCGCGTACTGTGGGAATACGATTGATCAAGTCTCGACCATAAGGAGGAAAATTAGCTTTGGTAAATGTTCGGTACATATGGGGATGATTCAGACCAACTATGTTGAAATGATTTGGATTTTCAAAGTAATACAAAAAATTCTACATATATGAAAACATGGTCAAATATTAAAAATAACAAAGTTAGAGAAGGAAAGGCATGTTGAATGATAGGTCTTAATTTGCACAAGAACCTATTCTTTTATGGAAGAAATAAATACCCTTTACTACTTATCCATAGCCACCATTTCTACAATTCACCAATTCCAATGTTTCTATAATTCAGAAGAAATGAATGCAAATAGGATAGCGTTAGGGTTGGTGAACAATATAGTGAACCATCTGGGGCACTAGAGAAGGTTTCAAGATTCCATGTCAACTTTGCGCCAAATATGGTGCCTCTATCGAGTTGCTTCTTAAGTGAAACGATGTAATCAATGGTATCCTTTAAGAAATTAGGTGATTCCATTCTATGACTTCTTGGGACGCGCATTGTTATGGTTTGCATAAGAGAAACCAAGGAACCACCTACTTCTTCCCTGCAACTATATCTCCTACTTGATGTTCTTATGAAAAATTGTCTGGGAAACTTCTTGCAAAGAAAAATTATTTTGTTCATCCTGATTTTGGCAGCAATCGATTTCCTTATTACACAAAACCTGGAGTGATAGATGCATATGAGTGTTCAATTGAAACCCTAGCTGTATATTTTTCTCTAAAAATTAGGCGGATTAGTGTGTATTTCCACTTGCATTCCATCGAAATGGATACTCAAATGAATCGACAGGTAAATGGATTGAAATAGATTGTCAGATAAATGGTTTGTTATGGTTTATTGCTCAAACAAACATCCATGTAATTAAATTTAATAAGGTTATTATTGGCTTTGAAATAGAAAAAGTATTCAATTTTTTTTATTTCAACTGTTAAATAATATATGTGACGAAGAATATTCCTGTAACATTAAATCTTGGGCCATCTATTTAATATAGAATCAAAATTCCTTCACTCTAATTCCAATATAGACTACTATTGGCATAATAACCCTCCCTCTTGACCAACAATGCTGTAACTATAGCAAAACAAAAGAAAGAGAGAATTGTTCGAGAAAGAGAGAATACTATTTCATGGTAGGTTATAGTCCTCGGATGACATATTGTGCAAAACACAAGACTTACAGATGATATATTGTCTAAAGCATGAGATTCAAATTTTTATAGGTTAAACCCCAAGAAAAATTCATTATAAATTAGAATTTATGGCCATTATAATTTCTAACAATGCTAAACTTTGTCATTATCATTTTGCATGCTATATTTGGAAATGGTGCTTACTTCTCTAAAGAGGTTGATTTGATACCACCTAGCCATTGTTTCAAACACCCCTCTCTGGGGTTGAAGGAAGTTTCCCATGTCTAAGAGGAGAAAGACAATGATACATGTCATTTGTCTTCAACCGAGTTCTACCAACCAACCTCCTAAAGACTGACAGGTCTACCATTTGTAGATTTGATTTGATAAAGATTTCTTTATCAATGATATATTTTGAGTTAATGATTCAAATTATTGAATTCAGTTATAAAATTAGTTCAAAACTCATTTTTTGTTTATTTATTTGGTTTATAAAATTATTCATACATCATAATACATATATACATCAATATTTTAAAGTTAAAATAAAGGATAAAAGTCAAATAAAATATATAAAATTGTGTAGATTGGGTTTACTTCAAATGAGGTCAAGAGAAATGATGATGAAAAAAAGATTAAAAAGAAAAAAACAAAAAGAAGAATAAAGGATAAAAATAAATATTAAATAAAATAACTAAAAAGAAAAGAAAAAATTAAATATTAGTAATTATGAATAAACAAATTAAAATATTTTATATAATTAAAATAAAATAAAATATTTTAAAAGAAAGAAGGGTCTTGATGATAAATACAATAAATAACAGGTTTCTAAGATTGTTTAAGTTTGTAGTCATCTTCTCCATTAAAATTATTAAGATGTTTTTCAATTTCCATTGCCTCTTTAATGATATGGGAGGAGAAATAACATTGAGAAACTAGAATTTTGATTTGGTGAAATGAAATGAGATTATTAATTTTGTGGAATTGTTTAATAATAGATGACTTAAATATGCTATTGTGGAAGGTGTCAAATATATGTCCCTATCGGCACATAAATAGCAACAAGGTCGAGACCCCGGGTTCGGGCACAGGGGTCAACAAGGCTTAGTTGTATTCTAGCACAATGCCGATATTTTCATCTTATCCAGAATGGGTAAGGAGTCTCACCCAAGGCGTGTCATGACCTTAGTTAGATGGGAGTTTAAATCTAGTACCAGGAAGAATCATATTAGAGAATCAAGAAGCAAAGAACACTGAATCATTCTACGAGGAAGTCAGATCGCAACATGCCATACATGCTGTAACAAAGAGACTACTTAAATATGCGCATACATGAAAATTTTAAAGAACTAGAATAACATGAAACTAACACACGATGGTCCCAATAGTAGTCTTCATCATTAATATGAGTGGTGAATACATTACATCAGGCTCAAGGCCTCTTTCTCAACATACAAGACTCTAGACAAAACAATACATAAGCTTATGGAATGACAAATGCAAAGCAACTCTCATAGCTCCACAACAATAATAACAACAACATCAACAACCATTCCTGATTCTCCTTTCTACCTTTTGACTTGTTCTTCTTTCTGTCTACGCACCAACCTGGACTGCCAGTTCCTTCTTAGGCTCTTCGCCTTCTCCCTTGCTTGGCTATATCCATTCCTCAACTGTCCTTTCTCTTTTCCCACTTGGATGTATCTGCTCCTTCCTGCCGTCCCTTTGCAACTGCCAGTCTTCCTTGAGTTCCTTCATTTTTCCTGACTGTTATTCCCTTAGATCTGAAATAGCTATTTCTACCACTTTTTTCCAACCTTTTTACTTCTCTCCACAACTTCTTAATTCCTCAAAAAACAAAGGCCCCAACAAGCCCTGACTGCAGTCTATTGACTTGTCTGAGAGTCAATCTTCCTTTGGCACCATCGGTGTTACTGATGCTTCTGTTGTTGGTGTTTCTGCTGATGCTTTGGTTGGTGATTCTTCTCATCTTGTCTCTTTCAATGAAGGTCCCAACACAGAGATAGATATGATGGATGCCTAGAAGAAATGGGCGTATTCATTGAGCATTACCTGCCATATTCATGTGATTGTAGCTGCCTGTCTAAGGAATGAAGATGTAGCATTAGACGTTAGTTGGGCTGGTCATGTCATCACCAAATAAATCCATCGAGCATCAATGTCATCACTTAGCTGTTGTAGTGTCTGTAGGTGCGTTTGAGCTGATGGTCAGAGGTCTCAGAGTATATGCTTTGTCTTGGCTGACTCATCTTCTATATGTTGAATGTGGGCCTCCAAAGTGTTTATCTCTACCCTAATCATCTTCTGTTGGTCTTTTTCTTTGGTGTTCCTGGAATCGTTGAGGAGCTAATTGGACCAATGGTGAAGGGGGTATATTGGTTCATTCTTCTTTTCAAGGCAACCCGACCAGTCGTGAACTTGTTGCAAGAGAGTGTAGGCATCATTCACAACATTGAAAATGGAGTCTTTTGGGGCAGCTGCATCGACCATCTTCTGTTTTATTTCAGTTGCATATGTTGTGGCAGGGTCCCAAAATGCACTTCTTGTAGTAGCAAGGGTTTGCTTGAGTTCTAGGTTGGAAAATATTAAATCGTGGCATGCAGACTGGATATGGTGCCAACATTAAAAAAATGTGCAAGCTGAAAAGTCTTCTGGAGCATTGGTCACAACATCAGAAATTAAAGGCCACAATACCTAGAATTTTGTGGTGATCTAATCTAGCTGCCCTTGAATTTGTTTCTTATCTTAGAGGATCTAGTCACGTTCTATTGTGAGTGCGGAAATTTATTGCTGCTGTTGTTCATTCTCAAAAGTTAAAACATTATGCAGTGCTGCGACTCTTTGTGCGGAGAGTTGAATAAAATTAAATAATTGGGCTGAGGACCAGCCCTAGAGATCATCCTGGTGCATAGTGGAGGGTTATGGAAACTGACGCTATAAGGGTTGTCCACTGGCAATGGAATTTTCTAAGTGTCCGTGGGGAGAGGTAGCCTACTGTGAAGGTTGAGCCGATGGAGGAGTGGTTTGGATGGAAATGAGGAGGGTTGGAATTGAAGGAAATGAATGAAGTGGTAATGATATTAGGTTGATAGTGGTGGTGATTGGATAGGTAATGATTGATCTCGTGTTGATTAGTGGACTTGACTCTAGTAATAAAGGCATCATGGAAGCGGTGACTGGAGATTTCCATGATGGATTGGACAAGAGAGTCAACCTCCATGTCCATCTTCATTCCCAAGAATGTCCTAGAGGGTATAATGTCTGAAATGGTGATGAATGTGGATGTTGTATGCGATGAAGGGTTGCACGACCTAGGTGATGCAACTAAAGTGGATGGTAAAATATCTTTAATGATGGGCAAGGCAATATGGGATCAGGGTTCTTCAAGTGTGAGATCTATAATGTGACTAACATGGGTCGATTCCTACTTTTTGGCCCCAACGGGAGGTTTTGTAGCTTTTTAACCATGAGGTTTGGGATGGTAGGCTTGGATTGTGAATGGGGTCTTACTACCGACAATGTAGAAACCAAAGGAGCAATAATCATAGGATCTTACTGTCTTGAACCTTGAAACTAAGCAAAGGTGGAAAACGAACTTGTTGAGACTTCGATGTTGGCAATGGTTTCCTTTAGGGAGATCGTTTGTTTATTTAGTTGTTTGATGACCAGTTGCATCTCCTCCTTGGCCAAGTGCTTTCTGGAATCCGCAATTGTTTCTCCTAGTAGTGGTTGGGGTACCATCCCTTCGAAGAAATAGATGTGCTTGCCTTCTCAAATCTCCCTTGCAATTCCTGGCCATGAACCATCCTCTGTGTGGAATTCTTTGATGGTCAACATAAACTTTTGGCAATGCATCTGGAAGGTGTGGGGGTGCACACAGTTCGGCCTTACCCAAGTGGTGACATGATTAAAATCAAACCAAATTTATGATGAGTATTCATCAAACAATGACCTCAGAAACCTTTCTGCAGCCTTGACGACTTCCAACATTTTCTTGTACCAACCCCTGAAGGAAACCTCATTTATTTCCTTGCTACTTAGGTCCCCCAATGTTATCTAGGACATGTACCTGAGGGAAAGAGGTTGGTCTTCCATTATGGGAGCCAAATCTCAGCCCTCTAGTGGGCACCATTTTGACATTTCCATAGCAACAACAAGGTACCCATAAATGAAATGATTTTCCCACTTGCAGACATCCTCACATGCATGGAATAATTCTTGGAGAAGGAAAGCAGACCAATTCAGTCGGGCGCCTTCTACACAGTGCTCCACAACCGAAATTATCTAGCATGCACTCATTATTGGAAAAATGACGCATTAGCTTCCCCACAATAATGTAGCATGCAAAATTGATTTTCGGGGTTGATCAGATCTATGCGTGCTCCCTTTCCTCCTCTCTTTGTATCATACTTGTTGTAATAATCATCATTCCTTGTCTTCTTCGCTCGCTTGGAATTTTTCTGGAATGTAGTTGATACCGCGTCTCTATCGATCGATAAACCTGTGAGCCTCTGAATGTCCACTGCATGAATTGGGTATTCTTTATCAAGACAAAGTGATCCTCCATGCATTCTGCTGACTAGTAAATTTATGCTCTGCATTGTTGCCATTGTCATCCCAAACACAGGAAAAATTCTCTCATCCTCCTTCATGAATGGTTCAGTGTAGACTTCAGGTTTTAGGGACGGAAATTGGAAAGAGTTTGAGAGATCGTTTTCGACCAACACAACTTTATTGTATTTCTCGTAAATCAGATCTCTCATCATAATTCTCCCATCCAATCCGAGCTTTGGAATATATACAATAGTCTTCATTATCTTGAAGCGGCACTGATAGACACAAAATACAAGGGGCTGGTTTATGAGCTTGGAACGACAGAGCTTAGAAACAAAATACAAATTAAGAGACTCTACCACCTTGGCTTTAGACTTTGAAGAATTTGGCATTTCCATGCAGATTAAGTAGACCATCTTGACACGATGTTTCTGATGATACCTCCAAATTGATTACTACGACAACTTTCCCTATGCATACTCAATCATGTTAATCTTATCATCAGCTGAGCTGGACCTAACTTGGATGACGCAATACTAAAAAAGGAAAGGTGGAGTTGATGAGTAATTATGTTACGATGATGGAAGACGCTTAGGAATTGATTATGGCTATAATGGGAAAGATTTAATGAAAATCTGGGCTAACACCAAAATTATTGTCTAATTATTACGGAAATGAATCTTAACATGAGTGAATCCCCCTTACCACAATCAGTTGCAGTGGGGTAGTAGAGAATCCGCAACTGCAAGATACCTAAACTAATTTCTATTTTGAAATGTAAAGAATTGACTGACCAAAAAAAATAAAAATGACACAACAAGTGATGACCGAACTAAATGACTCCTACCTACTCCTACCTATGGTGTCCTTTTGGATATCTAATCAATCTTGAGTAACATAGTATGATATTGTTGAAAATAGCAACAAGAAATGATAAAAATAGAATCCAGAAATTCCAATTTTAATTTGTCCTTGAATTAAAATTGTGAATTAAAATCGAATTTAGTCTCACCAGCTGCTTGGATATAATTAATTAAGTCATTATGGATTAATTAGTTGGAGAAATTCAAGTTAGAAGTCTTTCTGAAGTCATGCAATAGTTATCCATTAAATTAAGGAGATTATCCCTTAATTAAGGAGATAAGATTGAGTTATATTTGAGTTGTAATTAGTTAGCTCAGTTTACTGAGTTAAGTCTAGTTAAATTAGTTCCAAACTATTTGAGGAACTAATTGTGATTTATCAGTCAGTTGATGCATGCATGCACTCAACCAGTGTACTCCAGATAACTGAAGATTCCCTCATCAGTGACTCATGCATGTCTATTTTGAGAAAGACCCAGTTGAGCTAAATGTCAAGGACAATGTACTATCAATTGCATGTGTTTTCCTATAAAGGAAACTCATGCATGTAGTCAAGGTAAGGTTCCTTGGAGGATTGCGCAGTTCATACAGGGTGTGAGATTAGTGTGTGAGATCAGTTTTCCACTTGGTTGGAGAAGATCATCCCAGAGGAACAACACAAGGAAATAGGAGCTTGGAGGGCAGAGAGGAAGGCTTATGAGAAGCTTTCATTACCTGTGAGCATCCAGGAGGATTGTACTGAGAGCTGGCTAGCTGTGAGAGCTAAGGCTTTGTATAATTCTGATGTATTTCCACCTTGTATGATAATGCAAATAGTGGGGTTTTTAGCTGAGGTTTTCCCCAAAGTATTTTCATGTGTATTGTGATTTCTTCTTCTTCTGGTTATATGTGTTCAACTTGATCTTGCTTAATCTTTAAGCTTTCACAAAGAAAATTGATAGTAGAAGTAGGTTATATTATTTTTCTTTAGTATATTGCATTATCGGGTTAATCTACAGTCAGATTTCCACAAAGATCTCAGAGGTAGATTTGTAGAGAATTTGCAGAATTTCTACATTGTATCAGAGCCAAGTTTATCAGAGCTGTGAACAATATACTGAGAAGAGAATTCAAAGTTTGAAGTTCGGGGTTGCAAGTGCAAATTGAATTCATATCATACTTCAATTGCGATGGGACATTATGCGACTAATTTCCCATCGAAGAAGTCCAAGAAGGGATCCTCAAAAGGATCGTAAGGTGAGGCATTAGCCTCTCAGTTCGAAATGGACTTTACTCTCATTGCATGCATGGTGTCATTGATGATGGGTTGTGTTTGGTATCTTGACAGTGAAGCCTCATTCCACATGACCAATGATACAAGTTTATTTAGTGCCTTGGAGGAGAAAAACCTCAAGATGCGCATAGAGATGGTTGACGATGAAAGGTATAGTGTTTCAGGAGTGGGCACAGTTGCTTTTCAGAGGGAGCATGGAGCTCCTATCACCTTGACATATATGAAGTATGTGCCTGGAATGAAGAAGAACTTGGTATCTGTTGCAATGTTGGAGAACAAAGGCTACGATGTTGTCTTCAGTAAGGGAAAGGTTTTCCTTAGACACATCACCATGAGATAGGTGAATCAGATTGGTTCACGAGTTAAGAACCTGTATTCTCTTGAGGTTCAAGATGCATGAAAAGCCTTGAGGAGCAAGGAAAATGTTAGAGACTTGGTGGTTGAGAGGGAGAGTAACTTACATCTCAACATACAACCCTAGAAGAAGTCTCAGACAATTGTGGAGGAGCCACAATTGGAGAAGCAGAGAGGAGATCAAGTGAAGAGATCAACTCATGTAGACACCTCCATTAGGGGGGGATTTCAATCCAAGTGGGCAGAGGGATCACCTGCAGCTGTAACTCCAGGTGTGAGGTGGGGCGATGTGAAGTGATAGTCCCATGAAGGCTGAAATTGGGCAGGGTCCATTGAGAGGTTTTATCTCATGGATTGTACCTTGCTATGGGAGCTCGAAGTACATAATAGCGGGAAGAATCAATGGGATTTATGTAGTCAGAGATCAAAGTGACAGAGGCTAGAGCAGTCAGATACTGAAGAGCGTAGAGAAGGATTGACAATATTGCAGAAAGGCAGAGTTAGCCGAAGCGTAAAGTTTTTAGTTGACAAAGGCAATAGCAGTCAGAGACTTGATGACAGATGCATCATACTTATTTAGGTTGGATGTTTTTTTTGTTTTTGGAGTTGCTGGAGCAACAACACTAGAGAGAAGTGTTGCATGCATAAAATTCCAAAGGTTCACAATCAAGATCAAGTTGAATTCCTTTCTTGTTGAGAGGGAGTGTTGAAAATAGCAACAAGAAATGATAAAAATAGAATCCAAAAACTCCAATTTTAATTTGTCCTTGAATTAAAATTGTGATTTAAAATCGAATTTAGTCTCACCAGTTTCTTGGAAATAATTAATTAATTGATTATGGATTAATTAGTTGGAGAAATTCAAGTTAGAAGTCTTTCTGAAGTCATGCAAGAGTTATCCCTTAAATTAAGGAGATTATCCCTTAATTAAGGAGATAAGATTGAGTTATATTTGAGTTGTAATTAGTTAGCTCAGTTTATTGAGTTGGGTCTAGTTAAATTAGTTTCAAATTGTTTGAGGAACTAATTGTGAGTTATCAGTCAATTGATGCATGCACGCACTCAATCAGTGTACTCCAAATAAATAAAGATTCCCTCATCAGTAACTCATGCATGTCTATTTTGAGAAAGACCCAGTTGAGCTAAATGTCAAGGATAGTGTACTATCAGTTGCATGTGTTTTCCTATAAAGGAAAATCATCCATGCAGTCAAGGTAAGGTTCCTTGGAGGATTGTGCAGTTCATATAGGGTGTGAGATCAGTTTTCCACTTGGTTGGAGAAGATCATCCCAGAGGAACAACACAAGGAAATAAGAGCTTGGAGGGTAGAGAGGAAGGCTTGTGAGAAGCTTTGATTTCCTGTGAGCATCCAGGAGGATTGTATTGAGAGCTGGCTAGCTGTGAGAGCTAAGGCTTTGTATAATTATGATGTATTTCCACCTTGTATGATAATACAGATAGTGGGGTTTTTAGCTGAGGATTTCCCCAAAGTATTTTCATGTATATTGTGATTTCTTCTTCTTCTGGTTATATGTGTTCAGCTTGATCTTGCTCAATCTTTAAGCTTCCACAAAGAAAATTGATAGTAGAAGTAGGTTATAGTATTTTGATTTGGTAAATTACATTATCGGGTTAATCTACAATCAGATTTTCTACAGAGATCTTAGAGGTAGATTTGTAGAGAATTTGCAGAATTTCAACAGATATGAGGAAGGGTTTCAGGCGTGCACTGTTCACCCAACCTAGTAGCAATACACTGTCTAATTGCGCAAGCTTAACAACTCCTAACTCTTTTACTTTCATAACAAAAAATGGACCTAACCAATGCATTTGCAGATTTCCAGGAAAATTCAAGAAATTTCTATCGTATAGTAGAACATGTTCTCCTACTGTGAATGATTTTCTCTTAATATTCATGTCATGCCATGCCTTCTGCCTTTGCTTTTCGACCATTTGATAGCTCCGAAAGTTTATCTAACATTTTTTGAATTGATTCCTCATCTATCATATGAGTGGCTTGAGCTATGAAAATGATTGGAATAGAAAATTCATTCGGTACCACAACCTCCCGTCCATATACAACTGGAAAGGTGTATGTTTGTGTAAACGCTTAACAGTTCTGAAGTATGCCCACAGAGTAACTCACACTTTCTCATCCTACTCATCCCGGTTGGCTGAGAATATCTTGGTCAAACCCTTCTCCACTATCTTGTTGAAGGCCTCCACTGTACCATTTTCCTGAGGGTGATACGAGTTGCTCCCGTGGTTCTGTATCATGAAGTTATGAAGTAAGGAGGAAATTGTTTCATTTATGAAGTGGGTCCCCTAATCACTAGTGAGACTATTGGGGCACCCAAATTTTTATATGATGTTCTCAAATATGAATATGGTGGTAGTATATAGAGTACAGTCCTAAATCAGTGCTATCTCTACCCATATAGTGAGGTACTCTATTGCGGTGATAATATACATGGCATGAGAGTGACGCGTCGATGGATTGATAGGTCATATAAATTCGACAACCCATTTCTCAAATATTTGCAGTGCACGTATTGGTTGAAATGGTAGTTCATCATGGTGTTATGGTATCCCAACCCTTTGGAAAACATCAGAGCCTCTAGCATATTCCTTCACATCTTTGAAAATCGTCAGCCATCATAGCCTTGCATGTAATACTTTCCTACAACATATCCACCCACAAATCCTTAATAACACTCCCACAATACATCGTGTCTCTCATGGTGAAGGACACATCTGTGAAACACCCGATCAAGGCCCAATTTATACAGTTTCCCTGCAATCAATTGATAATCGGTAGCTCAGACACCCATGTGTCTTTTTTGTGTGGTATTGTATTCTTGTAGACATTTACCTGTAGCTAAAAAGGCTGCAATGTCTTCCAAGTAATCTGGTACTGCTTCAATCCAGAATAGATCGGCATTTGGTAGTTGATCATCAAGAGATCCTCACTTTCTCCTGATTCTATCTGTGAGAGGTGATCACGTTCCACATCCAATCGACTAGGCTTAATAATTACTTCAAATGTGAATTCCTGGAATAACAACATCCATCTGCGAATTCTTCCTTCAAGTATAGGCTTTTTCACTAGATATTTTAAAGCAAAATGGTCAGTGAAAATATTGAATGCCCACCCCCCCACAAGAAAGTAGTGTCTAAATTCCTGAAGCGAATATACCATCGCAAGTGCCTCCCGCTCAGTTGTGGTATATTTATTTTATGTTGTGGACAATTTTCTGTTGGAAAAATAAATTGGGTGGTCGAGGGTCCCTTCCTCTGGCTGAGCCAGAACAACACCCAGAGCAATGATTGATGCATCAATGTGTACATGGAACTGTTTTTTCTAGTATGGGTAGACCAGTATTGATGCACTTTCTAGTTTTTCTTTCAGTATATTGAGTTGAGCCTCACATTCTTCCGACCACATGAATCGTTTAGCCTTCCTCAACAATTTCTCCATAGGTGCAGTAATCAAGGCATAGTTGCAGATAAACCTCTTGTAGTATCCAGTATGTCCCAAGGTGGATATGAGATATTTTACACTTGTGTATAAGTCGATATTCATGATCGCCGCAATCTTAGTAGGGTCTACACATACTCCTTCTGTGCACACTATGTGGCCCAAAAGCGTGCCAAAAGGGACTGCAAATATGTACTTCTTCAAATTTAATGAGATATGTAGCTGTCTACATCGATTAAACATGATTTTAAGCAAACATGAGTGTTTCTTAAATAGAATATAGACCATCCATTCATCCATATATACTTCTAGGAACCTGTGGATGTAATCTCTAAAGGTGGCAATCAAAATTCTTGAGAACATTCTTGAGTCCAACTGGCATAACATGATATGCATAGGATCCCAATTCCATGGAAAATGTAGTTTTCTTCTTATCCTCCTTTGTGATCCTGACTTGCTGATAACTAGGGAATCCATCTGTAAAAGAGTAGGCTTCATTCCCCGCCACATTATCTAAAACTTCATCATTGAATGGTGTAGGAAAAGGATCGTGCACACAAGTATTGTTTAGATTACGGTAGTCCATATAGACCCTTATCTTTGTAGCATATTTCTTGTTTTGTATCATAGTCAGACTTAGTACTCTGCCTCATCCACCGGAAATATAAGTCGCGATGCTAGCATATTGTCTATCTCTTTTTTCACTTTCTCCTTAACCCTTGAGTTTAGTCTGTATGGTTGATGCTTTACTGGCTTTGCATATGGTTTTAGCATGATTTTCATCTCCCCTAGTTCTTCCTTAATCCCCTTCAATTCCACAATAGACAAAGGGAACAAGTCTTCATATTCTCTCAAGAGGTTGAAAATATCCTTTGTAGTCTGCTCATCCCAATAATATCCAATTGAGGCTAACCTCGGTTTGTCATCAGTCTCAATGTTATGCTTCCTCAACTTCAATGGGAGTATGTGTGGAGCATCGATTTTATAGGTCTATCCTTGATGTTCCTTTCACCTTTAGTTTTGAGGAATTATAGATGCTATAATTCCTCGAGATCATCCTCATCTGGTTCTTTGCACACCTTCTCACAGGCTACTACTTCATGATATCTCAACTTGTAGATATGATCTAAAGTCTTATGATCTATGTAACCCTGTATTAACTGACCCATTTTGATAAAAATTTGCTTGACAACCTGCAATGCCTCAGTCAGCCTATTTTCACTATTTGAGAAAGAAAAACTGCTACAAACTGATTAGCCAAACTATCCCAATCTCCAATATGTCTCCTTATTTCTTATTGTACATACCAAGCTTTTGGAGAGGTTCCCAGGGTGTGTATAAAACCATTCACCCGCAAATCCTTTATAACTCCTTCTCGATTCCACATGTCCTTTCAATTTTGCAAATTTTGTCGAGGCTCAAAGTCCCCCCTGTATTTCAAGAAATCTTGAGGGTACTCTCATGCTTGTCTGAATCTTACTTCCATGGTTATTTTAATCTTCTCCCATTCTAAGAAGTAGTTACGGTGAACTCCCCACCACCTTGTCAGTGTCACTTGTAATGTGACATTTAGTAGAGGTACTTTATGTTCTTCAATAGCAGTTGCATCAATCCTGTTGATAAACGAATTTACTAAATATATACCATTAAAGATAGGGAAGTCTTGTACCTTAGTTCCAATCCAATTGATCCGAACGATTTTGGAACAATGTCTAGTGTTGATTTCGTATCCACCCTGCTACTAATCATCCCAAGTGACTTCTGAGCCAACCTCCAAACTCTGAATGCTCTGCCAGCTGATAGACCCTTCAGCTGTTGGGTTGATGTAGTCCTCCCTTCTTCCCGCTGATAATCTATATAGTTGATCCAAAAATCCTGACTCTTCCCTGTCATCTATTGGTTTTGTGAATCTCGGTCCTTGATAGGGGTCTAGAGGTTGAATCACCCTAACCCCTTCTACCTCAAAAGTCATAAGTTCCTTCTTCAAATCTATTATGACATAGTTCTAAAAGGTCCAGTCTATCTTGAGCAACACTGGGTAGGGGTCCTTGTCCCCCATGATGTTTATTACTTCAAAGTCTAAATGGGTCTTCACCCCTGCTACATCCACTTCCACGTCTTCCAGTTGCCCAATCAAAAGGATACAATATTGATTTGCCATATGCAGCTGGATTAGTGAAAATGTCAAATGAGGTTTTCCCAAGGCTTCCCATGTTTTCCTTGGCAAAATGTTGACATGTGAGCCTAGATCCAACATAGTTTCCTTTAATTTGAAACCCTACAATCTGAGCATAAATATGAAACTCTCTTCCCATTCTCTTCTTGTTCCTATGTACCCTCCTAGATTGTCTTTTAGGTAGGTTAGCGAAGATTACTCCTCCCTCAACCACCCCTTCTGGGATGGCCACTTTCATACTTTTCCGCTACTGTCCCAAAATCTGGTCGTTGTTCATGATTTGTAAAAATAATCTGAATCATTCTTCGATGGGTTGGAATTTAGACTGTGGAAGGCTCAGGCTCTTAGCTTTAATAGATTGTGACTTCTCCTTCTGTGACCCTCCACCTCTTGTCAGATTGTTGAAAACTTTTATGGCTTCCTTGTAATACTGCTATTCCTTAGGGTCATGTGAGCACTTTGGGGAGGCTAATCTTATAATCGTGGACTATTTTGTGGCTCCTAGATCAACTCCAACACTTTCTCCTCCTCCTGTGAATATATTGATATTCGAGAGGGGGGCCACCTCTGGAAACCTTGGCTCTGCATTAATTAAATTCACTCCCCTTTAACAATTCCTCTCTTCCCATCTTGCAATCAGTTCTGGGCAATCCTCTATTGCATGCACGTTGACCCTGCACTAAGAGAACCATGGTCTTCTTCGTAGTGGTCAATCTCGTGCAACATGCCCTTCCTGATCAGAGTTTTAACAATGAACTGAACCTCTATCCCATGTCCTTTCGCCCCTTATTCCTCCTCCTCCTCGAGGAGTCTCATTGACGCGAAAGGTTGATCGGTCTAAATGATTAGCTAGAGCATCCAATGCCCTAAGCTGATCGGTATGGTGAGTTGTCGAAGCAAAAAATTCACAGTAATTTTTATTTTGATCATTGGAGTATTTTTGCAGTATCGCGCACAGATGAGGGGGGTTTCCATATCCCCTGCATACCTCATAGTACTTCGGTTGGTTTTGCCCAGGGTATAAACCTTGTGATCCTATTTACGTGACTCCTATTGCGAGTGTAGGCCCAGGTGGTCCTAGTGGTGTAGACATGGTATTTGTGCCTCATAACCTTGGACATTCTATAGCAACATGACCTTCCACTAAGCAAGTTGTACACCATACATTTGGTCGCGGTGGGTGGGTCGGTTGCAAATCCTTCAACTTCTCTGTCAGATTCACAATTTGATGTTGTAGGCCCAAAATGGACGGATCATGTGGTGTCACTCCCCCTCAATACTCATGTGGGTATCCTGCCATAGCTTCAATCTGAGTTGCTTACTCAAGAGCATCTTGTAGTGTATCAATTTTATGTTGCATCAATGGCGTACGGGTGAGAGGCAATAGTGCTTTGATAAACCAGTCCCTTTGATGATTTGGATCTATCGGGTAGCTTAGTTTACTAATTACATCCTTAAATATTTGCATCAGATCCCATGTGGTCTCTCCCTCCCGCTATTTGATTTTCCACAACTCCGACAACCCTTTTTGATTGGTATGTGGAAGTTTAAATTCTTGTATAAATTCTCTTTTAACATCATCCACAGTTGGATTCTGGTGTAACTATGACCACTTTATGAACCATCTCAAGGCCCTTTTCCTATGAGTGCTCTGAAATTCAATTAACTTCACATCATCCATCATTTGGTGGGCCCTCCAGATGTCTTTGCATAGATACCAGTGTTGTACTACATTATCGTTCCCTTTACCAGATAACTCAGGATACCTTGTGAATGGTCCCATAATTTTTTATTGAGTTTGTGCTAAGAGTACAAATCCTCACAACCCAAGCTGTAGTGATCCTTGCAGACTCATACCACTACTACTAATTCCACTGCTACTAGCACTAGCTTTGTAATTAGCATGCATAATGTGAAATCTTATAGTTTTGATTAACTTTTATAGGAATTTGTCAGGATTATGATAGAGTACCAGGGGAAGGTTGGGGGAGATACTACCTAAGCTTCAAGGAGGTACATCATTCTTTTGACGCATCATCTTCAAAAAACAACCTCCTTATATAAAAATGCATGTCATCATCCAGGGTTCACTCTGAGAGTAGGTGGCCCTTTCCATCCAACATTTTCATTTCCACTGATGAGGGTGGGTCCCTGTCAACTTCTGGACCCAAGACTATTGTAACTGTCTTTTCCCTTCCCATTGAAATTCCTTCCATACTTTCTTCTTCTTCTAAATCTCTTAACACCACTCCTGCTTGGTGAAATCCCTTATGTCACCTTTTAATCGCCTGCATGGCCCTTTCTTGCCATTTCTCTGCTATCTGCGCTCTCCTTTGCACTCTTAGATCCCTGGCCTTTTGGAAGTCACCTACGTCCATCCACGTGACATTATCATAGTTACCTACTCGGTAGCATCCATCCATTTAGGCCCTTCCCCCAATACTAGGTGTTTACGTTGCCTTGATTGGGTTATGGAACACCAAAAAACCCTCTTCCACCATTAAAATCTCAATCCACAGGTTAAACTCTTTTAGTAGCTTCCCTCGCAACCCCGATTGGAACTGTTAGCGCTTGAAATTTCACCTCAGGCTGAGAAAGGTAAACCTCAAGGCAACATCAAACCATTTAGCCTCGTAGCTAGCCCTACGGGGCAGGAGAAGGCTCTCTCCGGTCTATCTCGTAAAATCTTCAAAAGATGAGATGACCAATAAGGTAACATTGATATTAGGCTAGTAAACTAATCAAAGAGTTTGATTTGGGGTTTTTTGGGTTTTTTGGTGGCAAATTGAGGAGATGGCAATTTTGGGTGCGGGGATTGGACACAGTTTCTGCAGGGGGTTCCTTG
Source organism: Pinus tabuliformis (assembly GCA_031772625.1). Lineage (NCBI taxonomy): Eukaryota > Viridiplantae > Streptophyta > Pinopsida > Pinales > Pinaceae > Pinus > Pinus tabuliformis. The sequence continues at coordinate 920,529,930 of CM062812.1, read as the reverse complement.
GGGCGAGGTAATAGACAGTGTTGATGCCTTTAACTGAGGTGGATGGTCAGGAAAGAAAGATGAAAAGCTAAAGAGAGCAAACAATAACTTTGAATTCTCTTTAGACAGTAGAAAACATTGAAATTAAACAAACTTAAAAGCAGAGCATGGCAGGCATGAATTCTTACTTTAACACTTCATTTGTTTAATGTGCAGAAGTAAAAGAAAGGAAATGAATCACATAACAAGCTTACAAGTAAATTGAGAAACACACCATCAACACATGAGTCCACAAGAATCCCAAAGAGGACTGCAAAACCCTAGTCTTCCTTAGCCAAAAGTTGCAGAGATACAGTGAATAATACAATGATAGCTTCTCCCTCAAGAGTCCAACCATTAAAATGAGCAAGAAAGTACATAATATAGATGATCTAACCTCTTTCCCTACCTCCATGGGTCGAGCTCACTATCCTAGGAGCTGTTTCAACCACTTCTAAACTAAGCACTACAAACTAGGCAGTCAAAACAACTTGCCTCTATAAACTTGGAAACCAATTCATTCATTTAATTTTTACCCTTTTCATGAATGAATCTTCTAGAAATGTTACATAAGAGTAAAAGTGTCTAAAAAGTACAATAATTACATCAAAGAGGATCACTATTCATCCCAAAAAGTCAAACTGGGTCAAACTGTGCTTTTTCGAGCTGTACAACGCATTTTTGGAAAAATTTGCCTGACGGGTCGCGCGCCTTTGGAGCCATATTTGGGGCACTTTCAGGTGGAAAAATTGAGCAAAAGTAGGCTTGTTGGAAAGGTCTATGAGTCTACTTTCCAACCCAACTGGAATTTTTGAATTTGGAGTTCATTTGCCCTGTCAAAAATCAAATCTCCCAAGACTGCTTTCTGCAATTCAAAAAAGTGGCAGAAAGTCATTTTTTGCTAGTTTTTTGACTTTATGGAGGCCCAAAACTTCACCAAATCTCAATTCCATCCATGAGCATGTGTAACTTTGCATGAAAAATCTGGAAATGTTGAGTTTTTGTCAAAATGAGTTGCCATGATGAAGGGTCGCGCGGGGGGTGAGACCCGTTAATGGGAAAAACCTGCAAATTGCCTGAAAATGCCAAAATTCACCCAAAATTCTCAAAATTTTTTGGGATTTGTGCTGTGGCTAGGCTATTTAGTGCCTTGATCCTTAAGTGAAGCCTCAGCCAAGATACAGAGGGGATTGGGCCTCTTTCTCCGTTTTAGTGCCTCGGTCAACCGCCTTTGAAACATCTTCATCTTTGCCTTGCACACATGCATCCTTGCCCAGTAATGGTTTTTCATGTTCCTCAGCAATTTCTTTTCTTGGTTGGCCTTAGCCAACAGCCTCTCCAAGTGTGCATTTACCTGGATGAGCATGGACTCTCGGTCAGCGGGTAATGGGTCACCGGGTCTTCTTCGGTTCAAGATTCGGTCACTACGAATCCTCCACAGCTCATCAAGTGCTTTCTCATCCTCCAACTGTTTGTTGCGCTGCTCCAGGTATGAGATTGTCCATTGTGCACCTTCTAGTCTCTTTTGAAATACCTCATTTTCAGCTCTAAGGTGCTGAATGACCTCCTTTGCCTCTTGGCTCGGAGAAATGGCCTCAAGATCAACAAGCTCAATATCTGGAACTCCTGATGGCCCCTCATCAATCATGGGCTGTTTGCCCCTCCCTGGTACCTGTGATGGTGAAGAAAGCAAGGCCCCTTCCACCTAATGTGGAGATAACACTCGCTGAGCCGATGAAGAAGGCGAGACCCCTTCCACCTGCTGTGGAGATAGTACTCGCCGAGCTGCTGCAAATAAGGCCCTCGGGCCTTTCTGATAGGTAACCAGAGGTGAGGAGCTGACATGTCTAGTGACAGGGATGTCATGCTGCTGTGATGGTCCTCCCTCCTCATGAATAACCTCAGGATGTGGCGATGATGGTACTGTGAAAAGCTCACGAGAGATGAAATCCTCCCATGAGATGCCCTGCTGAGCCAACTGATGCAATACTACAAGCTGAATCAAACCATAATGGTACAGGCTCCTATACTGCTGTGCCGGGCTCTTCCTCTGTAACATGGGCACCATCCTCTGAATGTTCTGATAGAAGAAAACAGGGATGTTCATCATCCTCACTCGGGTGAAGTGCATCAAGAGGCGAATATGGTATGAATATACCTGTGAAAATCTGCCCTCACAGGTAAAATAGTGCATGATGAGCCTCATCATGGGAGCATACTCGCTCCTGAGAAACCTGAATGGAAACACACCTGCCAAATGTCTCATGAATGGTGGCCGGACAAAAGGCTCAAAGTGAACATTATCCAGCACCTTGCGCTCATTCCACACCTCCCCAACATTAGGTATCCCTGTGGCATGTGAGATCACCTCGGGTGTCAAAGTGAAGTCCACCCCGACAAGGTTGACATGTCCATCATGCAAGTGTAAAACAAAAAGGCGATCCAACTCTCGGTGGTGCTGAATCCGAGAGATCCTCTCACAAAACTCATAGCAAGACATATACTGAAAACATGTGATTGCCATAGGACAAGCCTGTAACTCTGCTAAAGAGGTGGGCTCCTATCACTTATGATGTCCACCCTTACCACCCTTATGAGGCCTCCTCTGTACCTCAATCTCTGAAGCTGATGACTGGTCATCACTTTGCTCATAAGTTTCGGTTTCTGACATTGTTTAAGGAGCAAAGTGGACAAACTGTGCTGCTGTTTCTGCCTGTAAAAAGTTGATTTATATGCTGTTTCAAGGGGACAAGGAACATGAGGGAACTGTTAGGGGAGGGACATTTTTACAAGGAAAATGGGAATACATGTATACAACAAGGAATTTAGGGAAATACACTGCAAACATCATTGCATATACATCATCAAATTCATATGTTTACATGGGCATAAGGAGAGATAGGGTTAGGATGTGATTTTTTATTTTTAAAGGGAAAAGGGGTAGGGTTTATTTTCTTTACAAATTTAAAAGGGAAATTGACATGGAAATATAGGGAAAACGAAATGGGAATGAAGAGAATAATTACAAGGGGAAAAACAATGAAACAGCAATAAACCCTAGCATCTTTTTACAAATTTACTATACAGCCATATGGAGCGTTTTCTCTTGCACAATTTGATCATTAAAAACACACTCATGATGTCCTTCAACATAACCAGCAACCATTTCCAAGTTTAGAGAAGCTACCTCAAGCAATTTGATGATTTAGAAGGTGCTTGAGCAAATTTGAAATGAGTTTGGAGGGAGGTTGCTTGACGGGTCGTGCACCTCACCCAACGGGTCGCGCGCGCCTGACGGGTCGCGCCCGTTGAAAATTTGAACTGCGGGAAGCCTTCTGACGGGTCGCGCGCCTGGCCTGACGGGTCGCGCGCCTGTCCTGCTCCCAATTTCAACCAGTTTCGCTCAAATTCGCTTGGAAGCTCGCCCAATCTCTCTTGCAAGTGTTTTGGATGCACAATGAGAGTAAAAGGAGGGAGATTGGGTCTTTATAAATTCCATTTGAATAAATTTCATGCTCAAACCCACTTTCTAATGTTTCTCCTAGACACTTTATAAAACTGACTTTTTGGTTTCCTTTGTCCTGAAATTGACTCATTTAGTGCTTTTGCTTGATTCTTTTTGCAGGTAGATCATGTGAGGGATCTTGGCAAGGGGACCAGGGTTACATGCTCTCTGCTGAAGTCTTTTGAAATTTCATCACTTTTTACAAAAATTTGAAAAATGACCTTGGCTTTAAAAACAGAGTTTTTAAATCCAAGGTGAAAATTAACTGTACAAGATAAAAAAAATCTCAAATAAACATCTTTACAAACATCCCTCTGGCTTGCTGAACACTTATTGACCTTTAGAAACATGACCTTGTAGACATACTTGACCAAAACCCTAGACCTAGGAATTTGACCTCAAGACAAGACAAGACAAGCTTGAAAGAGCTTAATGACTGAAATGACCTGATCCAGCAATGCCAAGAGGGGTATAAACACACCAGCTCCTCCATCAGGGTTATGGCATGCCTAATGGGATGCAAAAATTGACACTGATGAAACACCTACTTATGCAAATGCAAAGAGTTTTGATCGCTGATGGAGGGCTCAAGACAGACTCTAACATGGCTCCAATGGGGATGGTAGCTCCTTGGAGGTACCAAGAACCTTAGACCTCTGGGAGAGCAGACCAGTGCTTTATTAACATTGGGCAATGGAGTCAACTTTTACCATGTGACCAAATTTGGGCAACTTTATTGACTTTGACAATAGACTGAAATTTAAACTATCTTTGACACAAACCGACTAACTTTATGCAGAAAATAAACTGACTGAAACAACTTGAAAAACTCACACCAACTAATCATCATCTTCAGAATTATAGCCTTCACCGCGGGCCCCAGACTAAAAATGAGAGATCAGTTCACACTTGCTGCAGAACAAAAGTAAAATGGTAATTACAATGAGAGTGATTAGAGCAGAAAATGCTCAAGCATGATACCTTTTGAGCAGCCGGCCATTCACCGACCCACCAAGACATTCATCACCGTTCATTTCTTTGAGAAGAAAAGCATTTGGACCACGGTATGCTGCAATTTTGTAGGGACCTTTCCACAAGTTGTCGAATTTTCCATGTTTCCCTTTGTCTTCATTTTGGGCATCCCATCTCAAAACAACATCATCTATCTGAAAATCATCTGATTTGGCCTTTTTGTCATAGATTTTCTTTATGCGCTCCTGCAACTTAAGGGAATTTTGATGAACCTCCTCTTGTGTCTGCTGTAAATGAATCATTTGACTGATCCGCCGTTGCATAGGATCTTCCTCGCCACCAGCTTCTTGAAACAACTTGGCTACTGGAACACTAAGTGAAGTGGGAAACACTGCATCTACTCCATAAACCAGTTCAAAAGGTGACATACCAATTGACTTCTTTTGACTTACCCGATCAGCCCATAATGCATTTACTAACTTTTTGTGCCAGCTCTTCTTATTTATTTCCAGCAATTTCTTTATTATGTTCACTAGAGATTTGTTCGAAGATTCAACCAGCCCATTACCTTGCAGATGGTAGGCGGTTGAATGCCCCAAGATGATGTTATATTTATAGCAAAAATCAACCATTTTCTTCGATTTGAATGCTGCTGCATTATCTGTAATCAACTTATGTGGACATCCGAAACGTGACAATATGTTACTTTCAAGAAAAGAGATAATTACCGAGTCCGTGGCTTGCCGGGTGGGAATGGCTTCAATCCACTTCGTGAAGTAATCTGTGGCGGTCAAGATCCATCGATGTTGCCCAGAAGATGCTGGGTGGATTTCGCCAATAAAATCCAAGCCCCATTGCTGAAATGGTGCGCTGATTTCAATGGGCTTGAGAGGCAACGGCTGTAACTTTTGCTTTCCTTGAAAAATTTGACATTCATGACAGCTCTTTACCGCTTTATACACATCAGAAAATAAAGAAGGCCAATAGAAACCAGCTCTCAAGATCTTATTTGCCGTGGTCTTCCAAAACAAGTGACCCCCACAGTCACCTTTATGAAAATCTTCTACTGCTGTCTTAGCTTCTTTTTCGACCAAACAGTTCAGCAAGATGCCACCGGGATCTTTCCAATAAAGTGCTGATTTAATAATGCAAAATTTGGCAGCCTTTAGCTTCAATGTTCTAGCTTTGTTTCTAGGCATCCCAGGGGGTGAAGACAAATTTTGAAGCACATAAACTATATCAGCATACCAAGGAGAAGACACAAAGATATCGGATACCTGTAGAACTGAATTTTCTTCATCTTCATCGGACAAGGCATCAATCAAATTGATGTCAAGGACGTGGAGATTCGTTTCAGTCATCAACTTAGCAAGACCTTGACCTTTAATCAACTTGGTAGGCTTAATTTCTACATCATATTCTAATAGTGCAGCAATCCACTTACCCCTTCTTCCTTCCGGTTCCGTTTGTACTAAAACATCCTTAACAGCTGCATTGGGAACATATGCTAAAATATGAGAATTCAATATGTATACCCGGAAATCTTTCAAGGCTTTGATCAGCGCCAATGCTTGCTTCTCAATAATATTATAATTCAGCGCTCCGTCCCTTATGATACGGCTGAAAAAAGCGATGGGCCTCTCAACCCCATCTCTCTTTTGCATCAATACGGCTGCCAATGTATGCTCAGAAGCAAATGAAAATAAAATAAAATCCTGTGTATAATCTGGGCTGATCAAAGTTGGGGCTGAAGATAAGATTACCTTTATCAAATTAAAAGACTTTACCGCCTCTTCGGTCCATTTGAGCTCGCTGTCCTTCTTGAGCATGTTGGTTATCTCTCTAAGATGTTCGGCAAGATTGGGAATGAAGCGACGGAGAAAATTCAATTTGCCATTGAAGGACTGAATTTCTTTCTTGCTTCGGGGTTGCTCTAATTGCTGAATTGCTTCCACCCGTGCAGGATCTATACGAATGCCATCTTTAGAAATGATATGGCCCAGCAGCTTGCCTTCGCTCATAGCAAAAAGGCTCTTCTTCGGATTCAATGAGATACCATACTTTCTGCACTTTTGAAACACCTTAGTCAAATGAAACAAATGCTCTTCATCTGATTTAGAAAACACGGTCAGATCATCAAGATAAACAACCAAAAAGACATCTTTCTCATTTGCAAAGGCCATGTCCATTGCCCGCTGAAATGTGGCACCCGCGTTCTTCAATTCGAACGGCATCTTGGCATAATGAAATGTACCCCATGGAGTAGTAAATGCTGTCTTGTCACGGTCATCTTCGTGCACCAAAATCTGATTATACCCGGAATAACCATCAAGAAATGACATCCTTGATGCCCCCACTACCCGCTGCAATATATGGTCCATTTTGGGCAGCGGATAATTGTCCTTTAATGACACCTTGTTCATATTTCTGAAGTCTATACACAATCGAATCTCGCCGGTCTTCTTTCTCACGGGCAGCAAGTTGGAAATCCAATCAGAAAACCGGATTGGCACTATGATTCCAGACTTATACAACCTGTTGACTTCCTTCTCAATCAATGGCAGCAATTTAGGATTAATTCTTCTCAACTTTTGTCGGAAAGGCTTTTGATTTGGTTTTATGGGAATAGTATGCTGAATGATACTTGTGTCATAAGTTTTCAAATCTGAATAGTCCCATGCAAAAACATTAGAAAACGAAGACAATAATCTGATATACTCTTTCTTTACCTTTGGCGGCAATGCTTTCGAGAGCTTCACCATCTTTGGATTTTCGGCTGTCCCAAGATTGACATCTTCAACACCTTCGTCTGTTGGCCTCAAAGGTGGTTTGCGGGCCACATCATCTTGATCGAACAATTCTTCCAAAGGAATTAATCCTTTGGGAATGTAATTGTCCTTGAGCTGCAACACATCCATCTGATTTACTCCTTCAGCTTCCGTGTCTATTGAAATGTCTTCGAATTTACCCTCAATTTGCAGAAAATCTTTGATTTCTTCATCATCTTGGAAAACTTGCCAACACCTTTGATTATCTGGAACTGTAGGACGATGCTTCACATATATCTCAAACTTATTGCTGGAATTCATGGGTATTTTCAAATTACTTGCTGCCTTTGCCAATGCATCCGCAACACCATTTTGAATCCGGGGCACACATGTCAAAGAATGTTCTGAAAACCGCTTTAAGATATCTAGGACAACATTCCGATATGCTCGCATACGAGGATGTTTGGCCTAAAATTCACCTTTCACTTGCTTGATAACCAACTCGGAGTCGCCATATACCGCTATCTTCTTTGCCTTCAACTTCCGAAGGATTTTCAGACTAGCAATAAGAGCTTCGTATTCCGCCTCATTATTTGAACAATCAAATGCCAATTTATAAGAACATACCCATACCTTGCTTGGAACTTGGTTTTGGACTGAAAATGGGCTTCGAATCCACACACCTATACCAGCACCATCGCTGCCCACTGCGCCATCAAAATCCATGGTCTAAAGACCATCCTCATCATCTTCTAAATGCTGAAAATCTGATGTTGATGCATGCTCTGTTTGCTGCCCATTTGTTTCAGCAATTGGCCTTATGACAGCAGACCTTTCTTCACTTTCCGTTCTCAAAACTTCTCTGAAATTTTCTGAAATATCTGGTATATCTTCTACTTGAACTAACTGACTATCTACCTCATTGAAATTATCCGCAAACAAAAAAAAAGATTCTAAATCTGTTTGTACATAATTTACAGGATGATTGACGGGCTTTTCCTTACTAGTGATCATGTATTTCATCTTTTGTTCCCGATATAACTTCCTCATTTGACCGAAAACTAGAATTGTGGCATATGAAAAATCAAGCTGAAGTGTACCTTTGAGCTTGGCTCCCCATGATCTCGAAAGCAACATGCCGAACCGCGGAGGAATATCCGCCACCACCACATCCATCAAAACATTCTTCGCTGGAATTTGATCTAGACTCACTACCAAGTCTTTGATCAAACCAATACATCTTACCCGGCTGGAATCAAACGAATACAAATCATGATACTTCCTTGTGATGTCAAGTCCCAGCTTCTCCATGATCGTTTTCGGCATCAAATTATGCGAAGCTCCCGAGTCAAACATGGCATTGTGCAACACATACTCATGCAATCGCAAACTGATATAAAATGGAGGAACATCACTTTCAGGTGACTCACCATTTAAAGCTGGCCCAAAAATCAACTCCGGCTGATCATCTTGTACATTCACTGTGTCTAGCATTGGATCAAAATTCAACATCTTGGAGAGCTGGCCTCGGTAGGTGCTATTCTTCATGATTTCTGTCAAAGGAATGGGCACTTTCAACTTTGCAATCTCATTCTCCAAACTGAAAACTGAAACCTTCTCACCTTCTTTAGCCGGATTATCTCTTTTTTTCAGATTTATCTTTTGGTGCATTTGATGGCTGATCCGTCTTAGCTGCTGGTGATGATTGACTTGTTGATGGACCGACTATGTCTTTTCCTTTTGCGTGTGAAGAAACCGAATCATTCTTTGCTGAAGTATCTTTCCTTTTTTGAATGGGATTTATGGGAACAACTCGGTTTCTCAATTGTCTTTGCTGGCCTTGCTGGGCTGATAAAGCATGCAAATACCCTCTTTGATACTCTTCGGATTCTTCTTCAAGTATTGCATCGTTTGAAAAAATATAATGCTCATCTTGGGGAATGATGGAATTACTCACCAACTCGTCTTCTTCTGTAACATAAGTGGGCACATCATCAGGAGTGAAGAAGTGATTTTCCTCTCCAACATTATCACCTTCATCCTCTGATTCTTGGCTAACAAAATTCTGCTGAAAAGGAGGTTTCATTTGCTGCTGAACTGCTCCCTCTTGTGCCTTTGTTTCACGCTGCTTGATCCTATATTGTTGCTGCTGTTGACCTCTGAAATTTGGATTACGAATCTGAGGCTCCGGCTTGTCAATACTAACCTTTTCAAATACCCTTTTCAGCTGTTCAAGTTCACGGAGAACCTGATTTGATGTGGATGCTTCCTCCTTGATTGTGACTCGCTTTTCAGCCTTCATTCTTGCTCTTTTGTCATTTAAGTTTGCTTCAACGCTGACAGCAATCTTCTGCATATCCTCAAAGGTAGGAGGGTCCCTATCTCTCAATGAGTAGGCCATCTCCGGATCAAAACCATCCGGGAACTTAAGAAGTGCTGATTTCCTTGACGGTCTCAAATCATCGGGAATAGCATTGTAAACTGTATTGAATCTGATTATGTAATCTTGAACTGACTCACCCGGATTACGCTTGAGGTTGTTGTATTCGGCATTAATCTGAAGCGGATCCTTTCTGATTTCCCACCGATCTAAAAACTGATTCTGAAGTGCTTCCAAAGTGGCAATGCTGTTAGCTGTCAACCCTCTGAACCATTTTCTAACTTCTCCTGCAAATGTTTGCACGAACAACCGCATGGTAACATCTTCTTCATCTAACTCATATAGATCAAAGAAAGTGGTCATTTTGTCGATATGTTGCTGAGCAGTAATACTTTGTGGAGTGCCATCAAACATGGGAATTTTACTTTGATAATCAGCTGGCATATCATGAAGATTTGCAGGCAAAGCAAGTGGGGCAAACCGAGCAGCCATTGCTCTAGGAGGGGGAGTAGGATGAGTATGAGGAGGAGGAGCTGTGATAGCAGGGACTATAATAAGAGGAGGTGTAGTTTGTGGAGTCGGGGGAGTGGGAGGGGTAGGAGGAGTAGGAGGAGAACCGACTGTGGATTCGGGATAGGTGATTATAGGCGAAACTGAAACATAAGGAGCATAAGATTCTTCGTGAGCCGTGATAGTGGATCCAATATGATCAAAGATATTCTCAACAAAATCAGCAAGGGTAGTAGCTTGAATATGCGTCTGGAGATGTCTCAAGATGAAATTTTCGACCAATTTGTTATGTTTCTCAAATTCAATAGCAGTTGCAAAATCAGGGTCAAGAACTAGAGAATCTAGCGCACTTTCAGACTTGGCTTTAAACAAAGACAACTCAAAGCTTTCGTCAAAATCTAAATCTTCAAGATAATCAAAAATAGCTGGGCATGAACGAGATTTGAAAATGGGTCTAGGACATGTAGCCAGCTTGTTTTTCTCAAAAAGACTAGGAAAGAAAAACCATTCAGCCTGTGAAAACTCTCAACCTATCATCCACGGCTCAGAGTTAACAATTATACTGGGATAAAGTGTCAATGAAGCGCTACATCCACAAGCTCACGGAGATTGACTGAAGCAGCGTTTATCTACTAACGCTGATGTAAAACAAGAGCGTTTTCGAAGTTTACCTGGCGTAACTTCAGGCTCCGTCTAAGACTTATGAAATAACACGTCAATGAGCAAACGATTAATTGTTCTCCCCAATATGGTCGCCAATATGTTAGCGCTTGAAATTTCACCTCAGGCTGAGAAAGGTAAACCTCAAGGCAACATCAAACCATTTAGCCTCGTAGCTAGCCCTACGGGGCAGGAGAAGGCTCTCTCCGGTCTATCTCGTAAAATCTTCAAAAGATGAGATGAACAATAAGGTAACACTGATATTAGGCTAGTAAACTGATCAAAGAGTTTGATTTGGGGTTTTTTGGGTTTTTTGGTGGCAAATTGAGGAGATGGCAATTTTGGGTGCGGGGATTGGACACAGTTTCTGCAGGGGGTTCCTTGGGGCGAGGTAAGAGACAGTGTTGATGCCTTTAACTGAGGTGGATGGTCTGGAAAGAAAGATGAAAAGCTAAAGAGAGCAAATAATAACTTTGAATTCTCTTTAGACAGAAGAAAACATTGAAATTAAACAAACTTAAAAGCAGAGCATGGCAGGCATGAATTCTTACTTTAACACTTCATTTGTTTAATTTGCAGAAGTAAAAGAAAGGAAATGAATCACATAACAATATTACAAGTACATTGAGAAACACACCATCAACACATGAGTCCACAAGAATCCCAAAGAGGACTGCAAAACCCTGGTCTTCCTTAGCCAAAAATTGCAGAGATACAGTGAATAATACAATGATAGCTTCTCCCTCAAGAGTCCAACCATGAAAATGAGCAAGAAAGTACATAATATAGATGATCTAACCTCTTTCCCTGCCTCCATGGGTCGAGCTCACTATCCTAGGAGCTGTTTCAACCACTTCTAAACTAAGCACTACAAACTAGGCAGTCAAAACAACTTGCCTCTATAAACTTGGAAACCAATTCATTCATTTAATTTTTACCCTTTTCATGAATGAATCTTCTAGAAATGTTACATAAGAGTAAAAGTGTCTAAAAAGTACAATAATTACATCAAAGAGGATCACTATTCATCCCAAAAAGTCAAACTGGGTCAAACTGTGCTTTTCCGAGCTGTACAACGCATTTTTGGAAAAATCTGCCTGAACAGTCGCGCGCCTTTGGAGCCATATTTGGGGCACTTGTAGGTGGCCAAATTGAGCAAAAGTAGGCTTGTTGGAAAGGTCTGTGAGTCTACTTTCCAACCCAACTAGAATTTTTGAATTTGGAGTTCATTTTCCCTGCCAAAAATCAAATCTCCCAAGACTGCTTTCTGCAATTCAAAAAAGTGGCAGAAAGTCATTTTTTGCTAGTTTTTTGACTTTCTGGAGGCCCAAAACTTCACCAAATCTCAAGTCCATCCATGAGCATGTGTAACTTTGCATGAAAAATCTGGAAATGTTGAGTTTTTTTCAAAATGAGTTGCCATGATGAAGGGTCGCGCGGGGCGTGAGACCCGTTAATGGGAAAAACCTGCAAATTGCCTGAAAATGCCAAAATTCACCCAAAATTCTCAAATTTTTTTGGGATTTGCACTGTGGCTAGGCTATTTAGTGCCTTGATCCTTAAGTGAAGCCTCAGCCAAGATACGGAGGGGATTGGGCCTATTTCTACATTTGCCTCGGTCAACCGCCTTTGAAACATCTTCATCTTTGCCTTGCACACATGCATCCTTGCCCAGTAATGGTTTTTCATGTTCCTCAGCAATTTCTTTTCTTGGTTGGCCTTAGCCAACAGCCTCTCCAAGTGTGCATTTACCTGGATGAGCATGGACTCTCGGTCAGCGGGTAATGGGTCACCGGGTCTTCTTCGGTTCAAGATTCGGTCACTACGAATCCTCCACAGCTCATCAAGTGCTTTCTCATCCTCCAACTGTTTGTTGCGCTGCTCCAGGTATGAGATTGTCCATTGTGCACCTTCTAGTCTCTTTTGCAATACCTCATTTTCAGCTCTAAGGTGCTGAATGACCTCCTTTGCCTCTTGGCTCGGAGAAATGGCCTCAAGATCAACAAGCTCAATATCTGGAACTCCTGATGGCCCCTCATCAATCATGGGCTGTTTGCCCCTCCCTGGTACCTGTGCTGGTGAAGAAAGCGAGGCCCCTTCCACCTGATGTGGAGATAACACTCGCTGAGCCGATGAAGAAGGCGAGACCCCTTCCACCTGCTGTGGAGATAGTACTCGCCGAGCTGCTGCAAATAAGGCCCTCGGGCCTTTCTGATAGGTAACCAGAGGTGAGGAGCTGACATGTCTAGTGACAGGGATGTCATGCTGCTGTGATGGTCCTCCCTCCTCATGAATAACCTCAGGATGTGGTGGTGATGGTGCTGTGAAAAGCTCACGAGAGATGAAATCCTCCCATGAGATGCCCTGCTGAGCCAACTGATGCAATACTACAAGCTGAATCAAACCATAATGGTACAGGCTCCTATACTGCTGTGCCGGGCTCTTCCTCTGTAACATGGGCACCATCCTCTGAATGTTCTGATAGAAGAAAACAGGGATGTTCATCATCCTCACTCGGGTGAAGTGCATCAAGAGGCGAATATGGTATGAATATACCTGTGAAAATCTGCCCTCACAGGTAAAATAGTGCATGATGAGCCTCATCATGGGAGCATACTCGCTCCTGAGAAACCTGAATGGAAACACACCTGCCAAATGTCTCATGAATGGTGGCCGGACAAAAGGCTCAAAGTGAACATTATCCAGCACCTTGCACTTATTCCACACCTCCCTAACATTAGGTATCCCTGTGGCATGTGAGATCACCTCGGGTGTCAAAGTGAAGTCCACCCCGGCAAGGTTGACATGTCCATCATGCAAGTGTAAAACAAAAAGGCGAGCCAACTCTCGGTGGTGCTGAATCCGAGAGATCCTCTCACAAAACTCATAGCAAGACATATACTGAAAACATGTGACTGCCATAGGACAAGCCTGTAACTCTGCTAAAGAGGTGGGCTCCTCTCGCTTATGATGTCCACCCTTACCACCCTTATGAGGCCTCCTCTGTACCTCAATCTCTGAAGCTGATGACTGGTCATCACTTTGCTCATAAGTTTCGGTTTCTGACATTGTTTAAGGAGCAAAGTGGACAAACTGTGCTGCTGTTTCTGCCTGTAAAAAGTTGATTTATATGCTGTTTCAAGGGGACAAGGAACATGAGGGAACTGTTAGGGGAGGGACATTTTTACAAGGAAAATGGGAATACATGTATACAACAGGGAATTTAGGGAAATACACTGCAAACATCATTGCATATACATCATCAAATTCATATGTTTACATGGGCATAAGGAGAGATAGGGTTAGGATGTGATTTTTTATTTTTAAAGGGAAAAGGGGTAGGGTTTATTTTCTTTACAAATTTAAAAGGGAAATTGACATGGAAATATAGGGAAAATGAAATGGGAATGAAGAGAATAATTACAAGGGGAAAAACAATGAAACAACAATAAACCCTAGCATCTTTTTACAAATTTACTATACAGCCATATGGAGCGTTTTCTCTTGCACAATTTGATCATTAAAAACACACTCATGATGTCCTTCAACATAACCAGCAACCATTTCCAAGTTTAGAGAAGCTACCTCAAGCAATTTGATGATTTAGAAGGTGCTTGAGCAAATTTGAAATGAGTTTGGAGGGAGGTTGCTTGACGGGTCGCGCACCTCACCCAACGGGTCGCGCGCGCCTGACGGGTCGCGCGCCTGTCATGCTCCCAATTTCAACTAGTTTCGCTCAAATTCGCTTGGAAGCTCGCCCAATCTCTCTTGCAAGTGTTTTGGATGCACAATGAGAGTAAAAGGAGGGAGATTGGGTCTTTATAAATTCCATTTGAATAAATTTCATGCTCAAACCCACTTTCTAATGTTTCTCTTTGACACTTTATAAAACTGACTTTTTGGTTTCCTTTGTCCTGAAATTGACTCATTTAGTGCTTTTGCTTGATTCTTTTTGCAGGTAGATCATGTGAGGGATCTTGGCAAGGGGACCAGGGTTACATGCTGTCCACTGAAGTCTTTTGAAATTTCATCACTTTTTACAAAAATTTGAAAAATGACCTTGGCTTTAAAAACTGAGTTTTTAAATCCAAAGTGAAAATTAACTGTACAAGATAAAAAAAATATCAAATAAACATCTTTACAAACATCCCTCTGGCTTGCTAAACACTTATTGACCTTTAGAAACATGACCTTATAGACATACTTGACCAAAACCCTAGACCTAGGAATTTTACCTCAAGACAAGACAAGACAAGCTTGAAAGAGCTTAATGACTGAAATGACCTGATCCAGCAATGCCAAGAGGGGTATAAACACACCAGTTCCTCCATCAGGGTTATGGCATGCCTAATGGGATGCAAAAATTGACACTGATGAGACACCTACTTATGCAAATGCAAAGAGTTTTGATCGCTGATTGAGGGCTCAAGACCGACTCTAACATTGGCTCCAATGGGGATGGTAGCTCCTTGGAGGTACCAAGAACCTTAGACCTCTGGGAGAGCAGACCAGTGCTTTATTAACATTGGGCAATGGAGTCAACTTTTACCATGTGACCAAATTTGGGCAACTTTATTGACTTTGACAATAGACTGAAATTTAAACTATCTTTGACACAAACCGACTAACTTTATGCAGAAAATAAACTGACTGAAACAACTTGAAAAACTCACACCAACTAATCATCATCTTCAGAATTATAGCCTTCACCGCGGGCCCCAGACTAAAAATGAGAGATCAGTTCACACTTGCTGTAGAACAAAAGTAAAATGGTAATTACAATGAGAGTGATTAGAGCAGAAAATGCTCAAGCATGATACCTTTTGAGCAGCCGGCCATTCACCGACCCACCAAGACATTCATCACCGTTCATTTCTTTGAGAAGAAAAGAATTTGGACCACGGTATGCTGCAATTTTGTAGGGACCTTTCCACAAGTTGTCGAATTTTCCATGTTTCCCTTTGTCTTCATTTCGGGCATCCCATCTCAAAACAACATCATCTATCTGAAAATCATTTGATTTGGCCTTTTTGTCATAGATTTTCTTTATGCGCTCCTGCAACTTAAGGGAATTTTGATGAACCTCCTCTCGTGTCTGCTGTAAATGAATCATTTGACTGATCCGCCGTTGCATAGGATCTTCCTCGCCACCAGCTTCTTGAAACAACTTGGCTACTGGAACACTAAGTGAAGTGGGAAACACTGCATCTACTCCATAAACCAGTTCAAAAGGTGACATACCAATTGACTTCTTTTGACTTACCCGATCAGCCCATAATGCATTTACTAACTTTTTGTGCCAGCTCTTCTTATTTATTTCCAACAATTTCTTTATGATGTTCACTAGAGATTTGTTCGAAGATTCAACCAGCCCATTACCTTGCGGATGGTAGGCGGTTGAATGCCCCAAGCTGATGTTATATTTATAGCAAAAATCAACCATTTTCTTCGATTTGAATGCTGCTGCATTATCTGTAATCAACTTATGTGGACATCCGAAACGTGACAATATGTTACTTTCAAGAAAAGAGATAATTACCGAGTCCGTGGCTTGCCGGGTGGGAATGGCTTCAATCCACTTCGTGAAGTAATCTGTGGCGGTCAAGATCCATCGATGCTGCCCGGAAGATGCTGGGTGGATTTCGCCAATAAAATCCAAGCCCCATTGCTGAAATGGTGCGCTGATTTCAATGGGCTTGAGAGGCAACGGCTGTAACTTTTGCTTTCCTTGAAAAATTTGACATTCATGACAGCTCTTTACCGCTTTATACACATCAGAAAATAAAGAAGGCCAATAGAAACCAGCTCTCAAGATCTTATTTGCCGTGGTCTTCCAAAACAAGTGACCCCCACAGTCACCTTTATGAAAATCTTCTACTGCTGTCTTAGCTTCTTTTTCGACCAAACAGTTCAGCAAGATGCCACTGGGATCTTTCCAATAAAGTGCTGATTTAATAATGCAAAATTTGGCAGCCTTTAGCTTCAATGTTCTAGCTTTGTTTCTAGGCATCCCAGGGGGTGAAGACAAATTTTGAAGCACATAAACTATATCAGCATACCAAGGAGAAGACACAAAGATATCAGATACCTGTAGAACTGAATTTTCTTCATCTTCATCGGACAAGGCAGCAATCAAATTGATGTCAAGGACGTGGAGATTCGTTTCAGCCATCAACTTAGCAAGACCTTGACCTTTAATCAACTTGGTAGGCTTAATTTCTACATCATATTCTAATAGTGCAGCAATCCACTTACCCCTTCTTCCTTCCGGTTCCGTTTGTACTAAAACATCCTTAACAGCTGCATTGGGAACATATGCTAAAATATGAGAATTCAATATGTATACCCGGAAATCTTTCAAGGCTTTGATCAGCGCCAATGCTTGCTTCTCAATAATATTATAATTCAGCGCTCCGTCCCTTATGATACAGTTGAAAAAAGCGATGGGCCTCTCAACCCCATCTCTCTTTTGCATCAATACGGCTGCCAATGTATGCTCAGAAGCAAATGAAAATAAAATAAAATCCTGTGTATAATCTGGGCTGATCAAAGTTGGGGCTGAAGATAAGATTACCTTTATCAAATTAAAAGACTTTACCGCCTCTTCAGTCCATTTGAGCTCGCTGTCCTTCTTGAGCATGTTGGTTATCTCTCTAAGATGTTCGGCAAGATTGGGAATGAAGCGACGGAGAAAATTCAATTTGCCATTGAAGGACTGAATTTCTTTCTTGCTTCGGGGCTGCTCTAATTGCTGAATTGCTTCCACCCGTGCAGGATCTATACGAATTCCATCTTTAGAAATGATATGGCCCAGCAGCTTGCCTTCGCTCATAGCAAAAAGGCTCTTCTTCGGATTCAATGAGATACCATACTTTCTGCACTTTTGAAACACCTTAGTCAAATGAAACAAATGCTCTTCATATGATTTAGAAAACACGGTCAGATCATCAAGATAAACAACCAAAAAGACATCTTTCTCATTTGCAAAGGCCATGTCCATTGCCCGCTGAAATGTGGCACCCGCGTTCTTCAATCCGAACGGCATCTTGGCATAATGAAATGTACCCCATGGAGTAGTAAATGCTGTCTTGTCACGGTCATCTTCGTGCACCAAAATCTGATTATACCCGGAATAACCATCAAGCAATGACATCCTTGATGCCCCCACTACCCGCTGCAATATATGGTCCATTTTGGGCAGCAGATAATTGTCCTTTAATGACACCTTGTTCAGATTTCTGAAGTCTATACACAATCGAATCTCGCCGGTCTTCTTTCTCACGGGCAGCAAGTTGGAAATCCAATCAAAAAACCGGATTGGCACTATGATTCCAGACTTATACAACCTGTTGACTTCCTTCTCAATCAATGGCAGCAATTTAGGATTAATTCTTCTCAACTTTTGTCGGAAAGGCTTTTGATTTGGTTTTATGGGAATAGTATGCTGAATGATACTTGTGTCATAAGTTTTCAAATCTGAATAGTCCCATGCAAAAACATTAGAAAACGAAGACAATAATCTGATATACTCTTTCTTTACCTTTGGCGGCAATGCTTTCGAGAGCTTCACCATCTTTGGATTTTTGGCTGTCCCAAGATTGACATCTTCAACACCTTCGTCTGTTGGCCTCAAAGTTGGTTTGCGGGCCACATCATCTTGATCGAACAATTCTTCCAAAGGAATTAATCCTTTGGGAATGTAATTGTCCTTGAGCTGCAACACATCCATCTGATTTACTCCTTCAGCTTCCGTGTCTATTGAAATGTCTTCGAATTTACCCTCAATTTGCAGAAAATCTTTGATTTCTTCATCATCTTGGAAAACTCTCCAACACCTTTGATTATCTGGAACTGTAGGACGATGCTTCACATATATCTCAAACTTATTGCTGGAATTCATGGGTATTTTCAAATTACTTGCTGCCTTTGCCAATGCATCCGCAACACCATTTTGAATCCGGGGCACACATGTCAAAGAATGTTCTGAAAACCGCTTTAAGATATCTAGGACAGCATTCTGATATGCTCGCATACGAGGATGTTTGGCCTAAAATTCACCTTTCACTTGCTTGATAACCAACTCGGAGTCGCCATATACCGCTATCTTCTTTGCCTTCAACTTCCGAAGGATTTTCAGACCAGCAATAAGAGCTTCGTATTCCGCCTCATTATTTGAACAATCAAATGCCAATTTATAAGAACATACCCTTACCTTGCTTGGAACTTGGTTTTGGACTGAAAATGGGCTTCGAATCCACACACCTATACCAGCACCATCGCTGCCCACTGCGCCATCAAAATCCATGGTCCAAAGACCATCCTCATCATCTTCTAAATGCTGAAAATCTGATGTTGATGCATGCTCTGTTTGCTGCCCATTTGTTTCAGCAATTCGCCTTATGACAGCAGACCTTTCTTCACTTTCCTTTCTCAAAACTTCTCTGAAATTTTCTGAAATATCTGGTATATCTTCTACTTGAACTAACTGACTATCTACCTCATTGAAATTATCCGCAAACAAAACAAAAGATTCTAAATCTGTTTGTACATAATTTACAGGATGATTGACGGGCTTTTCCTTACTAGTGATCATGTATTTCATCTTTTGTTCCCGATATAACTTCCTCATTTGACCGAAAACTGGAATTGTGGCATATGAAAAATCAAGCTGAAGTGTACCTTTGAGCTTGGCTCCCCATGATCTCGAAAGCAACATGCCGAACCGCGGAGGAATATCCACCACCACCACATCCATCAAAACATTCTTCGCTGGAATTTGATCTAGACTCACTACCAAGTCTTTGATCAAACCAATACATCTTACCCGGCTGGAATCAAACGAATACAAATCATGATACTTCCTTGTGATGTCAAGTCCCAGCTTCTCCATGATCGTTTTCGGCATCAAATTATGCGAAGCTCCCGAGTCAAACATGGCATTGTGCAACACATACGCATGCAATCGCAAACTGATATAAAATGGAGGAACATCACTTTCAGGAGACTCACCATTTAAAGCTGGCCCAAAAATCAACTCCAGCTGATCATCTTGTACATTCACTGTGTCTAGCATTTGATCAAAATTCAACATCTTGGAGAGCTGGCCTCGGTAGGTGCTATTCTTCATGATTTCTGTCAAAGGAATGGGCACTTTCAACTTTGCAATCTCATTCTCCAAACTGAAAACTGAAACCTTCTCACCTTCTTTAGCCGGATTATCTCTTTTTTCAGCTTTATCTTTTGGTGCATTTGATGGCTGATCCGTCTTAGCTGCTGGTGATGATTGACTTGTTGAAGGACCGACTATGTCTTTTCCTTTTGCGTGTCAAGAAACCGAATCATTCTTTGCTGAAGTATCTTTCCTTTTTTGAATGGGATTTATGGGAACAGCTCGGTTTCTCAATTGTCTTTGCTGGCCTTGCTGGGCTGATAAAGCATGCAAATACCCTCTTTGATACCCTTCGGATTCTTCTTCAAGTATTGCATCGTTTGACAAAATATAATGCTCATCTTGGGGAATGATGGAATTAATCACCAACTCGTCTTCTTCTGTAACATAAGTGGGCACATCATCAGGAGTGAAGAAGTGATTTTCCTCTCCAACATTATCACCTTCATCCTTTGATTCTTGGCTAACAAAATTCTGCTGAAAAGGAGGTTTCATTTGCTGCTAAACTGCTCCCTATTGTGCCTTTGTTTCACGCTGCTTGTTCCTATATTGTTGCTGCTGTTGACCTCTGAAATTTGGATTATGAATCTGAGGCTCCGGCTTGTCAATACTAATATTTTGAAATACCCTTTTCAGTTGTTCAAGTTCACGGAGAACCTGATTTGATGTGGATGCTTCCTCCTTGATTGTGACTCGCTTTTCAGCCTTCATTCTTGCTCTTTTGTCATTTAAGTTTGCTTCAATGCTGACAGCAATCTTCTGCATATCCTCCAAGGTAGGAGGGTCCCTATCTCTCAATGAGTAGGCCATCTCCGGATCAAAACCATCCGGGAACTTAAGAAGTGCTGATTTCCTTGATGGTCTCAAATCATCGGGAATAGCATTGTAAACTGTATTGAATCTGATTATGTAATCTTGAACTGACTCACCCGGATTACGCTTGAGGTTGTTGTATTCGGCATTAATCTGGAGCGGATCCTTTCTGATTTCCCACCGATCTAAAAACTGATTCTGAAGTGCTTCCAAAGTGGCAATGCTGTTAGCTGTCAACCCTCTGAACCATTTTCTAACTTCTCCTGCAAATGTTTGCACGAACAACCGCATGGTAACATCTTCTTCATCTAACTCATATAGATCAAAGAAAGTGGTCATTTTGTCGATATGTTGCTGAGCAATAATACTTTGTGGAGTGCCATCAAACATGGGAATTTTACTTTGATAATCAGCTGGCATATCATGAAGATTTGCAGGCAAAGCAAGTGGGGCAAATTGAGCAGCCATTGCTCTAGGAGGGGGAGTAGGATGAGTATGAGGAGGAGGAGCTGTGATAGCAGGGACTATAATAAGAGGAGGTGTAGTTTGTGGAGTCGAGGGAGTGGGAGGGGTAGGAGGAGTAGGAGGAGAACCGACTGTGGATTCGGGATAGGTGATTATAGGTGAAACTGAAACATAAGGAGGATAAGATTCTTCGTGAGCCGTGATAGTGGATCCAATATGATCAGAGATATTCTCAACAAAATCAGCAAGGGTAGTAGCTTGAATATGCGTCTGGAGATGTCTCAAGATGAAATTTTCGACCAATTTGTTATGTTTCTCAAATTCAATAGCAGCTGCAAAATCAGGGTCAAGAACTAGAGAATCTAGCGCACTTTCAGACTTGGCTTTAAACAAAGACAACTCAAAGCTTTCGTCAAAATCTAAATCTTCAAGATAATCAAAAATAGCTGGGCATGAACGAAGATTTGAAAATGGGTCTAGGACCTGTAGCTAGCTTGTTTTTCTCAAAAAGACTAAGAAAGAAAAACCATTCAGCCTGTGAAAACTCTCAACCTATCATCCACGGCTCAGAGTTAACAATTATACTGGGATAAAGTGTCAATGAAGCGCTACATCCACAAGCTCACGGAGATTGACTGAAGCAGCGTTTATCTACTAATGCTGATGTAAAACAAGAGCGTTTTCGAAGGTTACCTGGCGTAACTTCAGGCTCCGTCTAAGACTTATGAAATAACATGTCAATGAGCAAACGATTAATTGTTCTCCCCAGTATGGTCGCCAATATGTTAGCGCTTGAAATTTCACCTCAGGCTGAGAAAGGTAAACCTCAAGGCAACATCAAACCATTTAGCCTCCTAGCTAGCCCTACGGGGCAGGAGAAGGCTCTCTCCGGTCTATCTCGTAAAATATTCAAAAGATGAGATGAACAATAAGGTAACACTGATATTAGGCTAGTAAACTGATCAAAGAGTTTGATTTGGGGTTTTTTGGTGGCAAATTGAGGAGATGGCAATTTTGGGTGCAGGGATTGGACACAGTTTCTGCAGGGGGTTCCTTGGGGCGAGGTAAGAGACAGTGTTGATGCCTTTAACTGAGGTGGATGGTCAGGAAAGAAAGATGAAAAGCTAAAGAGAGCAAACAATAACTTTGAATTCTCTTTAGACAGTAGAAAACATTGAAATTAAACAAACTTAAAAGCAGAGCATGGCAGGCATGAATTCTTACTTTAACACTTCATTTGTTTAATGTGCAGAAGTAAAAGAAAGGAAATGAATCACATAACAAGCTTACAAGTACATTGAGAAACACACCATCAACACATGAGTCCACAAGAATCCCAAAGAGGACTGCAAAACCCTGGTCTTCCTTAGCCAAAAATTGAAGAGATACAATGAATAATTGATCCGGATTTAAGCAGGAACGCAACAAATTATAGAGATAACCATAAATACAGAGATGCAATAACCATAAACACATAGATGCAGCGGAAATAATGATTCATTTCATTAATGGAAAATACTGAATACAACCACAAATGGAAATAAACCAGCTAGGGCGATGGTAGCTATCTCTGAGAAGAGATGTGCGGCTACATGCCTCTGAACTTTTCCGAACTGTCTTACAATGAGGCTCGAAGGCCTATTTATTGTTGAGAAACAATGGAAAACCCTTCACATACCGAAACCTAACCCTAGAAGATGAAACGCCAAATTGTGGGCCCTGTTTGGGTAAATTGGTACATCAATTTCCCGGGGTCGTAACTTTGGCATACGATCTCCGTTTGACGCGTACGATAGCTCGTTAGAAAGATCTATCCGAGTACTACCACTTTGGGGGGCAACACAAGGCTCGGTCGCCCCAGAATTCCAGTGATGGTGGGAAGCATGGTCGACGATGATCCACATTGAACACTCGGTGCAAACGAAGGAATGGAGGAATGCTGTGCTTCAAAGCATTGTTTCCCATAGCCTTGGTACTGCTGTGAGGACCATGTCGGAGTGGTCGGAGCTTCTGATGGGCTCTTGTAAGGCGTTCTTTCTGCAGATGTAACCAAACTTTGTTGCCCACCTGAAACTTATGTGGTACCCCTGTGGGTGAGGAGAATTTGTTCCTGTGTTCTGTCATGACTGTATCCCTTTGTTGCTGCTGCTGCGTGTAGGAACCCTTTGCAGGGGTCATGGATGTAGCAACGATCTTCCCCTTATTTTGAGAGTGAACCAGACAGATGAATTTCCTGGTCTGTGATATGAGCTTGCTGCCTTTCTTGGTAGTGATCAAGGATGTGGCAGTAGGTGGGGCTACCTCTGGTATCCTGTATAATGAATTATTCAAAGAAATAATGACAGCACGAGGCCTGGACTCATACACAGCATGTCGCCTCCACAAGTATGGCTGGCCTAATAGTACATCACAAACATCCAGAGGTGTAACATCACACAATACCTCGTCTGTGAAGGGCTTGATGCTGTATGGAAGGCGGCACTGCTGGCGAACTTTCAGATCTCGTCCTTCATGAAGCCACCCGATACTGTACGCCTGTGGGTGTGGTGTAGTCGGTAGGCCCAACCGCTTCACGACCTCTGCTGAAACGAGGTTCTTTTGGCTACCACTGTCGACAATGAATCGCAGCGGTGAACCCTTCACCCACATCTGTGAGTGGAAAAGACGCTCCCCCTCCTCTGGATCTTCGGGCTCATTTTTCTTGATCTTGGCGGTGGCAACAGTGGCACTAGGATCCGCATCAATGATCTGCTTCCCTTTGCCATTCCCCTTGTCGGGTTCTGGCTCAGGATCGGAACATGCATCTGATTCGGAAGCCTTCAACTCAGCCACCAGCGACTGCTTGGTCCGACACTCACTTGTGTTATGAGTGGGACTCTTGTGGAACTCACACCACTTCCCTGTGTCCTTCTTCGGCTTCATGGTGTTGTTCTTTTCTTGCGGCTTCGACGGGTTATCTTGGGTCACCCCGCCTTGGCGTCCTTTGGGCTTCGGATTTGCAGATCCAAAGTCTCGCTTCTTCTGTTTGAACTTTTGCTCGATTTTGACAGCGTATCGGTATGCTGTGCCGAGTGAGGAGATGTTCAAGAACACCATCGCTTCCTGGATGTATCTGTGCAGGCAGCCACGGTATTTGAGCACCAGATGCAGCTCAGAATCTTTGATACCCAACTGTGTGCGAAGGGTATGAAAAATGTTTGTGAACTCCGGCACATCTTGGTCTCGTCCCTGCCGCAGTGTGGTCCATTTGATGTATTTGTCCTCATAGCTTCCGACAGGGTAGTACTGCTCCTTGATGGCATCCCGGAAGTCATTCCAAGTGGGTGCGGCTGAAAACAGTGAGCCTGTACTTTCATCCTTCTGCTCGCAGTAGGTTTCCCACCAGTCCTTGACGTGGGGGGCTGCTTTGAGAAGAGCAAAAACAATCTTTTCCCGACTTGAAAATTCGTGAACAGAAAAATACCCATCTAGCAGATTTAACCATTTATCTACGGCATCTGCGTCTATTTGACCCGCGAAGATGGGGATTTCAAAATTAACTTGTACCTTGAACGGTGTGGCGTTTCCAGAGTCGCTGTTGGAAGTCGATGCGTCGCCTCTGGGTAGCCGCTGAAGGATCTGCGCAAAGCTATCCATCATCGCGTTCCTTTGCCGCTCGAGCGCTTCTTCGAGCAAGATTTTGATAGGATCTCCTGCCCCCTCGTCTTTCTTCTCATCCGCCATGGGAGGCCGTCGGGATTTGCGCGGCTGGTCTTGCAAAGGTTCGACCAGTTCAAGCCCTAACTCCTTATATCCCGACCTCGTTGGGGACATGCAAAGAAAAACAGAGAAAAAGCAGACCGCTCTGATACCACTGATCCGGATTTAAGCAGGAACGCAACAAATTATAGAGATAACCATAAATACAGAGATGCAATAACCATAAACACATAGATGCAGCGGAAATAATGATTCATTTCATTAATGGAAAACACTGAATACAACCAGAAATGGAAATAAACCAGCTAGGGCGATGGTAGCTATCTCTGAGAAGAGATGTGCGGCTACATGCCTCTGAACTGTTCCGAACTGTCTTACAATGAGGCTCGAAGGCCTATTTATTGTTGAGAAACAATGGAAAACCCTTCACATACCGAAACCTAACCCTAGAAGATGAAACGCCAAATTGTGGGCCCCGTTTGGGTAAATTGGTACATCAATTTCCCGGGGTCGTAACTTTGGCATACGATCTCCGTTTGACGCGTACGATAGCTCGTTAGAAAGATCTATCCGAGTACTACCACTTTGGGGGGCAACACAGGGCTCGATCGCCCCAGAATTCCAAAAAAACGTCGTTTAGGGCCTCAAAACGGCTCCGGAAGTTCAGGACCCGAAAAACTGCTAAAAATAGTAAACTGTGCTACAATTAAGGAAACTGAAAAGACTGAAAGAGACAGTTGTGAGGGTCCAAATGGGTTGGTGGGTGGCCACCAACATCCACCTGGATCATTCCTCCCCCCTTAGGAAGCAATGGTCCCCATTGCGTTGAGTTCCTCCATCTGCTGAACTTGTCCTGCAATCTCTGATGTGTCCAGTGATGGTGGGAAGCATGGTCGACGATGATCCACATTGAACACTCGGTGCAAACGAAGGAATGGAGGAATGCTGTGCTTCAAAGCATTGTTTCCCATAGCCTTGGTACTGCTGTGAGGACCATGTCGGAGTGGTCGGAGCTTCTGATGGGCTCTTGTAAGGCGTTCTTTCTGCAGATGTAACCAAACTTTGTTGCCCACCTGAAACTTATGTGGTACCCCTGTGGGTGAGGAGAATTTGCTCCTGTGTTCTGTCATGACTGTATCCCTTTGTTGCTGCTGCTGCGTGTAGGAACCCTTTGCAGGGGTCATGGATGTAGCAACGATCTTCCCCTTATTTTGAGAGTGAACCAGACAGATGAATTTCCTGGTCTGTGATATGAGCTTGCTGCCTTTCTTGGTAGTGATCAAGGATGTGGCAGTAGGTGGGGCTACCTCTGGTATCCTGTATAATGAATTATTCAAAGAAATAATGACAGCACGAGGCCTGGACTCATACACAGCATGTCGCCTCCACAAGTATGGCTGGCCTAATAGTACATCACAAACATCCAGAGGTGTAACATCACACAATACCTCGTCTGTGAAGGGCTTGATGCTGTATGGAAGGCGGCACTGCTGGCGAACTTTCAGATCTCGTCCTTCATGAAGCCACCCGATACTGTACGCCTGTGGGTGTGGTGTAGTCGGTAGGCCCAACCGCTTCACGACCTCTGCTGAAACGAGGTTCTTTTGGCTACCACTGTCGACAATGAATCGCAGCGGTGAACCCTTCACCCACATCTGTGAGTGGAAAAGACGCTCCCCCTCCTCTGGATCTTCGGGCTCATTTTTCTTGATCTTGGCGGTGGCAACAGTGGCACTAGGATCCGCATCAATGATCTGCTTCCCTTTGCCATTCCCCTTGTCGGGTTCTGGCTCAGGATCGGAACATGCATCTGATTCGGAAGCCTTCAACTCAGCCACCAGCGACTGCTTGGTCCGACACTCACTTGTGTTATGAGTGGGACTCTTGTGGAACTCACACCACTTCCCTGTGTCCTTCTTCGGCTTCATGGTGTTGTTCTTTTCTTGCGGCTTCGACGGGTTATCTTGGGTCACCCCGCCTTGGCTTTGTCCTTTGGGCTTCGGATTTGCAGATCCAAAGTCTCGCTTCTTCTGTTTGAACTTTTGCTCGATTTTGACAGCGTATCGGTATGCTGTGCCGAGTGAGGAGATGTTCAAGAACACCATCTCTTCCTGGATGTATCTGTGCAGGCAGCCACGGTATTTGAGCACCAGATGCAGCTCAGAATCTTTGATACCCAACTGTGTGCGAAGGGTATGAAAAATGTTTGTGAACTCCGGCACATCTTGGTCTCGTCCCTGCCGCAGTGTGGTCCATTTGATGTATTTGTCCTCATAGCTTCCGACAGGGTAGTACTGCTCCTTGATGGCATCCCGGAAGTCATTCCAAGTGGGTGCGGCTGAAAACAGTGAGCCTGTACTTTCATCCTTCTGCTCGCAGTAGGTTTCCCACCAGTCCTTGACGTGGGGGGCTGCTTTGAGAAGAGCAAAAACAATCTTTTCCCGACTTGAAAATTCGTGAACAGAAAAATACCCATCTAGCAGATTTAACCATTTATCTACGGCATCTGCGTCTATTTGACCCGCGAAGATGGGGATTTCAAAATTAACTTGTACCTTGAACGGTGTGGCGTTTCCAGAGTCGCTGTTGGAAGTCGATGCGTCGCCTCTGGGTAGCCGCTGAAGGATCTGCGCAAAGCTATCCATCATCGCGTTCCTTTGCCGCTCGAGCGCTTCTTCGAGCAAGATTTTGATAGGATCTCCTGCCCCCTCGTCTTTCTTCTCATCCGCCATGGGAGGCCGTCGGGATTTGCGCGGCTGGTCTTGCAAAGGTTCGACCAGTTCAAGCCCTAACTCCTTATATCCCGACCTCGTTGGGGACATGCAAAGAAAAACAGAGAAAAAGCAGACCGCTCTGATACCACTGATCCGGATTTAAGCAGGAACGCAACAAATTATAGAGATAACCATAAATACAGAGATGCAATAACCATAAACACATAGATGCAGCGGAAATAATGATTCATTTCATTAATGGAAAATACTGAATACAACCAGAAATGGAAATAAACCAGCTAGGGCGATGGTAGCTATCTCTGAGAAGAGATGTGCGGCTACATGCCTCTGAACTGTTCCGAACTGTCTTACAATGAGGCTCGAAGGCCTATTTATTGTTGAGAAACAATGGAAAACCCTTCACATACCGAAACCTAACCCTAGAAGATGAAACGCCAAATTGTGGGCCCCGTTTGGGTAAATTGGTACATCAATTTCCCGGGGTCGTAACTTTGGCATACGATCTCCGTTTGACGCGTACGATAGCTCGTTAGAAAGATCTATCCGAGTACTACCACTTTGGGGGCAACACAGGGCTCGGTCGCCCCAGAATTCCAAAAAAACGTCGTTTAGGGCCTCAAAACGGCTCCGGAAGTTCAGGACCCGAAAAACTGCTAAAAATAGTAAACTGTGCTACAATTAAGGAAACTGAAAAGACTGAAAGAGACAGTTGTGAGGGTCCAAATGGGTTGGTGGGTGGCCACCAACATCCACCTGGATCATTCCTCCCCCCTTAGGAAGCAATGGTCCCCATTGCGTTGAGTTCCTCCATCTGCTGAACTTGTCCTGCAATCTCTGATGTGTCCAGTGATGGTGGGAAGCATGGTCGACGATGATCCACATTGAACACTCGGTGCAAACGAAGGAATGGAGGAATGCTGTGCTTCAAAGCATTGTTTCCCATAGCCTTGGTACTGCTGTGAGGACCATGTCGGAGTGGTCGGAGCTTCTGATGGGCTCTTGTAAGGCGTTCTTTCTGCAGATGTAACCAAACTTTGTTGCCCACCTGAAACTTATGTGGTACCCCTGTGGGTGAGGAGAATTTGTTCCTGTGTTCTGTCATGACTGTATCCCTTTGTTGCTGCTGCTGCGTGTAGGAACCCTTTGCAGGGGTCATGGATGTAGCAACGATCTTCCCCTTATTTTGAGAGTGAACCAGACAGATGAATTTCCTGGTCTGTGATATGAGCTTGCTGCCTTTCTTGGTAGTGATCAAGGATGTGGCAGTAGGTGGGGCTACCTCTGGTATCCTGTATAATGAATTATTCAAAGAAATAATGACAGCACGAGGCCTGGACTCATACACAGCATGTCGCCTCCACAAGTATGGCTGGCCTAATAGTACATCACAAACATCCAGAGGTGTAACATCACACAATACCTCGTCTGTGAAGGGCTTGATGCTGTATGGAAGGCGGCACTGCTGGCGAACTTTCAGATCTCGTCCTTCATGAAGCCACCCGATACTGTACGCCTGTGGGTGTGGTGTAGTCGGTAGGCCCAACCGCTTCACGACCTCTGCTGAAACGAGGTTCTTTTGGCTACCACTGTCGACAATGAATCGCAGCGGTGAACCCTTCACCCACATCTGTGAGTGGAAAAGACGCTCCCCCTCCTCTGGATCTTCGGGCTCATTTTTCTTGATCTTGGCGGTGGCAACAGTGGCACTAGGATCCGCATCAATGATCTGCTTCCCTTTGCCATTCCCCTTGTCGGGTTCTGGCTCAGGATCGGAACATGCATCTGATTCGGAAGCCTTCAACTCAGCCACCAGCGACTGCTTGGTCCGACACTCACTTGTGTTATGAGTGGGACTCTTGTGGAACTCACACCACTTCCCTGTGTCCTTCTTCGGCTTCATGGTGTTGTTCTTTTCTTGCGGCTTCGACGGGTTATCTTGGGTCACCCCGCCTTGGCTTTGTCCTTTGGGCTTCGGATTTGCAGATCCAAAGTCTCGCTTCTTCTGTTTGAACTTTTGCTCGATTTTGACAGCGTATCGGTATGCTGTGCCGAGTGAGGAGATGTTCAAGAACACCATCTCTTCCTGGATGTATCTGTGCAGGCAGCCACGGTATTTGAGCACCAGATGCAGCTCAGAATCTTTGATACCCAACTGTGTGCGAAGGGTATGAAAAATGTTTGTGAACTCCGGCACATCTTGGTCTCGTCCCTGCCGCAGTGTGGTCCATTTGATGTATTTGTCCTCATAGCTTCCGACAGGGTAGTACTACTGCTCCTTGATGGCATCCCGGAAGTCATTCCAAGTGGGTGCGGCTGAAAACAGTGAGCCTGTACTTTCATCCTTCTGCTCGCAGTAGGTTTCCCACCAGTCCTTGACGTGGGGGGCTGCTTTGAGAAGAGCAAAAACAATCTTTTCCCGACTTGAAAATTCGTGAACAGAAAAATACCCATCTAGCAGATTTAACCATTTATCTACGGCATCTGCGTCTATTTGACCCGCGAAGATGGGGATTTCAAAATTAACTTGTACCTTGAACGGTGTGGCGTTTCCAGAGTCGCTGTTGGAAGTCGATGCGTCGCCTCTGGGTAGCCGCTGAAGGATCTGCGCAAAGCTATCCATCATCGCGTTCCTTTGCCGCTCGAGCGCTTCTTCGAGCAAGATTTTGATAGGATCTCCTGCCCCCTCGTCTTTCTTCTCATCCGCCATGGGAGGCCGTCGGGATTTGCGCGGCTGGTCTTGCAAAGGTTCGACCAGTTCAAGCCCTAACTCCTTATATCCCGACCTCGTTGGGGACATGCAAAGAAAAACAGAGAAAAAGCAGACCGCTCTGATACCACTGATCCGGATTTAAGCAGGAACGCAACAAATTATAGAGATAACCATAAATACAGAGATGCAATAACCATAAACACATAGATGCAGCGGAAATAATGATTCATTTCATTAATGGAAAATACTGAATACAACCAGAAATGGAAATAAACCAGCTAGGGCGATGGTAGCTATCTCTGAGAAGAGATGTGCGGCTACATGCCTCTGAACTGTTCCGAACTGTCTTACAATGAGGCTCGAAGGCCTATTTATTGTTGAGAAACAATGGAAAACCCTTCACATACCGAAACCTAACCCTAGAAGATGAAACGCCAAATTGTGGGCCCCGTTTGGGTAAATTGGTACATCAATTTCCCGGGGTCGTAACTTTGGCATACGATCTCCGTTTGACGCGTACGATAGCTCGTTAGAAAGATCTATCCGAGTACTACCACTTTGGGGGGCGAAGTAGTATTACTTTGGCAGGCAACATAGGGCTCGGTCGCCCCAGAATTCCAAAAAAAACGTCGTTTAGGGCCTCAAAACGGCTCCGGAAGTTCAGGACCCGAAAAGCTGCTAAAAATAGTAAACTGTGCTACAATTAAGGAAACTGAAAAGACTGAAAGAGACAGTTGTGAGGGTCCAAATGGGTTGGTGGGTGGCCACCAACATCCACCTGGATCATTCCTCCCCCCTTAGGAAGCAATGGTCCCCATTGCGTTGAGTTCCTCCATCTGCTGAACTTGTCCTGCAATCTCTGATGTGTCCAGTGATGGTGGGAAGCATGGTCGACGATGATCCACATTGAACACTCGGTGCAAACGAAGGAATGGAGGAATGCTGTGCTTCAAAGCATTGTTTCCCATAGCCTTGGTACTGCTGTGAGGACCATGTCGGAGTGGTCGGAGCTTCTGATGGGCTCTTGTAAGGCGTTCTTTCTGCAGATGTAACCAAACTTTGTTGCCCACCTGAAACTTATGTGGTACCCCTGTGGGTGAGGAGAATTTGTTCCTGTGTTCTGTCATGACTGTATCCCTTTGTTGCTGCTGCTGCGTGTAGGAACCCTTTGCAGGGGTCATGGATGTAGCAACGATCTTCCCCTTATTTTGAGAGTGAACCAGACAGATGAATTTCCTGGTCTGTGATATGAGCTTGCTGCCTTTCTTGGTAGTGATCAAGGATGTGGCAGTAGGTGGGGCTACCTCTGGTATCCTGTATAATGAATTATTCAAAGAAATAATGACAGCACGAGGCCTGGACTCATACACAGCATGTCGCCTCCACAAGTATGGCTGGCCTAATAGTACATCACAAACATCCAGAGGTGTAACATCACACAATACCTCGTCTGTGAAGGGCTTGATGCTGTATGGAAGGCGGCACTGCTGGCGAACTTTCAGATCTCGTCCTTCATGAAGCCACCCGATACTGTACGCCTGTGGGTGTGGTGTAGTCGGTAGGCCCAACCGCTTCACGACCTCTGCTGAAACGAGGTTCTTTTGGCTACCACTGTCGACAATGAATCGCAGCGGTGAACCCTTCACCCACATCTGTGAGTGGAAAAGACGCTCCCCCTCCTCTGGATCTTCGGGCTCATTTTTCTTGATCTTGGCGGTGGCAACAGTGGCACTAGGATCCGCATCAATGATCTGCTTCCCTTTGCCATTCCCCTTGTCGGGTTCTGGCTCAGGATCGGAACATGCATCTGATTCGGAAGCCTTCAACTCAGCCACCAGCGACTGCTTGGTCCGACACTCACTTGTGTTATGAGTGGGACTCTTGTGAACTCACACCACTTCCCTGTGTCCTTCTTCGGCTTCATGGTGTTGTTCTTTTCTTGCGGCTTCGACGGGTTATCTTGGGTCACCCCGCCTTGGCTTTGTCCTTTGGGCTTCGGATTTGCAGATCCAAAGTCTCGCTTCTTCTGTTTGAACTTTTGCTCGATTTTGACAGCGTATCGGTATGCTGTGCCGAGTGAGGAGATGTTCAAGAACACCATCTCTTCCTGGATGTATCTGTGCAGGCAGCCACGGTATTTGAGCACCAGATGCAGCTCAGAATCTTTGATACCCAACTGTGTGCGAAGGGTATGAAAAATGTTTGTGAACTCCGGCACATCTTGGTCTCGTCCCTGCCGCAGTGTGGTCCATTTGATGTATTTGTCCTCATAGCTTCCGACAGGGTAGTACTGCTCCTTGATGGCATCCCGGAAGTCATTCCAAGTGGGTGCGGCTGAAAACAGTGAGCCTGTACTTTCATCCTTCTGCTCGCAGTAGGTTTCCCACCAGTCCTTGACGTGGGGGGCTGCTTTGAGAAGAGCAAAAACAATCTTTTCCCGACTTGAAAATTCGTGAACAGAAAAATACCCATCTAGCAGATTTAACCATTTATCTACGGCATCTGCGTCTATTTGACCCGCGAAGATGGGGATTTCAAAATTAACTTGTACCTTGAACGGTGTGGCGTTTCCAGAGTCGCTGTTGGAAGTCGATGCGTCGCCTCTGGGTAGCCGCTGAAGGATCTGCGCAAAGCTATCCATCATCGCGTTCCTTTGCCGCTCGAGCGCTTCTTCGAGCAAGATTTTGATAGGATCTCCTGCCCCCTCGTCTTTCTTCTCATCCGCCATGGGAGGCCGTCGGGATTTGCGAGGCTGGTCTTGCAAAGGTTCGACCAGTTCAAGCCCTAACTCCTTATATCCCGACCTCGTTGGGGACATGCAAAGAAAAACAGAGAAAAAGCAGACCGCTCTGATACCACTGATCCGGATTTAAGCAGGAACGCAACAAATTATAGAGATAACCATAAATACAGAGATGCAATAACCATAAACACATAGATGCAGCGGAAATAATGATTCATTTCATTAATGGAAAATACTGAATACAACCAGAAATGGAAATAAACCAGCTAGGGCGATGGTAGCTATCTCTGAGAAGAGATGTGCGGCTACATGCCTCTGAACTGTTCCGAACTGTCTTACAATGAGGCTCGAAGGCCTATTTATTGTTGAGAAACAATGGAAAACCCTTCACATACCGAAACCTAACCCTAGAAGATGAAACGCCAAATTGTGGGCCCCGTTTGGGTAAATTGGTACATCAATTTCCCGGGTCGTAACTTTGGCATACGATCTCCGTTTGACGCGTACGATAGCTCGTTAGAAAGATCTATCCGAGTACTACCACTTTGGGGAAACACAGGCCTCGGTCGCCCCAGAATTCCAAAAAAACGTCGTTTAGGGCCTCAAAACGGCTCCGGAAGTTCAGGACAGGACCCGAAAAACTGCTAAAAATAGTAAACTGTGCTACAATTAAGGAAACTGAAAAGACTGAAAGAGACAGTTGTGAGGGTCCAAATGGGTTGGTGGGTGGCCACCAACATCCACCTGGATCATTCCTCCCCCCTTAGGAAGCAATGGTCCCCATTGCGTTGAGTTCCTCCATCTGCTGAACTTGTCCTGCAATCTCTGATGTGTCCAGTGATGGTGGGAAGCATGGTCGACGATGGTCCACATTGAACACTCGGTGCAAACGAAGGAATGGAGGAATGCTGTGCTTCAAAGCATTGTTTCCCATAGCCTTGGTACTGCTGTGAGGACCATGTCGGAGTGGTCGGAGCTTCTGATGGGCTCTTGTAAGGCGTTCTTTCTGCAGATGTAACCAAACTTTGTTGCCCACCTGAAACTTATGTGGTACCCCTGTGGGTGAGAGAATTGTTCCTGTGTTCTGTCATGACCGTATCCCTTTGTTGCTGCTGCTGCGTGTAGGAACCCTTTGCAGGGGTCATGGATGTAGCAACGATCTTCCCCTTATTTTGGGAGTGAACCAGACAGATGAATTTCCTGGTCTGTGATATGAGCTTGCTGCCTTTCTTGGTAGTGATCAAGGATGTGGCAGTAGGTGGGGCTACCTCTGGTATCCTGTATAATGAATTATTCAAAGAAATAATGACAGCACGAGGCCTGGACTCATACACAGCATGTCGCCTCCACAAGTATGGCTGGCCTAATAGTACATCACAAACATCCAGAGGTGTAACATCACACAATACCTCGTCTGTGAAGGGCTTGATGCTGTATGGAAGGCGGCACTGCTGGCGAACTTTCAGATCTCGTCCTTCATGAAGCCACCCGATACTGTACGGCTGTGGGTGTGGTGTAGTCGGTAGGCCCAACCGCTTCACGACCTCTGCTGAAACGAGGTCTTTTGGCTACCACTGTCGACAATGAATCGCAGCGGTGAACCCTTCACCCACATCTGTGAGTGGAAAAGACGCTCCCCCTCCTCTGGATCTTCGGGCTCATTTTTCTTGATCTTGGCGGTGGCAACAGTGGCACTGGGATCCGCATCAATGATCTGCTTCCCTTTGCCATTCCCCTTGTCGGGTTCTGGCTCAGGATCGGAACATGCATCTGATTCGGAAGCCTTCAACTCAGCCACCAGCGACTGCTTGGTCCGACACTCACTTGTGTTATGAGTGGGACTCTTGTGGAACTCACACCACTTCCCTGTGTCCTTCTTCGGCTTCATGGTGTTGTTCTTTTCTTGCGGCTTCGACGGGTTATCTTGGGTCACCCCGCCTTGGCTTTGTCCTTTGGGCTTCGGATTTGCAGATCCAAAGTCTCGCTTCTTCTGTTTGAACTTTTGCTCGATTTTGACAGCGTATCGGTATGCTGTGCCGAGTGAGGAGATGTTCAAGAACACCATCTCTTCCTGGATGTATCTGTGCAGGCAGCCACGGTATTTGAGCACCAGATGCAGCTCAGAATCTTTGATACCCAACTGTGTGCGAAGGGTATGAAAAATGTTTGTGAACTCCGGCACATCTTGGTCTCGTCCCTGCCGCAGTGTGGTCCATTTGATGTATTTGTCCTCATAGCTTCCGACAGGGTAGTACTGCTCCTTGATGGCATCCCGGAAGTCATTCCAAGTGGGTGCGGCTGAAAATAGTGAGCCTGTACTTTCATCCTTCTGCTCGCAGTAGGTTTCCCACCAGTCCTTGACGTGGGGGGCTGCTTTGAGAAGAGCAAAAACAATCTTTCCCGACTTGAAAATTCATGAACAGAAAAATACCCATCTAGCAGATTTAACCATTTATCTACGGCATCTGCGTCTATTTGACCCTCGAAGATGGGGATTTCAAAATTAACTTGTACCTTGAACGGTGTGGCGTTTCCAGAGTCGCTGTTGGAAGTCGATGCGTCGCCTCTGGGTAGCCGCTGAAGGATCTGCGCAAAGCTATCCATCATCGCGTTCCTTTGCCGCTCGAGCGCTTCTTCGAGCAAGATTTTGATAGGATCTCCTGCCCCCTCGTCTTTCTTCTCATCCGCCATGGGAGGCCGTCGGGATTTGCGAGGCTGGTCTTGCAAAGGTTCGACCAGTTCAAGCCCTAACTCCTTATATCCCGACCTCGTTGGGGACATGCAAAGAAAAACAGAGAAAAAGCAGACCGCTCTGATACCACTGATCCGGATTTTAAACAGGAACGCAACAAATTACAGAGATAACCATAAATACAGAGATGCAATAACCATAAACACAGAGATGCAGCGGAAATAATGCTTCATTTCATTAATGGAAAATACTGAATACAACCAGAAATGGAAATAAACCAGCTAGGGCGATGGTAGCTATCTCTGAGAAGAGATGTGCGGCTACATGCCTCTGAACTGTTCCGAACTGTATTACAATGAGGCTCGAAGGCCTATTTATTGTTGAGAAACAATGGAAAACCCTTCACATACCGAAACCTAACCCTAGAAGATGAAACGCCAAATTGTGGGCCCCGTTTGGGTAAATTGGTACATCAATTTCCCGGGGTCGTAACTTTGGCATACGATCTCCGTTTGACGCGTACGATAGCTCGTTAGAAAGATCTATCCGAGTACTACCACTTTGGGGGCAACACAAAGGCTCGGTCGCCCCAGAATTCCAAAAAAACGTCGTTTAGGGCCTCAAAACGGCTCCGGAAGTTCAGGACCCGAAAAACTGCTAAAAATAGTAAACTGTGCTACAATTAAGGAAACTGAAAAGACTGAAAGAGACAGTTGTGAGGGTCCAAATGGGTTGGTGGGTGGCCACCAACATCCACCTGGATCATTCCTCCCCCCTTAGGAAGCAATGGTCCCCATTGCGTTGAGTTCCTCCATCTGCTGAACTTGTCCTGCAATCTCTGATGTGTCCAGTGATGGTGGGAAGCATGGTCGACGATGGTCCACATTGAACACTCGGTGCAAGCGAAGGAATGGAGGAATGCTGTGCTTCAAAGCATTGTTCCCCATAGCCTTGGTACTGCTGTGAGGACCATGTCGGAGTGGTCGGAGCTTCTGATGGGCTCTGTAAGGCGTTCTTTCTGCAGATGTAACCAAACTTTGTTGCCCACCTGAAACTTATGTGGTACCCCTGTGGGTGAGGAGAAGTTGTTCCTGTGTTCTGTCATGACCGTATCCTTTGTTGCTGCTGCTCTGCGTGTAGGAACCCTTTGCAGGGGTCATGGATGTAGCAACGATCTTCCCCTTATTTTGGGAGTGAACCAGACAGATGAATTTCCTGGTCTGTGATATGAGCTTGCTGCCTTTCTTGGTAGTGATCAAGGATGTGGCAGTAGGTGGGGCTACCTCTGGTATCCTGTATAATGAATTATTCAAAGAAATAATGACAGCACGAGGCCTTGACTCATACACAGCATGTCGCCTCCACAAGTATGGCTGGCCTAATAGTACATCACAAACATCCAGAGGTGTAACATCACACAATACCTCGTCTGTGAAGGGCTTGATGCTGTAGGGAAGGCGGCACTGCTGGCGAACTTTCAGATCTCGTCCTTCATGAAGCCACCCGATACTGTACGGCTGTGGGTGTGGTGTAGTCGGTAGGCCCAACCGCTTCACGACCTCTGCTGAAACGAGGTTCTTTTGGCTACCACTGTCGACAATGAATCGCAGCGGTGAACCCTTCACCCACATCTGTGAGTGGAAAAGACGCTCCCCCTCCTCTGGATCTTCGGGCTCATTTTTCTTGATCTTGGCGGTGGCAACAGTGGCACTAGGATCCGCATCAATGATCTGCTTCCCTTTGCCATTCCCCTTGTCGGTTTCTGGCTCAGGATCGGAACATGCATCTGATTCGGAAGCCTTCAACTCAGCCACCAGCGACTGCTTGGTCCGACACTCACTTGTGTTATGAGTGGGACTCTTGTGGAACTCACACCACTTCCCTGTGTCCTTCTTCGGCTTCATGGTGTTGTTCTTTTCTTGCGGCTTCGACGGGTTATCTTGGGTCACCCCGCCTTGGCTTTGTCCTTTGGGCTTCGGATTTGCAGATCCAAAGTCTCGCTTCTTCTGTTTGAACTTTTGCTCGATTTTGACAGCGTATCGGTATGCTGTGCCGAGTGAGGAGATGTTCAAGAACACCATCTCTTCCTGGATGTATCTGTGCAGGCAGCCACGGTATTTGAGTACCAGATGCAGCTCAGAATCTTTGATACCCAACTGTGTGCGAAGGGTATGAAAAATGTTTGTGAACTCCGGCACATCTTGGTCTCGTCCCTGCCGCAGTGTGGTCCATTTGATGTATTTGTCCTCATAGCTTCCGACAGGGTAGTACTGCTCCTTGATGGCATCCCGGAAGTCATTCCAAGTGGGTGCGGCTGAAAATAGTGAGCCTGTACTTTCATCCTTCTGCTCGCAGTAGGTTTCCCACCAGTCCTTGACGTGGGGGGCTGCTTTGAGAAGAGCAAAAACAATCTTTTCCCGACTTGAAAATTCATGAACAGAAAAATACCCATCTAGCAGATTTAACCATTTATCTACGGCATCTGCGTCTATTTGACCCTCGAAGATGGGGATTTCAAAATTAACTTGTACCTTGAACGGTGTGGCGTTTCCAGAGTCGCTGTTGGAAGTCGATGCGTCGCCTCTGGGTAGCCGCTGAAGGATCTGCGCAAAGCTATCCATCATCGCGTTCCTTTGCCGCTCGAGCGCTTCTTCGAGCAAGATTTTGATAGGATCTCCTGCCCCCTCGTCTTTCTTCTCATCCGCCATGGGAGGCCGTCGGGATTTGCGAGGCTGGTCTTGCAAAGGTTCGACCAGTTCAAGCCCTAACTCCTTATATCCCGACCTCGTTGGGGACATGCAAAGAAAAACAGAGAAAAAGCAGACCGCTCTGATACCACTGATCCGGATTTAAGCAGGAACGCAACAAATTACAGAGATAACCATAAATACAGAGATGCAATAACCATAAACACATAGATGCAGCGGAAATAATGATTCATTTCATTAATGGAAAATACTGAATACAACCAGAAATGGAAATAAACCAGCTAGGGCGATGGTAGCTATCTCTGAGAAGAGATGTGCGGCTACATGCCTCTGAACTGTTCCGAACTGTATTACAATGAGGCTCGAAGGCCTATTTATTGTTGAGAAACAATGGAAAACCCTTCACATACCGAAACCTAACCCTAGAAGATGAAACGCCAAATTGTGGGCCCCGTTTGGGTAAATTGGTACATCAATTTCCCGGGGTCGTAACTTTGGCATACGATCTCCGTTTGACGCGTACGATAGCTCGTTAGAAAGATCTATCCGAGTACTACCACTTTGGGGGGCAACACAGGGCTCGGTCGCCCCAGAATTCCAAAAAAAACGTCGTTTAGGGCCTCAAAACGGCTCCGGAAGTTCAGGACCCGAAAAACTGCTAAAAATAGTAAACTGTGCTACAATTAAGGAAACTGAAAAGACTGAAAGAGACAGTTGTGGGGGTCCAAATGGGTTGGTGGGTGGCCACCAACATCCACCTGGATCATTCCTCCCCCCTTAGGAAGCAATGGTCCCCATTGCGTTGAGTTCCTCCATCTGCTGAACTTGTCCTGCAATCTCTGATGTGTCCAGTGATGGTGGGAAGCATGGTCGACGATGGTCCACATTGAACACTCGTGCAAGCGAAGGAATGGAGGAATGCTGTGCTTCAAAGCATTGTTTCCCATAGCCTTGGTACTGCTGTGAGGACCATGTCGGAGTGGTCGGAGCTTCTGATGGCTTTTGTAAGGCGTTCTTTCTGCAGATGTAACCAAACTTTGTTGCCCACCTGAAACTTATGTGGTACCCCTGTGGGTGAGGAGAATTTGTTCCTGTGTTCTGTCATGACCGTATCCCTTTGTTGCTGCTGCTGCGTGTAGGAACCCTTTGCAGGGGTCATGTAGCAACAACGATCTTCCCCTTATTTGAGAGTGAACCAGACAGATGAATTTCCTGGTCTGTGATATGAGCTTGCTGCCTTTCTTGGTAGTGATCAAGGATGTGGCAGTAGGTGGGGCTACCTCTGGTATCCTGTATAATGAATTATTCAAAGAAATAATGACAGCACGAGGCCTTGACTCATACACAGCATGTCGCCTCCACAAGTATGGCTGGCCTAATAGTACATCACAAACATCCAGAGGTGTAACATCACACAATACCTCGTCTGTGAAGGGCTTGATGCTGTATGGAAGGCGGCACTGCTGGCGAACTTTCAGATCTCGTCCTTCATGAAGCCACCCGATACTGTACGGCTGTGGGTGTGGTGTAGTCGGTAGGCCCAACCGCTTCACGACCTCTGCTGAAACGAGGTTCTTTTGGCTACCACTGTCGACAATGAATCGCAGCGGTGAACCCTTCACCCACATCTGTGAGTGGAAAAGACGCTCCCCCTCCTCTGGATCTTCGGGCTCATTTTTCTTGATCTTGGCGGTGGCAACAGTGGCACTGGGATCCGCATCAATGATCTGCTTCCCTTTGCCATTCCCCTTGTCGGGTTCTGGCTCAGGATCGGAACATGCATCTGATTCGGAAGCCTTCAACTCAGCCACCAGCGACTGCTTGGTCCGACACTCACTTGTGTTATGAGTGGGACTCTTGTGGAACTCACACCACTTCCCTGTGTCCTTCTTCGGCTTCATGGTGTTGTTCTTTTCTTGCGGCTTCGACGGGTTATCTTGGGTCACCCCGCCTTGGCTTTGTCCTTTGGGCTTCGGATTTGCAGATCCAAAGTCTCGCTTCTTCTGTTTGAACTTTTGCTCGATTTTGACAGCGTATCGGTATGCTGTGCCGAGTGAGGAGATGTTCAAGAACACCATCTCTTCCTGGATGTATCTGTGCAGGCAGCCACGGTATTTGAGCACCAGATGCAGCTCAGAATCTTTGATACCCAACTGTGTGCGAAGGGTATGAAAAATGTTTGTGAACTCCGGCACATCTTGGTCTCGTCCCTGCCGCGCAGTGTGGTCCATTTGATGTATTTGTCCTCATAGCTTCCGACAGGGTAGTACTGCTCCTTGATGGCATCCCGGAAGTCATTCCAAGTGGGTGCGGCTGAAAATAGTGAGCCTGTACTTTCATCCTTCTGCTCGCAGTAGGTTTCCCACCAGTCCTTGACGTGGGGGGCTGCTTTGAGAAGAGCAAAAACAATCTTTTCCCGACTTGAAAATTCATGAACAGAAAAATACCCATCTAGCAGATTTAACCATTTATCTACGGCATCTGCGTCTATTTGACCCTCGAAGATGGGGATTTCAAAATTAACTTGTACCTTAAACGGTGTGGCGTTTCCAGAGTAGCTATTGGAAGCGATGCGTCGCCTCTGGGTAGCCGCTGAAGGATCTGCGCAAAGCTATCCATCATCGCGTTCCTTTGCCGCTCGAGCGCTTCTTCGAGCAAGATTTTGATAGGA
The DNA here is from genome assembly GCA_031772625.1 of Pinus tabuliformis. Classification (NCBI taxonomy): domain Eukaryota; kingdom Viridiplantae; phylum Streptophyta; class Pinopsida; order Pinales; family Pinaceae; genus Pinus; species Pinus tabuliformis. The sequence goes on along the minus strand of CM062812.1, from coordinate 920,488,712 downwards.
TCTCCTGCCCCCTCGTCTTTCTTCTCATCCGCCATGGGAGCCGTCGGGATTTGCGAGGCTGGTCTTGCAAAGGTTCGACCAGTTCAAGCCCTAACTCCTTATATCCCGACCTCGTTGGGGACATGCAAAGAAAAACAGAGAAAAAGCAGACCGCTCTGATACCACTGATCCGGATTTAAGCAGGAACGCAACAAATTACAGAGATAACCATAAATACAGAGATGCAATAACCATAAACACATAGATGCAGCGGAAATAATGATTCATTTCATTAATGGAAAATACTGAATACAACCAGAAATGGAAATAAACCAGCTAGGGCGATGGTAGCTATCTCTGAGAAGAGATGTGCGGCTACATGCCTCTGAACTGTTCCGAACTGTATTACAATGAGGCTCGAAGGCCTATTTATTGTTGAGAAACAATGGAAAACCCTTCACATACCGAAACCTAACCCTAGAAGATGAAACGCCAAATTGTGGGCCCCGTTTGGGTAAATTGGTACATCAATTTCCCGGGTCGTAACTTTGGCATACGATCTCCGTTTGACGCGTACGATAGCTCGTTAGAAAGATCTATCCGAGTACTACCACTTTGGGGGGCAACACAGGGCTCGGTCGCCCCAGAATTCCAAAAAAACGTCGTTTAGGGCCTCAAAACGGCTCCGGAAGTTCAGGACCCGAAAAAACTGCTAAAAATAGTAAACTGTGCTACAATTAAGGAAACTGAAAAGACTGAAAGAGACAGTTGTGGGGGTCCAAATGGGTTGGTGGGTGGCCACCAACATCCACCTGGATCATTCCTCCCCCCTTAGGAAGCAATGGTCCCCATTGCGTTGAGTTCCTCCATCTGCTGAACTTGTCCTGCAATCTCTGATGTGTCCAGTGATGGTGGGAAGCATGGTCGACGATGGTCCACATTGAACACTGGTGTGCAAACGAAGGAATGGAGGAATGCTGTGCTTCAAAGCATTGTTCCCATAGCCTTGGTACTGCTGTGAGGACCATGTCGGAGTGGTCGGAGCTTCTGATGGGCTCTTGTAAGGCGTTCTTTCTGCAGATGTAACCAAACTTTGTTGCCCACCTGAAACTTATGTGGTACCCCTGTGGGTGAGGAGAAGTTTTTCCTGTGTTCTGTCATGACCGTATCCCTTTGTTGCTGCTGCTGCGTGGAGGAACCCTTTGCAGGGGTCATGGATGTAGCAACGATCTTCCCCTTATTTGGGAGTGAACCAGACAGATGAATTTCCTGGTCTGTGATATGAGCTTGCTGCCTTTCTTGGTAGTGATCAAGGATGTGGCAGTAGGTGGGGCTACCTCTGGTATCCTGTATAATGAATTATTCAAAGAAATAATGACAGCACGAGGCCTTGACTCATACACAGCATGTCGCCTCCACAAGTATGGCTGGCCTAATAGTACATCACAAACATCCAGAGGTGTAACATCACACAATACCTCGTCTGTGAAGGGCTTGATGCTGTATGGAAGGCGGCACTGCTGGCGAACTTTCAGATCTCGTCCTTCATGAAGCCACCCGATACTGTACGGCTGTGGGTGTGGTGTAGTCGGTAGGCCCAACCGCTTCACGACCTCTGCTGAAACGAGGTTCTTTTGGCTACCACTGTCGACAATGAATCGCAGCGGTGAACCCTTCACCCACATCTGTGAGTGGAAAAGACGCTCCCCCTCCTCTGGATCTTCGGGCTCATTTTTCTTGATCTTGGCGGTGGCAACAGTGGCACTAGGATCCGCATCAATGATCTGCTTCCCTTTGCCATTCCCCTTGTCGGGTTCTGGCTCAGGATCGAACATGCATCTGATTCGGAAGCCTTCAACTCAGCCACCAGCGACTGCTTGGTCCGACACTCACTTGTGTTATGAGTGGGACTCTTGTGGAACTCACACCACTTCCCTGTGTCCTTCTTCGGCTTCATGGTGTTGTTCTTTTCTTGCGGCTTCGACGGGTTATCTTGGGTCACCCCGCCTTGGCTTTGTCCTTTGGGCTTCGGATTTGCAGATCCAAAGTCTCGCTTCTTCTGTTTGAACTTTTGCTCGATTTTGACAGCGTATCGGTATGCTGTGCCGAGTGAGGAGATGTTCAAGAACACCATCTCTTCCTGGATGTATCTGTGCAGGCAGCCACGGTATTTGAGTACCAGATGCAGCTCAGAATCTTTGATACCCAACTGTGTGCGAAGGGTATGAAAAATGTTTGTGAACTCCGGCACATCTTGGTCTCGTCCCTGCCGCAGTGTGGTCCATTTGATGTATTTGTCCTCATAGCTTCCGACAGGGTAGTACTGCTCCTTGATGGCATCCCGGAAGTCATTCCAAGTGGGTGCGGCTGAAAATAGTGAGCCTGTACTTTCATCCTTCTGCTCGCAGTAGGTTTCCCACCAGTCCTTGACGTGGGGGGCTGCTTTGAGAAGAGCAAAACAATCTTTTCCCGACTTGAAAATTCATGAACAGAAAAATACCCATCTAGCAGATTTAACCATTTATCTACGGCATCTGCGTCTATTTGACCCTCGAAGATGGGGATTTCAAAATTAACTTGTACCTTGAACGGTGTGGCGTTTCCAGAGTCGCTGTTGGAAGCCGATGCGTCGCCTCTGGGTAGCCGCTGAAGGATCTGCGCAAAGCTATCCATCATCGCGTTCCTTTGCCGCTCGAGCGCTTCTTCGAGCAAGATTTTGATAGGATCTCCTGCCCCCTCGTCTTTCTTCTCATCCGCCATGGGAGGCCGTCGGGATTTGCGAGGCTGGTCTTGCAAAGGTTCGACCAGTTCAAGCCCTAACTCCTTATATCCCGACCTCGTTGGGGACATGCAAAGAAAAACAGAGAAAAAGCAGACCGCTCTGATACCACTGATCCGGATTTAAGCAGGAACGCAACAAATTACAGAGATAACCATAAATACAGAGATGCAATAACCATAAACACATAGATGCAGCGGAAATAATGATTCATTTCATTAATGGAAAATACTGAATACAACCAGAAATGGAACTAAACCAGCTAGGGCGATGGTAGCTATCTCTGAGAAGAGATGTGCGGCTACATGCCTCTGAACTGTTCCGAACTGTATTACAATGAGGCTCGAAGGCCTATTTATTGTTGAGAAACAATGGAAAACCCTTCACATACCGAAACCTAACCCTAGAAGATGAAACGCCAAATTGGTAAATTGGTAAATTGGTACATCAATTTCCCGGGGTCGTAACTTTGGCATACGATCTCCGTTTGACGCGTACGATAGCTCGTTAGAAAGATCTATCCGAGTACTACCACTTTGGGGGCAACATAAGGCTCGGTCGCCCCAGAATTCCAAAAAAAAAACGTCGTTTAGGGCCTCAAAACGGCTCCGGAAGTTCAGGACCCGAAAAACTGCTAAAAATAGTAAACTGTGCTACAATTAAGGAAACCGAAAAGACTGAAAGAGACAGTTGTGGGGGTCCAAATGGGTTGGTGGGTGGCCACCAACATCCACCTGGATCATTCCTCCCCCCTTAGGAAGCAATGGTCCCCATTGCGTTGAGTTCCTCCATCTGCTGAACTTGTCCTGCAATCTCTGATGTGTCCAGTGATGGTGGGAAGCATGGTCGACGATGGTCCACATTGAACACTCGGTGCAAACGAAGGAATGGAGGAATGCTGTGCTTCAAAGCATTGTTCCCATAGCCTTGGTACTGCTGTGAGGACCATGTCGGAGTGGTCGGAGCTTCTGATGGGCTCTTGTAAGGCGTTCTTTCTGCAGATGTAACCAACTTTGTTGCCCACCTGAAACTTATGTGGTACCCCTGTGGGTGAGGAGAAGTTGTTCCTGTGTTCTGTCATGACTGTATCCCTTTGTTGCTGCTGCTGCGTGTAGGAACCCTTTGCAGGGGTCATGGATGTAGCAACGATCTTCCCCTTATTTTGAGAGTGAACCAGACAGATGAATTTCCTGGTCTGTGATATGAGCTTGCTGCCTTTCTTGGTAGTGATCAAGGATGTGGCAGTAGGTGGGGCTACCTCTGGTATCCTGTATAATGAATTATTCAAAGAAATAATGACAGCACGAGGCCTGACTCATACACAGCATGTCGCCTCCACAAGTATGGCTGGCCTAATAGTACATCACAAACATCCAGAGGTGTAACATCACACAATACCTCGTCTGTGAAGGGCTTGATGCTGTATGGAAGGCGGCACTGCTGGCGAACTTTCAGATCTCGTCCTTCATGAAGCCACCCGATACTGTACGCCTGTGGTGTGTGGTAGTCGGTAGGCCCAACCGCTTCACGACCTCTGCTGAAACGAGGTTCTTTTGGCTACCACTGTCGACAATGAATCGCAGCGGTGAACCCTTCACCCACATCTGTGAGTGGAAAAGACGCTCCCCCTCCTCTGGATCTTCGGGCTCATTTTCTTGATCTTGGCGGTGGCAACAGTGGCACTAGGATCCGCATCAATGATCTGCTTCCCTTTGCCATTCCCTTGTCGGTTCTGGCTCAGGATCGGAACATGCATCTGATTCGGAAGCCTTCAACTCAGCCACCAGCGACTGCTTGGTCCGACACTCACTTGTGTTATGAGTGGGACTCTTGTGGAACTCACACCACTTCCCTGTGTCCTTCTTCGGCTTCATGGTGTTGTTTCTTTTCTTGCGGCTTCGACGGGTTATCTTGGGTCACCCCGCCTTGGCTTTGTCCTTTGGGCTTCGGATTTGCAGATCCAAAGTCTCGCTTCTTCTGTTTGAACTTTTGCTCGATTTTGACAGCGTATCGGTATGCTGTGCCGAGTGAGGAGATGTTCAAGAACACCATCTCTTCCTGGATGTATCTGTGCAGGCAGCCACGGTATTTGAGCACCAGATGCAGCTCAGAATCTTTGATACCCAACTGTGTGCGAAGGGTATGAAAAATGTTTGTGAACTCCGGCACATCTTGGTCTCGTCCCTGCCGCAGTGTGGTCCATTTGATGTATTTGTCCTCATAGCTTCCGACAGGGTAGTACTGCTCCTTGATGGCATCCCGGAAGTCATTCCAAGTGGGTGCGGCTGAAACAGTGAGCCTGTACTTTCATCCTTCTGCTCGCAGTAGGTTTCCCACCAGTCCTTGACGTGGGGGGCTGCTTTGAGAAGAGCAAAAACAATCTTTTCCCGACTTGAAAATTCGTGAACAGAAAAATACCCATCTAGCAGATTTAACCATTTATCTACGGCATCTGCGTCTATTTGACCCGCGAAGATGGGGATTTCAAAATTAACTTGTACCTTGAACGGTGTGGCGTTTCCAGAGTCGCTGTTGGAAGTCGATGCGTCGCCTCTGGGTAGCCGCTGAAGGATCTGCGCAAAGCTATCCATCATCGCGTTCCTTTGCCGCTCGAGCGCTTCTTCGAGCAAGATTTTGATAGGATCTCCTCTGCCCCTCGTCTTTCTTCTCATCCGCCATGGGAGGCCGTCGGGATTTGCGCGGCTGGTCTTGCAAAGGTTCGACCAGTTCAAGCCCTAACTCCTTATATCCCGACCTCGTTGGGGACATGCAAAGAAAAACAGAGAAAAAGCAGACCGCTCTGATACCACTGATCCGGATTTAAGCAGGAACGCAACAAATTATAGAGATAACCATAAATACAGAGATGCAATAACCATAAACACATAGATGCAGCGGAAATAATGATTCATTTCATTAATGGAAAATACTGAATACAACCAGAAATGGAAATAAACCAGCTAGGGCGATGGTAGCTATCTCTGAGAAGAGATGTGCGGCTACATGCCTCTGAACTGTTCCGAACTGTCTTACAATGAGGCTCGAAGGCCTATTTATTGTTGAGAAACAATGGAAAACCCTTCACATACCGAAACCTAACCCTAGAAGATGAAACGCCAAATTGTGGGCCCCGTTTGGGTAAATTGGTACATCAATTTCCCGGGGTCGTAACTTTGGCATACGATCTCCGTTTGACGCGTACGATAGCTCGTTAGAAAGATCTATCCGAGTACTACCACTTTGGGGCAACACAGGGCTCGTCGCCCCAGAATTCCAAAAAAAACGTCGTTTAGGGCCTCAAAACGGCTCCGGAAGTTCAGGACCCCGAAAAACTGCTAAAAATAGTAAACTGTGCTACAATTAAGGAAACTGAAAAGACTGAAAGAGACAGTTGTGAGGGTCCAAATGGGTTGGTGGGTGGCCACCAACATCCACCTGGATCATTCCTCCCCCCTTAGGAAGCAATGGTCCCCATTGCGTTGAGTTCCTCCATCTGTTGAACTTGTCCTGCAATCTCTGATGTGTCCAGTGATGGTGGGAAGCATGGTCGACGATGATCCACATTGAACACTCGGTGCAAACGAAGGAATGGAGGAATGCTGTGTGTTACACAGTAATTTATCACTGCCTTCCTGTCAGTCACCCTGCTGTGTCCAGAAGTCACAATCACTAAGTGTTTGATCCCTGAACT